>OY992877.1:144972763-144977763 GCA_963921405.1 Cepaea hortensis | reverse complement strand
TAATGGATTTGCTATCCAAGCAATATTCCATTTCGTGTCACTAGGACACTCTTTCCACCATTTACGAAGCTCACACAGTGAGCTTTTGATTCGGACTTTCCACGTAATGGATGTGCTATCCAAGCAATATTCCATTTCATGCCTCTGGGACGCTTTTGTAACCGACATACCTGTGGTATGAAGTGTGGCAGTCTAAATACATCTTCATGCACCTTTAGATGTCAACCTGAATGTAGTTAAAGTAAGCTGTAGTCAACTTGAGCTTGTTGATATCTCCATAGAGCTTGTCCTCAAATGAAGCAGGCGTGGCCAAAATATCTTTCTCTGTTCTACATATATTGGGCACTCCTGCAGCAAATGTTTAGCTGTCATTTTACCAGTTCCACAATTACATTCATCGGTATCTCCTATCTTTAGTTTATTGAACAAGTGGTGTTTCAGCCTGTTATGTCCTGTGCGGAGTCTGAAGATTGCTACTTGCTCTCTTCGGTCGAGTTTGTAATATGCATCATCCTTCTGGTGGCCTGGATGCTCTGATTCCCATTTGGTTCTATAAGTGCTTTTTATAAACCTTTTTGCCTCATTATAGGTTATGTCTATGTCAGGCTGTGGTAATCGTCCACCCTCTTTTGCTATTCTGTCAGCCTCTTCATTTCCAGGTATACTGCAATGTGATGGGATCCACTGTATTACAACTTTTTTGGATTTCTGGTATAGACCATGGAGTGCTGCTCTTAGATCAGCTAGTTCTGTGCTGTTTTTGCTCTTCAGTATTGAGACAGGTGACTTTGCATCTGTGAAGATAGATATTTGCTTCTCTTTATTTTCCTCCATCAAGAGCATTTCTGCTGCAGTTTTCAAAGCCTCTACCTCCGCTTTGAAGTTACTTGAAAGCAGCATGTTTCAATTCTGACATAGCCAATGGAGTTCTGCTCTCAGGTCCACTAGTTCTGCAATGATTTTATTTTCTCTTCATTGTTGCGACAACTTATTCTTCTTCCGCGTTTGTCCGGAATGCACATTTCGGCCGACACATCCGACTTCTTCGGGCATTTGTTGATCGGGTTACCTTCCCGGGGTTGAGACAACTGATTTCACATCGGCGTGTCTTTATTTTTTCTGCCAACGGCATTTCTGATTCAGTTTTCATCGCTGCACTCAATTTATTTGATAACTTACTAATTGCCATTTACTGAGATTTCTTAGCTCGGCCAAGATACGTGATGACAGTGTACAGCCAAGGCGTGGGACAGACTCTGCGTTAGACTTAGGAGCTGTAATTTTGTACTTTCAGATCTTGACTCGTCTCAACTGCGTTAGATTCGTTACTGTTAGCAATCAATGATGTGATGATAGTGGATGCTGATAATGATAATGATGATAATTATTATAATGCTTACGACAATCTGAATAAGTTACTTTTCATCAACAACAAAATAGACAATAAAATGAAGTTCAAGGACAGGGGCAGAGGAGAAATGGGATTAAAACAAGCAGAAAGAAAGACGCCCGAAAGACATAAAGAAAATAATTACCGAACGCTAAAACATGAAATTCACGTAAAATATTAATCAAGAAGTAATGATGGGACAAACAGCAGATGGAGACTCTTACAGCGCTCACAAACGACGAGGGCCCATTGTTGTACGAAGCCCGATAATTAGTGATAAAAAAACATCCTATATCGCCCATTATTATACACTACTTTTCATTTACACAAATTATAAACACAAATATTAACCCCGATTGAACGAGCCTCAAGTATGAATTCAACTGAATCTGTAAGCAATACCACCTGCGCCCTCATAGGGCATGTTTTCATGGACCTCATAAAATCCCAATGACAGATTTGAACAGAAGCTTGTTATTGATTTGTTGGGATCACCCCGTTGAAGTTAATGAGGTGTGTTTACTTCTCAGTGAAAGGAGGCAGTAACATGTGAAAAGATGGGCTCTTTTCCATGCCTTGAGGCATTCTAGGTTTACGGTAAGGATGAGCTTACTGGGCGTACGGTAAGTAAAGTAAAGTAAAGTAAAGGAATTGAAAGGAAAGGAACCTTTCATACGCACCAATGGCGTTTTAGGTATATCTATATCTATAAAACAGAGTGTATGTGGCTTTGTTTGTTTGTTTGTTTGTATTGGATGCGTTCGATAACGGTACATCCGATTGAGATGAAATTTTCTACACGTCTTCCTTTCATTCCTGTGCAACCGACTATAATAGTTTCTTAGTGTAAAATCTTCTACTTATTTAATAACATTTACTTTTTCATTTTCATTATATAATTTCTATATAGCAGGGTGACTTCACTATAGAAAAGTTATTTCAAGGGGCATAACTTTTAATAACATTTCTATATACTTTATAGTCATATTGTTGGACTTACTTGCACTATTGTTAAACTCTTTGTCTATAGTTATATTCAGGCATATGAGTTATAATAAATAATGATATAATCTTTAAGGCATTTTCAAAGTTTTCATAAAAATAATGCATAACATTGTAACCCATCTTTTTCTGCTTAAAGAACTTATCAACTGTCATGTCGGTGATTAAAAACAGTTTTCATTAAAAATAATGAATGGTGTGTGGAAGGACATTCTTTTAAGTTACTGTGCGCCAGGAGCTGGGCGAAACCACGCCGGGTCAGATAGATAGACAGACAGACAGATAGTCGGGAACGGAAGCTTATTTGACTACTTATATGAATTAAATGACATGCTCCCCACCAGAGACTGGGTGAAGCCGGGTCAGACAGACAGACAGATAGACAGACAGACAGTCGGGAACGGGAGAGCTTATATGACTACGTATATGAATTAAATGAGATGCTCCCCACCAGGGACTCGGTGAAGCCGGGCCGGGACAGACAGACAGACAGATAGACAGACAAACAGATAGTCGGGAACGGGAGAGCTTATATGACTACGTATATGAATTAAATGAGATGCTCCCCACCAGGGACTGGGTGAAGCCGGGTCGAGTCAGACAGACAGACAGACAGATAGACAGACAGATAGTCGGGAACGGGAGAGCTTATATGACTACTTATATGAATTAAATGAGATGCTCCCCACCAGGGACTGGGTGAAGCCGGGCCGGGTCAGCCAGACAGACAGACAAACAAGCAGACAGACAGACTGATAGATAGATAGATCCCCTCCAGAGCCTGGGCGAAGCCGGGCCGGGTCAGCTAGTGTAAAATAAAGGACAATTTTACATGCCATCAGCCGAATTACCCCGCTGCTCCCAACAAGATACGCGTAGAACGCTGTAATTTCAAATTGCTTAGATTCCAAGCGAATGATTTACTAGGGAAATGTATATTATAAGAGAATTGGTATAAATTGTCTAGGAGGCATGGGGTAAATTATTGCATTATTTAATAGGCCGTGTTCACGCGGTGATCTACTGTTGAAAATACTGGACGATTCGGTGATCTATTGTTGAAAATACTGTACGATACGGAGATCTATTGTTGAAAATACTGTACGATACGGTGATCTATTGTTGAAAATACTGTACGATACGGTGATCTATTGTTGAAAATAGTTAGTCGACAGATCATCCCCATTGCACATCGAACCATTCAGTCCATAAGTGCTCGGATCCCCTCCTCAGTAAATCCCGCAGCGTGTAGCGGCTAAGGACACAAGTTTTGTGTTGGTTTATTAATCTTCTTTGGCATCCTGCGTAGTGTTCTTGTTTGGCCACACCTCTTTTAACTTACTGTTCTCGCAGCCTGACCATGGTTGTAGATTCACGGTCGCAAACGACTTACTTCTCGGAGAGCATTCAGAATATCAGCCTGGTCCATGGCTCGTCCGTCATCAACAGTAGCACTACATGCACGCCTGTCTGTCTGCTCATTTCTTTGTACACCGGTTTGCCCTGGCACGAAATGAAACTAATCTTTGCCAGCCAAGACCGCTCCAGGGACAGCAACCACTCTCTTCGGACCCACCCCATCTCTATCTTCCTGATCACACTCATCGAGTCACTAAGGAAACATGCCCGAGTTAATGTATGTGTCTCGAGCCATGTTATTGCTTTACTTACTGCCATGACTTCCATAGTCAGGGTACTTGTAGTCAAAGCAAAAGCACCAGAATCTTCCTTCCCAATTCTCTCCTTGGTCTGAGCCGTAAAGGCCCTTGAACTTCGCACTCGTCGAACGACCGACTCATCTGTGTAAATGACAACATCACCATCTAAAGAATTCTCGAATATCAAAGCCTGTACCTCCGCCTCTATTGTCTCAGGGTTTTCCGGTCAAGATGGCGGCGGGCAGTTTGTTTGTAACCGCTCCTTTCTTCACGAAGGAGATGGATAATAACATCTCTAGCGTGTAATTTCTACGCCAGATTGTAAACCAGGAGTTATTGTTAAAAATACTGGACGATACGGTGATCTACTGTTGAAAAAACTGGATTCTAGTAAAAGAATATGTAGACATAAGAATTCACAGGCAAGTCTCCAACATCATTGGATTAGTGAAAATATGAGCCTCCTACTATATCCCCAGTATATTGTACTTGCATGTAGTGAGTTACTTTACTTCACTGTATCACGCTGATAGCCTCAGGACTTTCCCAGCAGGAAATTAAATAAATATGATAAGGTAGGTTAAACACAACATCGGTGTGTGTTATTGCGAGCTGCAGGTGTCGCAAGATCCCTCATCTCAACCATAAAGGTAAAAAACAAATGATATTTACGGGCTATATTAACTAACAGACGAGGTACAGACGATCAATGAGCCGTATGTGCGAAACTACTCACAATAGTTCGCTCCGTGGCAAAGAGGTTACTGACGCAGTTCGTAATCCCGCATACCGCGTTCAAAACACAGCTGCGGGCAATTTGACAGCAGACGCCTTGCGTTGTGTTTTATAAAATGGTATGAGTGCCGATCGTTCAGAAAGCAGTGGCAAACTACTGGACGTAAACTTGCCAAGAAATCACAAACAGCCCAATAATGCTGGGGTTAACTACA
>OY992877.1:144962763-144967763 GCA_963921405.1 Cepaea hortensis | reverse complement strand
TTGGCAATGCACATGACGAGGGTAATATGAAAATGATTGCAATCATAAAGGATATATTACATCTGAAATGGCAATGAAGTATATTCATCATGTGCCATGCCGGAATGCGTGGGCGGTCATGATTCGCCACTTCACTCGGTCACCAGAGTCGTGGATCAGCTCTGTGTTCCTGTCTCGAACATGCCATGTGGACAAGCCATCCAGTTATTTACTTCTCGGTCTTCCCCTTGGTCTGTTCCCTCCCTTCGATCTTGCCAGTTGTCACCAAGTTCTCCAATTCATTTCTTCTCATCACATGCGCACAAAATGTTGACTGTCTAAGTCTAATTTCTCTAATCAATTTACGATTTTCATTTGTTTTCTGTAGTACTTGGTCATTGGTTTTTCTGTCCGTCCATGGTATTCTTTGCATTCTCCTCAGAAACCACATTCCCTCAGCCATCAGATGTTTTTTCAGCTTGACTACTCATTGTTCAAGTTTCCATACAAAAGTACAGTCTCTATGTAGCACCTCAACACTCTTTTTAAATTGACATCTTTTTATTGGTCAGTATGTTTTTCATCTTGCTAAAGGCTACCTTCGCCATGTCGATTCTTGTTCTAATCTCTTCAAGGCATCTCCCATCAGATGTTATGACTGTTCCGAGATAATTGTACCTGCTCACTTGTTGAAGAATATTTCCATTTACTTGTATATTACATTGTGGTATTTGTTTCTTCCTAGTGGACCATAATTTATGTCCTTTTACAGTTTAATTCTTACCCCAGTTGTTCACTGTGTGCAACAACCGTATCTACTAATTGTTTCAAATCCTGCTCATTGTCTGCAATCAGTACGGTTTCATCTGTATTATCTAATGTTATTGACGTTTCGACCACCAACGATGATTCCATTTATATCTTCTACATTTCTAAAAATATTTTCACTGTATAGGGAAAAAAAGATCTGGAGACACTATACATCCCTGTCGCAGAACTCTCTTAATAGGCTGGTATTGTCCCACTTCATTATCAATCTTTATTGCAGCTTATTCTTTCCAATATATGTTTTTTATAAGTCTAATGTCTTTCCCATCAATTTGTAGATCTGCAAGCATATCCTCCCTGTTGACATGTCTAACTCTATCAAAAGCCTTTGTGTAGTCAATAAAGCAAAGATGTATATCCTTGTTTACTTCTATAGCACGTTCAATAACTGATCGCAGAATATACACATCATTTACTGTACTCTTTCCTTCTGCAAACTCACATTGTTCTTCTCCTATTTCAGGTTGTATTTTCTTCCTCACTCTTTGCATGATAATTCGTAGCAAAGTCTTCGTGATGTGACTCATTATACTAATTGTTCGATGTTGATTACATTCCAAGGCTCCTGATTTCTTTGGGATTGCAATAAATACAGAATTACATAATTCAGAAGGTATATCTTCGGTATCATATAATGTGTTTAGCAGTATGGTGACTTGATCTATTCCATATTCTTCTAAAGCATTAATCATTTCTGTTGTGACATTATCTTATCCGGGTGTCTTGCTAGCTTTAATTTGTTTAAGAACATTACGAACCTCCATCATCAAAATTGGCGGTCCTTCATTATTAACTCCAATATCATACTGTTCCTCTCTTTTATCATCATAAAGGTTTTTCACATAATCTGACCACACATATAGAATCTGATCTTTTTCTATTATCATGTTGCCATCTTAAGTTTTTTTTTTGACAGCCTGCTGATGTACTTGTTCTGTTATTAGTAAGTTCCTGAATTCTTTTGTGCACTGATTTGATATTTTGACTGTTGTGTTGTTTTTCAATTTCTATGCAGTTTTTCTGAAGTCATGCTTTTTTTCCTCCTTACATAATATTCTGACTTCTCTGTGAATTTCTTTATATTTGTCAGAATTATTTTTGTTGTGTCTTCTTGTTTCCATTAGGTGTAAAATTTCTTCAGTCATCCATTTCTTACGACCCACCTTCTATAATTTTGAAATAGTTGTTTCTGTGGCCAAAATGATTGAATTCTTCAACATTTCCCATTGATCATCCATATCTTTATCTATATCTCTAGGTCAGACAATATATCAAATCTGTTCTGTACTTCTATGTTGAATTTGTTTGTTATTTCCTTGTCATTTCTCAATGTACACAGATCATATTTAGTGTTTCCTGTTATATACTTAACTTTCTTTAACTTTACCCTCAATGTACCTGTAAGTAATCCGTGGTGACTATATCAATCAGCACTTGAAACTGTTTTTTGAGCAATTGTTAACGCATTTTGATACCTTCTGCTAATCAGAATGTAATCAATCTGGTTTCTAATCCTGCTATCAGGACACCTCCATGTCTATAATCTTTTAGGGTGTTGTTTAAACCAGGTGTTTCCTACAATAATTTCCTGCTCTTTTGTCCATTCTAAAAGTCTGTACCCTCTTTCGTTTCTCTCTCCCAATCCATGGTTTCCTACTGTGTATCCATCACCTTGATTTCCTACTTTTGCATTGATGTCACCTATTATGAGTTTATTTCTGAATTTTTACATTTCTTTAAAGCAGATTCTGTGTCATTATAAAATTCTTCTACACTATCTTCACTGGATTCTCCTGTTGGGACATATATTTGAATAACGTTTATGATAAAAGGTCTGCCGCTTATTTAACTAGTAGAACTCTGTCTGGCACTATCCAATATCGTAAAATAGATTTTGAAGTTTGCCGATCCAAGACAATTGCTACCCCTCTTTGTCGATCTTCTCCTCCAGAATAAACAATCTTAAAATCTTCATCTATCTTACTCCCGGCTCCTGTCCATCTCGTTTCGCACATACCTAATATATTAATTTTCTCTCTTTTCATTTCTTGTTTGATGCTATCTAATGTTTCGTCGTCGTTTAACGTCTTAACATTCCAGGTTGCTAATTTTACTGTCCCTGTCCTTGTCATGTGATGATTTATTAGGCGAATCATAATAAACTAGGCACTTTTAAAGAAGGTAGTTTGCCGTTGCTTTCCTTCCTGTCAGTGACCGTACTGACCGGGGACCGTAGTCATTGTCTCGTGAAAGAGATCTTCTGCCTACCGTCGCGAATGTTGAGACCACAACCAACAACTATCTGTCGGCTGATCTCAAAATTTCATCCACCACCTGCATTCTGTGGCTTCTTGTGAACACTTCCAATAAACGAATACGAAATAACACCACATAATCCACAGGAAAACACTAAAAACAGCGTCTCCTAAAGAATGAACGTTAGGTCGTCGCCATTTTTACCGAAAGTACTGCAGTTTTTAAAAAGAAATCCAATATAGATGAATGGAACTTAACATATACATTGAAGGCAGAAAAGTAATAGAATCAGATTAGAACAGTAACGTCAAAACTATAGTATGTTTCGATTTGAATGCCTTCATTCACGATCAATTATTTTGAAAACTGTCTGTTGCATCGTTATGAAATTTTTCCAGCCGTCTTATATTTACCCCCACCCAAGGAATATGTCTTTGATAGGTCCAAAACAACTTAAATCATTGAAAGCGGCGACATTCCTTTGATGTTTTGCTGAACAACTAGTGATTTCTCGCTAAAAAAGTTATGTTTACGGTAATGGGGACCTGCAAATTCAGATGACACACAAAGGCGTATCCGGATTCATATGGGAGTGGGTGCAATGAAAGAAGTAGCTTACAATCGACAGGGTCGGCTGCTTTGCACCGGGTTTTTATCCCATATGGCTCAGTTTCTTTCCGCAGCGCGGAAAGCGTCGCACAAAGCACGAACTCCGTAGCTCCAGCGACGACCCTCGGGAGTCTCCGAAAAAAATGCACTCTTGAAATGAAGGACGCGGCCCGGAATCGAACATACAACCTTCGGAGCCCGAGTCAGACGGCTTGACCACTTCACCATGGAGATCCCGAGAGGGGTGCAATGTGTAATATTAGTAAAGACAGAGAATTTACAGAGGCATGGGGTAAATAATTTGTAAATTAACAGGAAAGTAGAAGGACTATATTTCTTACCTTATTTTTCATTTCCTTCTTGTTTCTTGAGCTGATGCTGATGCTGTAATGTTTAGAGCCTGCAATTCGTCTGAATAGTTGGAGCAAAATATCCCAGTAAGTGTGTACGTAGATTAAGATCTGCGATCTGCTCAGACCTTAATCTGTGTCGGACGATTCCAGTAGGTTGATGATTGCTCTCGGTTGCATAAAATTCAATCCATCCTTTCTCCAATAGTCCTCTTTCTCTTTCAACACATGGTCCTCAGATTTTTTCCAATAACTTTTATCAATATTTAATAGCGCGGACGGACTGACAGACAGACAGACAGACAGACAGACAGACAAAAAGGTAGGTAGGTAGGTAGGTAGACAGAAAGGTAGGTAGGTAGGTAGGCAGAAAGGTAGGTAGGTAGGTAGGCAGAAAGGTAGGTGGGTGGGTCGGTGGGTCGGTCGGTCGGTGGGTCGGTGGGTCGATCGGCCGGCCGGCCGGCAGGCAGGCAGGCAGGAGATAGATAGGTAGGTAGGTAGGTAGCTAGATAGATAGATAGATAGATAGATAGGTAGATAGATAGATAGATAGATAGATAGATAGATAGATAGATAGATAGATAGATAGATAGATAGATAGATAGATAGATAGATAGATAGATAGATAGATAGATAGATAGATAGATCTGACCCGATAGATAGAGAGGGTGGGATAGACGGAGGGAGAGACGGAGGGACGGGCAGGAAGACAGACAGACAGACAGACAGACAGACAGACAGACAGACAGACAGACAGACAGACAGACAGACAGATAGATAGATAGATAGATTCACTCCAACTTCCCCACCCAACCACACACACATACAATACATTCCCCCACCCATCCACCACATCCCTACACCTACACATCTCCCCACCCACACACACCTCTCACCCACCACACATCCCATCCACCCACACCCCAAGCACACATACATTCAATAACATACACATCCCCCACCTACACACATCTCCCC
>OY992877.1:144917763-144955263 GCA_963921405.1 Cepaea hortensis | reverse complement strand
TCGTAAAATTATACGGTGCGGAAGTGTATATTATGAAATGTATTACATCTTTACACGGAAACATCAGTATTCAATAATGAATATACGTAGTAGTGCACGAGAATTTCCTTATGAGAAGCACGTCACATAGTGTTCAGAGAATTACTGTAAAACTAGAATACCTCTAGAATAAATTACTAGAACAAGTATTGTAAAATCATAATTTCAGTTGCCTATGGACTTATCAAAGACATATTCCTTGAGTGGCAGTAAACATAATACAGCTGGAAAATTTGTATAACAATGCAACATATACATTGCAAAACAATTGAACGTTAATAAGGGCACACATTTGTGAACGCACTATAGGCCACAGCGTAATAAGGATGCTTGGCTAATTCCTTTCCTTCCCGCCCATACTTCCCAGACAATTAGCAGAACATTCTGAAAAGCATCCGTTATACATATTATATGTGAGTAGCGCAGTGGCTAGAACTCGTGCCTGCCGACTCCGTAGACAGTTGTTCGAATCCCATCGAGGCAGATATTTTTTAATTGACCTGTACTACTAGCCTAAAATGTGTACCAGGATATTGCCTGGGAAGTAAAGGCAACTGGTTTTATACTAGCCACATCACCCACCCAGTGCCGATTGAGCTAAACAATATGAGAAAGCACCATTTGCCCACTATGCCTCAGGGCTCGTAAAAGGCTCCTTTTGATTGCATACTGACCCGTTCTGTGCAGCTTGGCTTCCCTTGGTTTTCCCACAAAAAGAACCCTGCCACTGCTGGATATGCACCACAGTTTTGGTAAATAGACGCACTAATCATCCTGCCACTATATCAACTCGTGTAGCATATTTGATCAAAACATGGTGCTCTGTGATTCACCGAATGAGTTAAATTAACAACTGCCAAGGAGAGAAAGAAATAGGAGTTAAACAACTGAGATTTTAACCAGATTAAATGTGACATTTAAAGTTTTCATTACAGAACAGATTTATTTGCGATAACATTGCCGTTTACAATATATCATATGCCAGTCTGTCATTGACTCCTCTGTGACTGTTGGTTTTACCCATAAATATCCTTCACATTTGTCTTCCCGAGAATTGAGAACGGGTGAACCCAGGAAGCACCTGCAGGGTTCAGATTTTAACTCAAAGACGGATCAGTAATCTTGTTGTTGAGAATTTCTCTTCTGTTATTTATTTTACTTCTCTGTAGTTTTCCGTGGAGGCTACAAATGGTGCGCAATAAAGTTTCAATTAACTGTGAAATCAATCTACATAGAGCTAATGATGGCCTCACGCTGTATTCATCACAAATGATTGCCGCGGGAACTTCCGTCGTCCGGTGCTCTGGCGGGAGAGTGTTTTGTGTGGCAAATTCAATCAGCGGGACTACATTTGGGAGGATTAGTTGCCTCCGGAATTTCCAGCAAGGGAACTGCTCAGGGGCTGTATAACGAGGCGAATGGTTCTTGCTGGGAGACTTGCAATGATTTATTGCTGACTTTCAATGGGAGCTGAGGTAGCGCAGTGGTTAGTATTTTTACCTGCGGTCACATAGTCGTGTGTTCAAATCCCCTTTGAACCGATTTTTAAGATAAACTGATTTGAGCTCTCATGTCTTCCCAGCCTAAAGAGGGACCCAGAAGATTTCCTGGAAAGTAAAGGCGGCCGGTGTGATTCTAACTATATCACCCAACGAGTGCGGAGTGGTCTATAAAATATGGCTTTTACATCATTTGTCTAATGCACATGAAAGCGTGTAAAACGGTCGCAAACTTACTTACTACCTTATGTCCAATATGCACCAAAGCTTGTAATAGTGTCCCTTGCTTATCTTTGGGCACTGGCAAAGGAAATAAACCACAGAAAGAAAAGGTACTTTGATTACACCAAATGATATACTAATCCATTGAAAACCAGAATGGAGGGATACACTGAGATAAATCATAGCCACAGAGCATCACAGATGTAAATGAACAAAGATAACAAGTTATGGTTAAGATAGAGACAAGCAGAATTTACAACGAAGGTTCACGACAGATCGGAGGAACGAACGATCTTTATTTTCCAAGGGTCACAGATTGGCTGAAGTTACATTTCCGCAAACTTCCACTGCAAAGATGGCACTGAATGATGATTGTTAACTACCACAAGACTTTTATTTAATAATCTTCATGTAAATACGAACAGAAGAACGAAGCAGAGACATGGGAACAAATACACGACAAATACATTCTCGGGTTTTGGTTGGTTCTCTTAGAAGACAGAAATTATTGTGTCAGCGGCATGTGGGGGCGGGATACTTAGGGTACGGAAGTCAGGCTAAGCAGCCGTACAACAGCAACAACACCAAAAGACACTACTACTACTACTACTACTACTACTACTACTACTACTACTACTACTACTACTACTACTACTACTACTACTACTACTACTACTACTACTACTATTACTACTACTGCTGCTACTACTACTACTACTAAAACCACTACTACTACTACTACTACTACTACTACTACTACTACTACTACTACTACTACTACTACTACTACTACTACTACTACTACTACTACTACAACTACTACAACTACTACTAGTACTACTACTACTACTACTACTATTACTACTACTACTATTACTACTACTACTACTACTACTACTACTACTACTACTACTACTACTACTACTACTACTACTACTACTACTGCTGCTGCTGCTGCTGCTACTACTACTACTAAAACCACCACCACTACTACTACTACAACTACTACTACTACTACTATTACTACTATCACTATTACTACTACTACTACTACTACTACTACTACTACTACTACTACTACTACTACTACTACTACTACTACATCTACTACTACTACTACTACTACTACTATTACTACTACTACTACTACTTCTACTACTATTACTACTACTATTACTACTACTACTACTACTGCTAGTGCTTCTACTATTACTACTACTATTACTACTACTACAGCTGCTGCTGCTACTCTTACTACTATTACTACTACTACTACTACTACTACTACTACTACTACTACTACTACTACTACTACTACTACTACTACTACTATTACTACTACTACTACTACTACTACTACTACTACTACTACTACTACTACAACTGCTGCTGCTACTACTACTACTAAAACCACTACTACTACTACTACTACTACTACTACTACTACTACTACTACTACTACTACTGCTAATGCTTCTACTATTACTACTACTACAGCTGCTGCTGCTACTCTTACTACTATTACTACTACTACTACTACTACTACTACTACTACTACTACTACTACTACTACTACTACTACTACTACTACTACTACTATGTAAACATAAAAGGGTCGTTTATTTGAAATCCGTTCGTGGCGCACCGCGCGTAATTGTGTACGTTGAAAATGAATATGTCATAGTCATGTGATAAGTACTGACCAATGAATAAAAGAGCAAGTGCTTATCGTCTCATGGTGCATAAGTTCTGTTTCTGACCGTTGAGAAAATGGCCTGGTTGATCCAAAATCCGTCACAAAGAAGCTCAAAGAGCGGTTATTCAGTTTCTTTCATTTGAAGGATTTCGACCAGTGGACATTCATCAAAGAATGCAGGCAGCGTACGGTAACAAATGTGTGTCGAACACAACAGTGACACACTGGGCACGAATGTTTCGGAAAGGACGTCTGTTCACGACAGATCTTCGACGACCGGGTCAAGTGCATATTGTTGCAACAGAAAAAACCATCGCCAAAATTGATGCAGCAGTACAGATGAACTGATGTCGAAACATACGTTCGCTAGCGAAAGAATTTGATGTGTCAATTGGGACAATTCAAAAGGTCGCTCGTAATAAACTGCAATATCGGAACGCATGTTAACAGTGGGTACCACGGGTGTTGACCGACCACCAAAAAGAGGAACACATGGGATGGTGTTTGAATTACTTGCTGCGTTACAGAGTGGAAGATGATGCATTTCTCTTCCGCATAGTGGCAGGCGATGAATCATGGTGTCACCACTTTGAGTCGAGCAGCAAAAGAGAGAGCATGCAATGGAAGCATGTTGGATCACCAAAAGCCAAAAAATTCAAGTTACAGGTTTCCACTGGTAAGATTATGCTGAGCGCATTTTTTTTTTTACCATGAAGGGCTATTGTTGGCCGACCTGGTGTCAACATCAACTCTACCCACTACTTGCAAACACTAGACAAGCTGCAAAAAGCCATCAAGAATAAATGACCCGGTATGCTTTCTCGCGGTGTGATTTTGTTGCACGATAATGTTCGTCCGCATGTCGCAAAGATTGTGCAGGAAGCATTAGAAAGGAAGAAGTGGGAAATTCTGCAACATCCATCCTATAGTCCTGATTTGTCACCATGTGATTTTCATTTGTTCGTACCTCTAAAAAAGAAAGCTCTCAAAGGGCAACGATTTCACACAGATACAGACGTAATGAACGCGGTAAACATTTGGTTAAGTGAGCAACCACCTTTTTTGCGGACGGAATTTGCCGCCAACCTAGGCAATGGGATGCTTGCCTGAATGCCTACGGCTTCTTCCGACCAACCCATGGTGCATAATTCATTCAAAATGAATGCTTTGATTAATTCTACCACACCTATTAATGTTTCTTTCATGCTTTTGTTATAAAGCCATTGGAACGGGTTTCAAATGAACGCCCCTAATACATTTCAGTAACTTGTTCTTGAGAACAAACATCTTCCAGTTCTCAGAAAAGACCCAACCTCCTAATATGCAGGAAGACCCACAAGTAGTGGGTTACGTGGTATTTGAGTCGCATTTCTGGATTGTGGTGCTGGATTGGCCCCAATCCAGCTGGATTAGGGTTAGGGGTTAGGGGTTAGGGGTTAGGGTTAGGGGTTAGGGTTAGGGTTAGGGATTAGGGTTAGGGGTTAGGGTTAGGGGTTAGGGTTAGGGTTAGGGGTTAGGGTTAGGGGTTAGGGTTAGGGTGTTTGTCTTCTCCTAATTATACTTTCTGGATTGACCTCGCTGGATTGCCCCCAATCCAGTTCGGGCCCAGGGCGGTTTGGGTAGGGTAGGTATCTAAGTCATATGTAAGGGTCGATAATTCTAATAAAAGACATGTTTTTCTAAGGGCAGATAACTGAGTGTGTGTGTATAATATTATAAATAATTAAAAAAATAATTGTAAAAAATAAAATAAAAATAAACAACAACCAAAGGCGTGCGGGGCGGGCGAGCGAGCGCAGGGGCGGTCGCCGGGTGCGGGTTGAACCCAGTCAGTGTCTTGTAGTAACCACATGGCCAGTCATTTCTGAGTGACCACAAGCCGGTCAGTGACGAGTGTGGGTGGTGGGGCTAGACGGTTCGAACCCTCGAGGCGCACCGGGTGTGATATGAAAATTGTAATAAGTAAAAAGGTAAATATGGCGTGTATATGAGCTGTAGTGGGTCGTAGTGGCTTATAAAACTATCATCATATAGATTACACCTCTTCAAATGAAAACCTTAAAAAAGTAAAGAGGGCATGTAGTAACGGTTGTAAGGGGGCGTGGCTTCGTGGTATTCGTTGTTAAGGGGTTGGTGAGTTGTGATGTACCTATATAACAGCTTCCGAACAATTTAAAGGGATGGGCGAGTGGCGAAGTGGCTAAGTAAATGCGTCGGTTCCTTGCTAAGAGACAGAGGAGTTGCTAGATAAAGGCTCCAGGTCGTTGTCAAGGGGTTGGTGAGTGTACAAATAGCTAAATAACTGCTTCTGATCCTTGTTAAGAGGTGGGCGAAGGGTGGATTGGTTGGATAATTACGCCCGTTCCTTGGTAAGAGCCAGGGTGATCGAGTGGAGAAGTGGGTAAATATAGGCATGGAGGTATACCACCGACACATTCAACGCATAATTTCGGCGTCGGTCGTCAGAAGACCAAGGATATTTTCATTATATGTCTATTGTAAAGGGGTCGACTGTTTGTTATAACGGGGTTACTATTATCTATAGTGGCTGGGACTTAAATACTATCAGCATACCGGTTACAGCTCTTCAAATGAAAACTTTGAAAGTGTAAAGATGGCCGATGGTTTTTAGTGGGTATGACTTTGTGATATTCGTTGTTAAGGGGTGGGGTGAGTGGTTGAGTAACTAGATAAACGCTTCTGAACACTATCATCGGGTTCGAATCCCAGTGGGGCGGTCTAGTGGTAGAAGAAATATTGATATTATCTGGTTCCTTAGTTGTGATGTCGAGCTCTGGTGTTATTAACCCGGCTATGTTTAGAATAGGAGAGGTGGTGTGCTGGTTGCGGAGTATGTTTAGGTGGTACCCCAGACACTGTGGAAGTGATAGGTTCGAATCTCGGTACTTTGTCGTTGGTACGATTGCCAGTCATCAAGGTGTGGGTGTCTAGTTGATTATTGGGTTAGGGTCGCTTTGTCCAACCTTGTCGCCGCGGCCACAAGTCCCACCGCTGATGAAAAACACAGGCAGCAGATTTCACCATTGTACCTACGAGTCACAAAATATAAGCTAACTTAACATTCAGAATATGACCTCAACAGGTGTTGCCAAAAATCAATACTTATTCTTATAACGGCTAATCCAGGGGATTATCGGCATCGTAATGACCAAGTCAGGTTAATAATATTTCTTATATCTCCGCCATTGCAAATAGTTCGCGATATTAATAAATGTTCACATAAAGGTTGGAAGGGGATTAAAAGATTAACACCTATTGTCGGGACATCCAATAAAAATCAATAACACTACCCTCGATTTTTCTCATAATTGCCGATTGGAGATTATGGGCTAGGTGTATGTGTCCTTATTTAGTTAAAACAGGTGGTATGAGTAGGAGATATCACAAACAGTTTCAGCATGTACCACTCTGATCTTAAATATCAGTAGTTCGTTATTCTTGTGACATTGAAAACGCTTGTAGCTTGAAGACAGATGGTGTACTATGTTATTGGGTGGTGTATATTGATTGACCAGTATGTGAAGTTGATAAGGTCACCCCTGCCAGCGCATCGTAGCTGTGTTGTGACTTGTCGCCTATTACACCCGGGTGTAAAAATAACCAAAAATATTTCACATCAACTCAGACATGCCTCTATATAGCTGCACTTCGAACATGGCTAGAGTCTACTTTAGGAAAGTATCGTGTATCTGTGTATACGGGTTTACCACTGCTTATAGATGTGTGCAGTATTATTAGAAAGCGGCCGTTATGTCTACATTATCAAAGTATGTTGCCTTACAGAGCTGGTATAGTATCTATGTGTCTGCTACGTTGTATGTTTTGTCATGTTGCCTTGTAGTATTTGGAGGGAGTTTCATGCGGGTGTCTAGTGAACTTTTTAAAAACTATGTCTCAGAATCCACAACGCCACTGGCATTAGAGGCTTTTCAACTTGTCTGCTCATTGACCACGCTTCACAGTCATACTAAAGTACGGGTTCTATGTAGTACTTAAACACTCCTTTTATTTCTCATTACAGTTGTCAACTTTATATTAGTCAGTATGTTTTCCAATTTGCAAAAGACAACCTTCATCACAGCGATTCTTGTTCCAACGCTTTAAAGCCACCTCCTATCAGACATTTTTTTTCTTTCCTTTTATGCTCACGGCTACCGTTTCCCCATTTCAAGCTCCATGTCTCTACTCGTATGCATTAGTGTGGTAGAAGTAAACCGATAACTCACAAGATAGACGTATATTATCACACTGTATATGAACATGTGGGAAACGGCTACATCCGGGCAAAGAGGGTGTTGTATCTGTCACATGCGTATGGATACAACCGAGACACGTGGTTAAGAGGGATACTACAGGAAAAAAAACGGTATTATGTTGGCGATCGAACCAGGGGACCTAATTCGTGATGACCACCATGTACGGGAGTGATTCTGCCCCCTCGTCAACAGGGCGTCGGAGGTTTAAAAGGGTGTTCATTCTCTCGCTTTTCTATTTCCGAGTCGTCATAGGGTCACCAAGTAACAGTAAAGAACACGAAACTACTACTACCAAGGCCTTTATACACCACAATGTATTTTCGAATATAATATACACAACTATAATCAAGTCATCACAGTATTCAACTAACCCGTTCTCATAGAGATAGAGGAGAGATGTGAGCACCGAGTCCAGTTGGGGGAGGTGTGCCTTTTACTTAACATCTATCGGGTCATACACCGACGAGTGTTTAGCTATATTTATCATATAATATTACCCGTGAGCACAACAAGCTTCCCCGGATCAAGCTTAGGTGTCTCATATAACATGACATATCACGTACCCGCTGGCCTGACCAGCAAAGTTATCGCTTCTCAGAGCAGACATTTACACTTTCATTAATTCTTCTGCCTGGTAAAAGGGGGTCTTTGCATCTTTCCGCAGAAACCTAGTTCCAATGCTAATATATGTTTTTCAATGTGTCGGCTCATTACAACATTTCACATCCTGACAAAAGTACAGGTTCTATGTTCCACTCCAACAGTCAAATAAGAAAAAATGTTAGCCAAATTATTAAAATGTTGGCCAAATATAGAAATATCTCAACCAAGCGTATAAGAAATAGAAAAAAGGCTGGTCAAACTAATGAAAATATTGGCCAAATACAGAAATATCTCGACCAACTTTTAAAATGTAGGAAAAATTGTTAGCCAAACTGACAAAACTGTTAGCCAAAATAAGAAACGTCTCGGCCAACTTATAAAATGTAGGAAAAATTGTTAGACAAACTGACAAAACAGTTGGTCAAAATAAGAAACGTCTCGACTAACATTATAAAAATTAGGAAAAATGGTAACCAAATTAATTTAAAAAGGTGACCAAAATAGGAAATATCTCGACCAAACTTACGAAAAGTAGGAAAATTGTTCGTCAAATGTGACAATTATTGGGCAAGTAGGAAATCATGTTAGCCAAATAGGAAAAATATCGATCAAACTTATAGATGTCTCGGCCAAACTTATAAAATGTATGAACATTTGTTAGCCAAAGGTGAAAAATATTGACCAAGTAATGAAATATCTCATCCGAATTTATAACAAGTAAGAAAATATGCTAGTAAAATCAAGAAATATGTCAACTTTAGTTATACAATAGGCGAAACGATGGACAAACTTATAAAAATGTCGACCGTTATAAGAAAATGTATTACCCAAATTAGGAAAAAATATTGACCAAGTTTTGAAATATCTCGACCAAACTTACAAAAAATAGGAAAATATGTCGACTAAAGTAGGAACATTTGTTAGCCAAAGATGAAAAATATTGGTCAAGTAAAGAAATATCGCATCCAAACTTTTAAAATGTAGGAAACTTTATTAACCAAATGTGAAAAATATCGCCCAAGTGAAGAAAAAAGTTACACAAAACTTATAAAACTTAGGAAAATGTGTTAACCTAATGAGAAAAATATCACCCAATTGAAGAAAAAAGTTACACAAAACTTATAAAACTTAGGAAAATGTGTTAACCTAATGAGAAAAATATTGACCAAGTAAAGAAAAACGTACACCAAACTTCTTAAAAGTAAGAAATTTTTTTTTTTAACCAAATTGGAAAAATATTGGCCAAGTGGAGAAATATCTCAACCATACTTATAAAAAGGAGGAAAATGTGTTAACCTAATGAGAAAATATCGCCCAAGTGAAGAAAAAAGTTACACAAAACTTATAAAACTTAGGAAAATGTGTTAACCTAATGAGAAAAATATCGCCCAATTGAAGAAAAATGTTACACAAAACTGATACAACTTAGGAAAATGTGTTAACCTAATGAGAAAAATATCGCCCAATTGAAGAAAAAAGTACACCAAACTTCTGAAAAGTAAGAAAATTTGTTAACCAAATGGGAAAAATATTGACCAAGTGGAGAAATATCTCAACCATACTTATAAAAAGGAGGAAAATGTGTTAACCTAATGAGAAAAATATCGCCCAAGTGAAGAAAAAAAGTTACTCAAAACTTATAAAACTTAGGAAAATGTGTTAACCTAATGAGAAAAATATCGCCTAATTGAAGAAAAAAGTTACACAAAACTTATAAAACTTAGGAAAAATGTGTTAACCTAATGAGAAAAATATTGACCAAGTAAAGAAAAACGTACACCAAACTTCTGAAAAGTAAGAAAAATTTGTTAACCAAAGGGGAAAAATGTTGGTCAAAACATGAAACATCTCGACCAAACTTATAAATATCTCGTGTAAACTTATAAAAAAAGTAGGAACAAATATTGCTTCTGTAGTTATGTCAAACGTATCTTGAACTTTTATCTGAACAGACATTTCACAAGACATAATCATCAACGTCAACACTTTCCCTCTTTTACATTACCGAAAGTTTCAACTTACCATTCCAACGTATCTGCTAAAGACACACTTATACATACTAATCACCCATCTCTTCACACTCTTTGTTCTTTCTTTCTAACACAATGTGTCTCTGTCTTTCATAGATAACTTCACAACTTTTCCATGTCACATCACCAAGATACTCCAAACCTTCGTTGCACATGAGTTCTAATGAAACAGTCATAACAACATTTATGGTAATGCAATCTGTGGCTCCACCTGGGATAGTTTCAATATCATCTGAGTATTCATCAGCAAAGAGCTATTACCCATGGCTGACATCTTCAACTTTCTATACCACAATGACTTCTACACTAACCTTCCATTGTTCCATCTTTCAACAATACAAAGGGTGGTCTCGAAGTTTAGCTAACATAACATTTTGTACTTTGTCCACCGCTTTCACACTTTGTCATTTCACAGCTGCAATAACAACAAGTCTGCAACCAACACTGTCTGTTATGAAGTCGACCTTTCTTAAAACCACGTCTGTCTTAATGAGCCCATGAATACCCTCTACCAGATCTTATAACCGACTTTCAACGTTTCATACCAAATAACATTAACACTCTCTTTGATTACAGAACAACCGATTTTCTGCTGACTAGGCAGGTTTCCAAATCTAATGGAGATACATCACCTGTCCCCCTAACATACTAGGCGGTATTCTAGACAATGAATATGGTCATCAACCATCACCCCTAAGAAGAACTTGAAAAAACAACAGAGCTTGGGTTATTGAGACGAATGAGTTGCATTCCTTGGACTACCAGAAAGACATCAAACACAACAAACTCTTTCTTACTAACCCTAACCCTAAGTATACATCAACTAACCCTAACCCTAAACCTAAGTATACATCAACTAACCCTAACCCTAACCCTAACTATACAACATACTCTTTCTTAAGAGACATAGATACAAACCAGTGTTAGAAATGAAAAAGTTAAATTTATGTGATTACATTTTAATTAAAATTTAAAACTAATAAATCGCACTTTTATTGCGTAAGATGTAAGCTTGATATATGTCCTATACCTAACTTATACCTATACTTACCCTATATCTGTATATTAAGTGAAGCGCGCAATAAAAGTGCGATTTATTAGTTTTAAATTTTAATTAAAATGTAATCACATAAATTTAACTTTTTCATTTCTAACACTGGTTTGTATCTATGTCTCTTAAGAAAGAGTATGTTGTATAGTTAGGGTTAGGGTTAGGGTTAGTTGATGTATACTTAGGTTTAGGGTTAGGGTTAGTTGATGTATACTTAGGGTTAGGGTTAGTAAGAAAGAGTTTGTTGTGTTTGATGTCTTTCTGGTAGTCCAAGGAATGCAACTCATTCGTCTCAATAACCCAAGCTCTGTTGTTTTTTCAAGTTCTTCTTAGGGGTGATGGTTGATGACCATATTCATTGTCTAGAATACCGCCTAGTATGTTAGGGGGACAGGTGATGTATCTCCATTAGATTTGGAAACCTGCCTAGTCAGCAGAAAATCGGTTGTTCTGTAATCAAAGAGAGTGTTAATGTTATTTGGTATGAAACGTTGAAAGTCGGTTATAAGATCTGGTAGAGGGTATTCATGGGCTCATTAAGACAGACGTGGTTTTAAGAAAGGTCGACTTCATAACAGACAGTGTTGGTTGCAGACTTGTTGTTATTGCAGCTGTGAAATGACAAAGTGTGAAAGCGGTGGACAAAGTACAAAATGTTATGTTAGCTAAACTTCGAGACCACCCTTTGTATTGTTGAAAGATGGAACAATGGAAGGTTAGTGTAGAAGTCATTGTGGTATAGAAAGTTGAAGATGTCAGCCATGGGTAATAGCTCTTTGCTGATGAATACTCAGATGATATTGAAACTATCCCAGGTGGAGCCACAGATTGCATTACCATAAATGTTGTTATGACTGTTTCATTAGAACTCATGTGCAACGAAGGTTTGGAGTATCTTGGTGATGTGACATGGAAAAGTTGTGAAGTTATCTATGAAAGACAGAGACACATTGTGTTAGAAAGAAAGAACAAAGAGTGTGAAGAGATGGGTGATTAGTATGTATAAGTGTGTCTTTAGCAGATACGTTGGAATGGTAAGTTGAAACTTTCGGTAATGTAAAAGAGGGAAAGTGTTGACGTTGATGATTATGTCTTGTGAAATGTCTGTTCAGATAAAAGTTCAAGATACGTTTGACATAACTACAGAAGCAATATTTGTTCCTACTTTTTTTATAAGTTTACACGAGATATTTATAAGTTTGGTCGAGATGTTTCATGTTTTGACCAACATTTTTCCCCTTTGGTTAACAAATTTTTCTTACTTTTCAGAAGTTTGGTGTACGTTTTTCTTTACTTGGTCAATATTTTTCTCATTAGGTTAACACATTTTTCCTAAGTTTTATAAGTTTTGTGTAACTTTTTTCTTCAATTAGGCGATATTTTTCTCATTAGGTTAACACATTTTCCTAAGTTTTATAAGTTTTGAGTAACTTTTTTTCTTCACTTGGGCGATATTTTTCTCATTAGGTTAACACATTTTCCTCCTTTTTATAAGTATGGTTGAGATATTTCTCCACTTGGTCAATATTTTTCCCATTTGGTTAACAAATTTTCTTACTTTTCAGAAGTTTGGTGTACTTTTTTCTTCAATTGGGCGATATTTTTCTCATTAGGTTAACACATTTTCCTAAGTTGTATCAGTTTTGTGTAACATTTTTCTTCAATTGGGCGATATTTTTCTCATTAGGTTAACACATTTTCCTAAGTTTTATAAGTTTTGTGTAACTTTTTTCTTCACTTGGGCGATATTTTCTCATTAGGTTAACACATTTTCCTCCTTTTTATAAGTATGGTTGAGATATTTCTCCACTTGGCCAATATTTTTCCAATTTGGTTAAAAAAAAAAATTTCTTACTTTTAAGAAGTTTGGTGTACGTTTTTCTTTACTTGGTCAATATTTTTCTCATTAGGTTAACACATTTTCCTAAGTTTTATAAGTTTTGTGTAACTTTTTTCTTCAATTGGGTGATATTTTTCTCATTAGGTTAACACATTTTCCTAAGTTTTATAAGTTTTGTGTAACTTTTTTCTTCACTTGGGCGATATTTTTCACATTTGGTTAATAAAGTTTCCTACATTTTAAAAGTTTGGATGCGATATTTCTTTACTTGACCAATATTTTTCATCTTTGGCTAACAAATGTTCCTACTTTAGTCGACATATTTTCCTATTTTTTGTAAGTTTGGTCGAGATATTTCAAAACTTGGTCAATATTTTTTCCTAATTTGGGTAATACATTTTCTTATAACGGTCGACATTTTTATAAGTTTGTCCATCGTTTCGCCTATTGTATAACTAAAGTTGACATATTTCTTGATTTTACTAGCATATTTTCTTACTTGTTATAAATTCGGATGAGATATTTCATTACTTGGTCAATATTTTTCACCTTTGGCTAACAAATGTTCATACATTTTATAAGTTTGGCCGAGACATCTATAAGTTTGATCGATATTTTTCCTATTTGGCTAACATGATTTCCTACTTGCCCAATAATTGTCACATTTGACGAACAATTTTCCTACTTTTCGTAAGTTTGGTCGAGATATTTCCTATTTTGGTCACCTTTTTAAATTAATTTGGTTACCATTTTTCCTAATTTTTATAATGTTAGTCGAGACGTTTCTTATTTTGACCAACTGTTTTGTCAGTTTGTCTAACAATTTTTCCTACATTTTATAAGTTGGCCGAGACGTTTCTTATTTTGGCTAACAGTTTTGTCAGTTTGGCTAACAATTTTTCCTACATTTTAAAAGTTGGTCGAGATATTTCTGTATTTGGCCAATATTTTCATTAGTTTGACCAGCCTTTTTTCTATTTCTTATACGCTTGGTTGAGATATTTCTATATTTGGCCAACATTTTAATAATTTGGCTAACATTTTTTCTTATTTGACTGTTGGAGTGGAACATAGAACCTGTACTTTTGTCAGGATGTGAAATGTTGTAATGAGCCGACACATTGAAAAACATATATTAGCATTGGAACTAGGTTTCTGCGGAAAGATGCAAAGACCCCCTTTTACCAGGCAGAAGAATTAATGAAAGTGTAAATGTCTGCTCTGAGAAGCGATAACTTTGCTGGTCAGGCCAGCGGGTACGTGATATGTCATGTTATATGAGACACCTAAGCTTGATCCGGGGAAGCTTGTTGTGCTCACGGGTAATATTATATGATAAATATAGCTAAACACTCGTCGGTGTATGACCCGATAGATGTTAAGTAAAAGGCACACCTCCCCCAACTGGACTCGGTGCTCACATCTCTCCTCTATCTCTATGAGAACGGGTTAGTTGAATACTGTGATGACTTGATTATAGTTGTGTATATTATATTCGAAAATACATTGTGGTGTATAAAGGCCTTGGTAGTAGTAGTTTCGTGTTCTTTACTGTTACTTGGTGACCCTATGACGACTCGGAAATAGAAAAGCGAGAGAATGAACACCCTTTTAAACCTCCGACGCCCTGTTGACGAGGGGGCAGAATCACTCCCGTACATGGTGGTCATCACGAATTAGGTCCCCTGGTTCGATCGCCAACATAATACCGTTTTTTTTCCTGTAGTATCCCTCTTAACCACGTGTCTCGGTTGTATCCATACGCATGTGACAGATACAACACCCTCTTTGCCCGGATGTAGCCGTTTCCCACATGTTCATATACAGTGTGATAATATACGTCTATCTTGTGAGTTATCGGTTTACTTCTACCACACTAATGCATACGAGTAGAGACATGGAGCTTGAAATGGGGAAACGGTAGCCGTGAGCATAAAAGGAAAGAAAAAAAATGTCTGATAGGAGGTGGCTTTAAAGCGTTGGAACAAGAATCGCTGTGATGAAGGTTGTCTTTTGCAAATTGGAAAACATACTGACTAATATAAAGTTGACAACTGTAATGAGAAATAAAAGGAGTGTTTAAGTACTACATAGAACCCGTACTTTAGTATGACTGTGAAGCGTGGTCAATGAGCAGACAAGTTGAAAAGCCTCTAATGCCAGTGGCGTTGTGGATTCTGAGACATAGTTTTTAAAAAGTTCACTAGACACCCGCATGAAACTCCCTCCAAATACTACAAGGCAACATGACAAAACATACAACGTAGCAGACACATAGATACTATACCAGCTCTGTAAGGCAACATACTTTGATAATGTAGACATAACGGCCGCTTTCTAATAATACTGCACACATCTATAAGCAGTGGTAAACCCGTATACACAGATACACGATACTTTCCTAAAGTAGACTCTAGCCATGTTCGAAGTGCAGCTATATAGAGGCATGTCTGAGTTGATGTGAAATATTTTTGGTTATTTTTACACCCGGGTGTAATAGGCGACAAGTCACAACACAGCTACGATGCGCTGGCAGGGGTGACCTTATCAACTTCACATACTGGTCAATCAATATACACCACCCAATAACATAGTACACCATCTGTCTTCAAGCTACAAGCGTTTTCAATGTCACAAGAATAACGAACTACTGATATTTAAGATCAGAGTGGTACATGCTGAAACTGTTTGTGATATCTCCTACTCATACCACCTGTTTTAACTAAATAAGGACACATACACCTAGCCCATAATCTCCAATCGGCAATTATGAGAAAAATCGAGGGTAGTGTTATTGATTTTTATTGGATGTCCCGACAATAGGTGTTAATCTTTTAATCCCCTTCCAACCTTTATGTGAACATTTATTAATATCGCGAACTATTTGCAATGGCGGAGATATAAGAAATATTATTAACCTGACTTGGTCATTACGATGCCGATAATCCCCTGGATTAGCCGTTATAAGAATAAGTATTGATTTTTGGCAACACCTGTTGAGGTCATATTCTGAATGTTAAGTTAGCTTATATTTTGTGACTCGTAGGTACAATGGTGAAATCTGCTGCCTGTGTTTTTCATCAGCGGTGGGACTTGTGGCCGCGGCGACAAGGTTGGACAAAGCGACCCTAACCCAATAATCAACTAGACACCCACACCTTGATGACTGGCAATCGTACCAACGACAAAGTACCGAGATTCGAACCTATCACTTCCACAGTGTCTGGGGTACCACCTAAACATACTCCGCAACCAGCACACCACCTCTCCTATTCTAAACATAGCCGGGTTAATAACACCAGAGCTCGACATCACAACTAAGGAACCAGATAATATCAATATTTCTTCTACCACTAGACCGCCCCACTGGGATTCGAACCCGATGATAGTGTTCAGAAGCGTTTATCTAGTTACTCAACCACTCACCCCACCCCTTAACAACGAATATCACAAAGTCATACCCACTAAAAACCATCGGCCATCTTTACACTTTCAAAGTTTTCATTTGAAGAGCTGTAACCGGTATGCTGATAGTATTTAAGTCCCAGCCACTATAGATAATAGTAACCCCGTTATAACAAACAGTCGACCCCTTTACAATAGACATATAATGAAAATATCCTTGGTCTTCTGACGACCGACGCCGAAATTATGCGTTGAATGTGTCGGTGGTATACCTCCATGCCTATATTTACCCACTTATCCACTCGATCACCCTGGCTCTTACCAAGGAACGGGCGTAATTATCCAACCAATCCACCCTTCGCCCACCTCTTAACAAGGATCAGAAGCAGTTATTTAGCTATTTGTACACTCACCAACCCCTTGACAACGACCTGGAGCCTTTATCTAGCAACTCCTCTGTCTCTTAGCAAGGAACCGACGCATTTACTTAGCCACTTCGCCACTCGCCCATCCCTTTAAATTGTTCGGAAGCTGTTATATAGGTACATCACAACTCACCAACCCCTTAACAACGAATACCACGAAGCCACGCCCCCTTACAACCGTTACTACATGCCCTCTTTACTTTTTTAAGGTTTTCATTTGAAGAGGTGTAATCTATATGATGATAGTTTTATAAGCCACTACGACCCACTACAGCTCATATACACGCCATATTTACCTTTTTACTTATTACAATTTTCATATCACACCCGGTGCGCCTCGAGGGTTCGAACCGTCTAGCCCCACCACCCACACTCGTCACTGACCGGCTTGTGGTCACTCAGAAATGACTGGCCATGTGGTTACTACAAGACACTGACTGGGTTCAACCCGCACCCGGCGACCGCCCCTGCGCTCGCTCGCCCGCCCCGCACGCCTTTGGTTGTTGTTTATTTTTATTTTATTTTTTACAATTATTTTTTTAATTATTTATAATATTATACACACACACTCAGTTATCTGCCCTTAGAAAAACATGTCTTTTATTAGAATTATCGACCCTTACATATGACTTAGATACCTACCCTACCCAAACCGCCCTGGGCCCGAACTGGATTGGGGGCAATCCAGCGAGGTCAATCCAGAAAGTATAATTAGGAGAAGACAAACACCCTAACCCTAACCCCTAACCCTAACCCCTAACCCTAACCCTAACCCCTAACCCTAACCCCTAACCCTAATCCCTAACCCTAACCCTAACCCCTAACCCTAACCCCTAACCCCTAACCCCTAACCCTAATCCAGCTGGATTGGGGCCAATCCAGCACTACAATCCAGAAATGCGACTCAAATACCACGTAACCCACTACTCCCACAGGACACCGAGAGGTGAAGGCAAGCAGTATTCGCTGATGTCACCTTTGTTTTCACTGTCATCCACCGGGTGTATTACTGGCACGAAATTTCTAGAAGCTATCTGTATCTGACAGAAACACCACATGTGTATGGTTAGCAGAATAGCCGAGGTGATGGTGGTGGTGGTAATAGTAGTCGTGGTGGTGGTAGTGGTGGTTGTGGTGGTAGTCGTTGTGGTAGTGGTAATGGTGGTGGTAGTGCTGGTGGTAGTGCTGGTGGTAGTGGTGGTTGTAGTTGGTAGTGGTGGTGGTGGTAGTGCAGGTGGCAGTGGTGGTGATGGTAGTTGTGTTGGTGTTAGTGGTGGCAGTGGTAGTGGTAGTGGTGGTGGTGGTGGTCGTGGTAGGGGTCATGGCGGTTGTAGTAGTGGTAGTGGTGGCAGTTGTAGTGGTGGTAGTGGTAGTGGTGGTTTTGGTAGTGGTAGTGGTGGTTTTGGTAGTGGTAGTGGTGACAGTTGTGGTGGTGGCGGTAGTTGTGGTTGTCGTTGTGGTTGTGGTGGTTAGTTGGGCGGGGGGGGGGGAGATGGGAGTAAAATTAGTATTATACGTGTAGAATGACAGTTATGTGACAAGCCGGTTAGCTATCCATCTATCCATCCATCATGTGCCATGCCGGAAAAAGTGGGCGGTCATGACTCTCCATTTCATTCGATCGCCAGAATCGTGGATCAGCTCAGTGTTCCTGTCTCGACCATGCCATGTGGACAAGCCATCCAGGTATTTACTTCTCGGTCTTCCCCTTGGTCTGTTCCCTTAAATCTTGCCAGTTGTCACCAAGTTAATGGATCCTTATCAGTACCTGCCACTGGAGCTCAGCTGATGGCTGCCCTTGCTCTGGTCAATGCCTGAGGTGTCTTGCCTTCTCAGGTGTGGGGATCATCTTTCTCTACTCTTCTCTTCTGGATGCCACCAAGATCATCACTGTTTAACATTCACATAGATTTGTATAATCCTACCAATGTAATGTTTTAGAATGATAGTAAGAAGGAACAGGACATAACAGAAAGGATGATAAGGTCGGAAGAATCTAACACCCTGAAAGTAGGAACTAGTTCCCCCCTCCTCTGATCTGGTGTTGTTATATTGCATGGTCAGAGATTATCACACTGTATGCACCTGCTATCATCTGTACCTGCTGTATGCATGTTCTCAGTGTACCTGGGGTTCATTGAGATGTGTACAGTCAGACATTGACAGGAGTGATGATGTGTTGTCCCAATGAGCATTTAAAGTCAAGCTGATAGGACTAGACTATGACAAGGATAGGATGCATTTAATAAATGGCATACAATTATAACATTTTCATCAACTCATTGTGGTTATGCATAGTGTATATAAATAACTGTTTCTCTGCACCTCCCAAATCAACTAACTAGTCTTCTTCTTCTCTCAAATCACCTCCTATTGCCTGTTGTTGTAGTGTTGAGTGGTGTGCTGTGTTGTGTAGTGTGTGGAGTTAACTTCTGTTGACTGGGGTTCTCATAGCTTGCACCAACGTCCCCTCCAGTCTTCACCAGTTAGTGTAACTCACCTAATATTGATTGTTGTTCATGACTAACATAAAGAACCTCCTATGTGTATTCGTTACAAAATGTAATTCATACAAGATCATGATAACCAACAATGTACATTAGTAAAAGGTTGCTACAAACTGTACCTCTTCCTAATCCCCCTCTCTTCCTCTTCACATTAGTTCATTCTTCTTCTTCTGTTATCAGTGCGTATCAATTCCACTCTGTTGGCTACCAACAGTTGGCTATAGACCGAGGTTTGATTTACCTTTTGGTCTGGACAGATTATCTAGGCCGTCTGTCACAAATGGCATCTGTGAAGAGTAACCTGTTTTAGGCAGTGCAGCTAATGAGTGCCTTGTCTAAGTGAAAATCTGACACATAAATACAACTATTTTCTATCAAACCCTATTATTTCAATTCATGATGAGGAGAGGAAAGATATAATCTCTCTCTCTCAGCTCTCTAGATTGTGAATAGGCAGAAATAAGTACGTTACAAGCGAGGCAATGGTTCTCGTGCACAAACTGTCTGATGGATAGCAGATAGCAATTTTAAGCAGATTTGATGAAATGCACAAGAGTGCGTTTAGATTCTCACCTCGTAGAATTTTCTGTGATAGAATGTCGTAGTATGCACACATTAAAGCTAACAGATGTATAGAAGAACTTCAGAGCTTGCAGTTTTGAGAAAGTATGAGAGTGTCAGTTTTGCCCGGGGAAATGGCTCTGTGTAGTCAGAAGTTAGCAGTCGACAATTTAACACTTCAAGGTTTTATTTTATCAATAATACATTTAAATTGACGCACAAACACTGGATACCTCTACTGTACACTTCTGGGCAACAGATAGATCTGAGGACTCACACGCTTACCTCGGATTTCAGACCAGACTGCTTTCCTTTTGAGAAAAAAAAACAGAGCCACTTCTAGCGATCTGACCGTCTACCAGAACGATTATATGAAGAGTGCGCGATTTGAATATCGAACGCTTACGGCAGGTAAGAGTTTTCATCACGTGATTGTCCCTCACCAATCATCTTCGATATTGTAGACGCTGTAATTTCCAAATTTAGCTGGCATGTGTCCATCTCCGGTGTCATGTTGGTGTTACGTTCTCGTTAGTGCCATCAAATGTATACATTCCTCTGTTTTGGTGCGCAAATGTTGACCTACTGTGAAATGATGGTGGATGATTATGTCACATAATATATTATTATACAGCAGAAGCAGCAGCAGCAGCGCTATCAGCAACAACAACAGCAGCAGCACATGAAACTGCAGTGCGGCAGCAACTGCTACTATTACTATGTCTACTACATGTAATGTGCGTGTTTTTACGCCAAGGTGGGGCGGATGTAGATGTTAAGAATTTTAAAAATACATTTAAGGTTACAGGCGTAAAGATAAGAAGAAAGCGGATGTGAGGCCAGAGAGGTTGAGTAGAAAATCCCAAGACAATGGTTGAACCCCAACACAGTGATTGTTAGAACACGTAAATGGTCAATAGGAAATCACTAATTAGAGGCAAGAGCGTGATAGTTGACGAATAGACAAAGGAAACCCCCAGAATGTAATGATGGGGAAATTTGTAATTGGGTTCAAGGATGAAATAGTTGTTCCTGAGAGGTCCCGGGAAGATTCAATATAGAGAGAAGGAAGCGCTGGGTCTAGGCATTCAGCCTGGGGCTAAGTGAGTTAATATAGCCAGGCAGTTGAGTTTGGACTTCTTCTTCTTCTTCTTCTTCGTTCATCCGGATTTTTTTTCCGGATGTGACTGCGTTGTGCCTGTTTACAGCAAAGCTGCGTTCTTGCGCCGTTAGGCCGACACATCCGACTTCTGCGGGCATTTGTTGACCGGGTTAACCTTCCCGGTGTCGAGTTTGGACTAAGTCAGGGAGACGAAGCCGGGGAGTCTTTTGGGGAGTCAATTCAATTGGTGGGCAAGTTAGAGAAAAGGAGCCCAAAATATCGACTCTGTTTAGTCGAGTTGGTTACGGTCAGGGACGGAGAAGAGTGCGTAACAGGGTATTTTACAAGACAGGTAGACGGCAATCGTGTGTTCGCAGGTAACTACTGTGTCAAATTATACTCTAAATGTTTCTGCAAATGTGCAAGTTTTGTGTGCGCAGGCCGGTGTTCTATATTGACTCTTAGTTGTTGAGCAGTCGTCCAGCACAATATTCACACTGACATGCACTAGACACAACCACTGTCTATTCTATCTGTCAATAACCTTGTGGCACTACGACTACTACTGCTGTTGTTGCTGCTGCTACTATCGCTGCTGCTACTGCTAACACTGCTACTGCTGCTGCTACTACCAATACTCCTAAAGGATCATTATGCCACTTCATTATATGTTGAACTTGTGTCTGTAGTGTTCACCTGACGAGACACGACGAATATGCCAGGCAAAGGAAGTAAGCATGGACGAATAGATAAGTGCTCTCGCCCTTAAACTTCAGATGTGATGATGCCGATATAGCGGTTCAACCCCTACACCGGTCTGTTGGACTAAATTATTGACTTGTTGACTTCTCACACTTAACTTGTTGACGCAAACTGGAGATATACCTCAGAAGTCGGAGTGGTTCGAATGATGGCGAGGGACACGGTTAATAGGGAAAGCTAATCCGCACGCAAAAATCAGTCCAGTGCACTAGAAATAATAGCTCCTGTATGGACTACGATTTAGTTCAAACCGTGCGAAAAAAAACAACAACAAAAATAACAGGCAAAAGACATTGTGCAATACATTGTTTGTGTCTTCATTATTCAAGTTTAGTTTTTTTCTTTCAAATAATAACTTATTTGAACATTTAAAATTCCCCTTTGAGAAGAGCCGTATTTGTTTGCAAAATTGCAGACAACGCTTCGTTGCCTTTTGTGTGCAAAGACTATGGATAAATTGAAAACACGAACGACGGCTACATGAAACAATACTTTTTACTACATGTGTACTCAATTTCTGGGGTAAGATAAGATCTAACAGTATTATGCTTACAAACTCTGGTTCTAACTTCCAGGAAATGTTCCAATTAACTAACAACAATATGGCGAAGTCTGTTCTTGTGAATTCTTTGGAAGCACACGTGTTTGGCATCCATTGTGATTGATTTGTTAGAAGGCGGCACACGGTGGGAGAAGGATGCGCTTCGCTTGAGCTGAATTGAAACAAATAGCGGTGATTTATTGAGTCAGTGATCAGAGCACGCGTCGTTGTTGTTTTACTGTCTGGTGATTCTCCCTGACAGTCCGACATGATCTTTAAGGCAGTGTAACACACAGCGAACACATTTGTTATAATATAGCATTATTAAATGCGTACAACAACCTAATTTGTTTTAAGTGGAAGTTAATCCCAGAACAGATACTGCGTGAAGTGAAAGGCTTCCACTTAGAGCCAAGAAATACGAGATGAATTATCAACTCCTTTTCTCGCTGCTTTCTTTCCTTTACTGCTATTCATAGAATTAGCAATCGGTAGCGATCACTTCAGACCATTGCAGTAGCGTGAAAAGTAAATTCACTCAGACCATTCAAATAACGTGAAAAATACATTCATTTCATAAAAAAAAAATAACGTGAAATATAAATTCACTTCATAGCATTGAAATAACATGAATAATAAATGCACGTCAGCTCCATGAAATAACGCGAGAAATACATTCACTCCAGGCCACTGAATTACCATGAGAAGTAAATGTACTTAACATCGATGAAATAACGTCAGAAATAAACACAGGACTGTAAGCCATAAACACAGAACAAGCCTGGAACTCGCAGAGCCAAACACATTGAGATAGAACTAACAATACAAGGAGAAGGGGAGCAGAAACAGAAATGAAGAAAACAGAAACGGCATGGGCGAAGCTGCGTGGCATTCCCAAGGGTAGAAGGAGTTGGAGTGACTTGGTTATGGATCTATACCCCAGTGGAGGGTAAATGGTGAAAGTAGAAGGTAAAACAAGTCCCATAGCAGCAACATGTTGGGGGGGGGGGGGGGGGGGGCATGGGAAGTGTTACCACCATCACATTTTGTAGACCTGGTTGTACGGAGGGATAGGTGGCCAATCATTACCTCCCATGGAGAATGATGAGAGTGGGCATGAAACCCTGTCCGACCGGGCTAATGCCATGAGAAGCATAATGTCCTAACGCGCTCATGCCATCGGATTCATAATGTCCTAACGCGCCTATGCCATCGTATTCATAATGTCCTAACGCGCCTATGCCAATTGCGAGATGTGGTACCATATGTTGCCTCAATTTACAACAAGAATAAAAAAAAAACAAATAGGAAAAACAAAAAGCACAATTTGGTGAGCCTTATAAACTGCTACTTTATTCCAGGCCCTCTGGTGACTATATTAGCATGTGTTGACTATAAATGTATTTAAATAAATGATCCGGTTATAAGATCCTGCAAGATGTTTCATTTTAGAAATAAGTAGAGGCATGGTGCGGAACCCCCGTCATACCACCAGTTGAGACTGAAGGGGTTTTCTTTTGAGGGGTTCAGCTTTGCATGATTCTATACATGACACGCGGTGTGTAGAGGCGTAACTGTGTGTTTCTATGCCTATCATTTGCAAGATTAATTATACATACTCGATGGGACATCGTAACAATTAGGTCTAAGAATCAATAAGGGAAAGAAACAGATAATGAGAATAAATCAAGCAAATGATAAACCAATCTCCCTTGGTGAAGTGTCTTACTCAAGATGCGGATTAATACATATGTTTATGTGCTAATGTAGACAACGTTAGGGGAACAGATAGAGATATTAAAATAACAAATGTAAAGACAGAGGAGTTTTTATAGCACAAGGACATTAATGTATGTTTTCAGAAATCAAACCTAGTACGAAACTTAAAATATTTAACTATAGTGTGCAAGCCGTACTGATGTATGCACCCGAAGCACGGAGAACAGATTAAGAAAACCTGTACACAGCAGAAATAGACAGACTTTTTCTGGACTTACAAGGCAAAAGAAACAAAGGGAAACCAAAACATTTGGAGAATATTTTTTTTCTTTTTGTTTGCGCTCGCTCGCTTTGAACTTAAGCGTATTCCATACACACTATTTATAGTAGTGATGGACTGAATTTTGCGTGGGTTAGCTTTCCCTATTAACAGTGTCCTTCGCCATCAGGCGAACCCACTCCGACTTCAGAGGTACTTGTAATTAACGTCCCCAATTCAAGGACGACAAGTCAACATTTTAGTCCAGCTGTCCGGTGTAGGGGTTGAGCCGCTTACCTCGGCATCAGCACACCGGATGTGAACACGCGTTCTTATCCATTCGGCCATGCTGTTCAGCATTTGGAGATTAGAATTAGACACAGATTAATAATAGCTGATAGTCATGGAAAAGGGGGGGGGGGCGTGCAAGAGATGGTAACAATTATGAGATTGGCGTGTGTTGGTAGAGTGCCTAAGCTACTTTGATGGATAAAAGGCAGAAGCGGCAGCAGCGGCTACAGAAGATGAAGCAGCAGTAAACGTAGTAGTAGCAGCAGTAGTAGTAGTAGTAGTAGTAGTAGTAGTAGTAGTAGTAGTAGTAGTAGTAGTAGTAGTAGTAGTAGTAGTAGTTGTTGTTGTTGTTGTTGTTGTTGTTGTTGTTGTTGCAGCAGCAGCAACGTCCTGTAAAGGATAAAGAACTAACTATATCCGAATATGGGAGTTGCAGTAGCCAACCGGTGTCAGTGGCCTAAAGGCTTGCGAACGCGATTTGTAAGCCTCTTACCACGCGTTCGAAACACAGCGGCGACATATTTGGCAGCAGACCGCGTCGCGCTATGGTTTTAACATGTTGGTATGGGAGCCGGTCGTTCAAAAAGCAATGGCAAACTACTGAACGTAAAACTTGCCAAGACACCAACAACAGCAGTAAAATGCAGGGGGGGGGGGGGGGACAGTAGCTAGTACAATTACCTGCAGGTTATGAGGTCATGTGTTATAATTCTCAGTGATGGCGGATTATTTTCTTAAATTTACCTGGTATTTTGGTATATATGAACTTCACATTAAATGGATGCCAGGAAATGTAATCGGAAATATAGACGGCAGGCGTGACATTGACCGATCACCCAGGGAGTGCCGGTTTGGTCTCTAAAATCATGGAGCTAGAAACCATATGCTCAGTACTCTTCAAGGTGTGCAAAAGGGTCCTTTATCTTGATCGTTTTTACAGTCTGACATGAATTGTCCCAATTATAGATTTATTTGCAAGAAAATAACACTAATTGTATGGGTGTGCTTGTGTCTGTGTGTCTGTGCTTCTTCGTCTTCATCTTCTTCTTCTTCTTCTTCTTCTTCTTCTTCTTCTTCTTCTTCTTCTTCTTCTTCTTCTTCTTCTTCTTCTTCTTCTTCTTCTTCTTCTTCTTCTTCTTCTTCTTCTTCTTCTACTTCTTCTTCTTCTTCTTCTTCTTCTCTCTCTCTCTCTCTCCCTCTCTCTCTGTGTGTTTGTCTGTATATATGTGTGTCTGTCTGTCTGTGCGTATGTGTTTGTGTCTGTGTGTCTGTGCTCCTTCTCTCTTTCCCCCCTCCCTCCCTCCCTCTCTCTCTCTCTGTGTCTCTGTCTCTGTCTCTGTCTGTCTCTCTCTCTGTCTCTCTCTCTCTGTATGTGTGTGTGTGTGTGTGTGAGTCGGTGTGTCTGTGCATGTGTCTCTCTCTGTGTTTGTGTGTGGTTATGTAGCTGTGTGTGACTCTGTGTGTGTGTGTGTGTGTGTGTGTGTGTGTGTGTGTGTGTGTGTTTGTGTGTGTTTGTGTGTGTTTAACCTTTCTCCCCGGAGCACAGTACTGGGTCAGGGTCTGCTGAAGTACCTACAACCTGCAGAGGGCAACCTGGCAACCCCGACCTAATTCAAACCAGGCTGCATGCGATGCCTTGATTGATTAAAAGTTCGTTGCATATCATTTACAGGACGTTTGCAGTCAACAGCAGCATTGTCTTCGCAAGTTTACGTTCGGAAGTTTGCCATTGCTTTCTGAAAGACCGGCACCCATACCATTTCGTAAACAACCAGCGCAACACGGTATGCTGCCAAATCGCGCGCAGCTGTGTTTCGACCGAGGGTATACGGGATAACGAACCAGGCCGTAACTCTTCGCCACAGAGCGGGCCGCCTTGATTGATTACCTGGTCATATTTAACGCCCATTGTCACTCTGGTCCTATGAAAGTGACACGAGATACACGGATACGCGCTGGGCTGTATTACAGACTTGAGAGAAAGCTTCCAATGTATGGGTCAATTTGTAACCTGACTACCTCCAGAGTCCATGACTTTTGTACAGTTGCCATCATTCCTGACCTCGGCTTTAGGACTTGTAGTGTGCAAGGAGTTCTCACGTTTTGAAAGAGAACACCATCTGCTGTGAGTATGTGTAGTGTTGGGAATATACGTGAAGTGTTGGGACAATATGTGAAGTGTTGGGACTATATGTGAAATGTTGGATCTATAAGTGAAGTGTTGGGACTTTATGTGAAATATTGGGACTATATGTGAAGTGTTGGAACTATATGTGAAGTGGTGGGACTATATGTGAAGTGGTGGGACTATATGTGAAGTGTTGGGACTATATGTGAAGTAGTGGGACTATATGTGAAGTGTTAGGTCTATATGTGAAGTGTTGGGACTATATGTGAAGTGTTGGGACTATATGTGAAGTGTTGGGTCTATATGTGAAGTGTTGGGACTATATGTGAAGTGTTGGGTCTATATGTGAAGTTTTGGGACTATATGTGAAGGTGGGTCTATAAGCGAAATGTTGGGACTACGTGTGGAATGTTGGGTCTATCTGTGAAGTTATGGGTCTTCCTCTTCTTCTGCGTTCATCCGGAGTTCTTTTTCTTCTTTTTCGGACGTGATTGCGTTGTGCCTGTTTACAGCAGAGCTGCGTTCTTGCGCCGTTACGCAGACACATCCGACATCTGCGGGCATTTGTTGACCGGGTTAACCTTCCCGGGTGTTGGGTCTATCTGTGAAGTGTTGGGTCTGTATGTGAAGTGTTGGGTCTATCTGTGAAGTGTTGGGTCTATACATGGAGTGTTTGATCTATCTGTGAAGTGTTGGACTACATGTGAAGTGTTCGGACTATCTGTGAAGTGTTGGGACTATCACATTTGTAAGACCTGAGTGCACGGAAGGAAAAGTGACAAGTCTTTCCCTCACTTAGCGAACATCGTGAGCTGTTGTCGAAGTCTTGACCGACCACGCTGATTTCTCAACGTAGCGCCCCCTCATTGCATGCACTCTCCCGAAGCCCTGGAAACACAACTCCAGAATACCTCTCCAAGCAGGTATGGAAGGGGAAACAACCATGTAATTACACAATTATCTATGTCCAATACAGACGATGTGGTTACTTAAAGGTGTGCTCTCCGACTTACCTTGAATTGCATCAGGTTTATACCGGGTGTTTGTAAAGTCTCACTACACTTTATATGTAGAACACATTTGAAAAATGAAGTACATGATATCATAAAAATGTGCTCGACAGTCCATGATGAAGCAGTATGCAGCGAATGGTTGTCGTCTGCTGGAGTAATTTTTTGCACTCTAAACAGAATGACGTTATCAACGGAAGAAAGAATGTTTTCAAATTTGTTCTGCATACAAAGAATAGTGAGACTTTACAAACACCCAGTATTTAGAAAGTTCACTAGCGAGGTTGACAGCGAACTGCGCTGGTAATGTTCTGAGCACGATCAGACAAGGGTTTGAATCCTGGGCTCGTCGCTTGTAAAAATGAGGAAAAGCATGGCCATCTGGTCTTCCTTGCTCTGGGTAAGTAATGGCGCTACCACACCACAGACACACAGTAAGAAAGTGCTTCAGGAGAATGTTTTTATGTTCTCATATTTAGACGGGGAACCCCCAAGGCCACCCAGCCTAAACAGAGTACGCGGAAATGTCTTGGGAAATAAAGGCGGCGGCGTTATACCGGTCACATCACCCGCTGAGTGTCGTTTGGTCTATAACATTATTGGTCTGGCTCCATATACCCAGTGCCTAAGGCGTGCAAAAGGGCCCTTTACTTCATAGTTAGATGAAGAAAGAATTTTTTCTCCACAAAACTGAATGTCACACACATGCACACACACACACACACACACACACACACACACGCGCGCGCGCACGCACGCACGCTCGCACACATACACCCATGTACGCACGCACGCATACACGCAAACTCACGCACACATACACAGAAAGAATTGGGTACGTCTCGAATTGTATTTGTACTGTAGAGTACCAATATTGACAGGATATGGTGTATTACAGCCTGTGACGCGTATTAAGATCAGATTTTATTAACGGGTGGGAGGAAACTACAAATGCATTGATCGGATACCATGCTAATCAAAACTACACTGTTGCCATAAGAGAACAGAATGAATCAATTACCGACGAATAATCATCTCAGAATAACGCAAAGATAGCAGATGACAACAATTATGACACATTTCAACCGGGAAAAGTACTAAAACGTACTAAACAGTTCTAAAGTCGAGAGAGTTGACTTCATTGCATCGGGGTTTACCCCATATGTCTCGGTTTCTCTCTCTCTCTCTTTCTCTCTCTCTCACTATCTCTCTCTCTCACTCTCTCTCTCTCTCTCTCTCTCTCTCTCTCTCTCTCTCTCTCTCTCTGCAGAATGGGATGGCCGAGAGCATCCCACCAGGCACGAACTCCGTAGCTCCAGCCATGACTTCCAAGAAGCTGTGGAAAAACTGCACTCGTAGTCTGAACGACGAAGTCCGGGAAACGAACCTGCGATGTTCAGAACTCGAGACAGGCGGCAAAACCACCACGCCACTTTAAAATGGAAGAGATGTAACTGACAGTGGAAACCATAAACAAGAAATCACCGAGAAATTATGGAATTACAAATGAAATGCTAACAGGGTTAAGTACTAGGTGGGAGAGGAGGAAATGGGAGGGGGGGGGGGGGAGACTATTAGCTGTCATAAATATCAGTTGGGGAGAGCAAGCAATACTAGCACCAATCCAGAAAAAAATGTAAAACAAACATTGGCAGAACCAAATGGCTATCGACCTATCAATCTATTTAATTATGTAGGATACGATAATGCATGACATTATTATCCCTAGCAGGATAATGATTGCAAGGGGACAATGGCTTTAGCTCCAAAACAAAATTGACTGGGGGACGTAAATAACACGTATCTCTGAAGTCGGAGTGGGTTCAGATGCTTGCGAGGGACACCGGTAATAGGGAAAGCTAACCCACACATAAACATCAATCCATTAGAGTAGATGTAGTGGCCGGTTTATGGTCTACCCTCAAATTCAAAGCGAGCGAACGCAACAAATAAATAAATAAAAAGTACTCTAGTCACCAGAGTGGCCTGTATCTGATTCTCATTGCTTACAGCATGAAGTTCACAGTAGACAGATGGGGCGGGCATAAGTGGGTACCCAGCATAGACATTAGTCGCTTACAAAGACTTACGTGGATATACTGGGTCATGATGAAGTACGAGGTAACGAGTGAGTCGATGTGCTGGCTTCAAGAGCGCCATTGGTTGAAACATTCACCATGGATAAGGCGAACATTCTGAAGCCTGTCTATGATCGACTGCTGGTTGAATATGTATTTATTACACGATGAAACAGCATATTCAAACATTCGCGGGTTAGATTTCAGGTCAGGTTTGTTCCAGTAAGTGGCCACGTATGAGAGGATGATTCCAAACATGCTTACAGCTGGTGTGTTCATGGAATTCATCACACACGCCCTACACTTGATGAGGGAGATGACGAATCTGTGGGTTTGCCTGGAATTTTATAATGTCGATTCTAAGAAGTCAAAGCAAACCAAATTATATAATTAAGAGACTCAGGGCAATTAAGAAAAATGCATTATGTATGGGGTAGTCAATAGAGGTATGCCTCGACAAAGCGTACATAATCTGATAGACTGGTTATATTTCATAGCCTGTTGTTATTTTCCAACCACAAAATATGGATATTGAGAACCAAAAGCTATCTCCAGTCGTGAAATCAAAACCTCTGTAATAAATTAGTCTGAATTGATGCTGGCATGCCAGACGGTAACACATGCTTTGTAGTAACCAACCCAACAGCCGACATGACAAGATCTTCAAGTTGGCGTGAGGGCAGAATGTCCATTATCTCGAGTACCAGTAGAACAGGCCAGAAGAGAACAGCCTACAGTTCATTCGGCTATTTAATTACACTAGTTAAACAGCCATTAACGCCTTTTACGGAGCTGGGAATAAAAAGCAACAATTGTAGTAATACAGCACTGAAGTTGTCAGCCAAACGCTGGACATTTTTAGTGCGTGTTCGGGACAAGGCGAGTCCATGGTGGGTTCATAAGGTTGTTTCAACAGCACACGGCCGGGCGCATTCAAGCCACGCTGGTTTTTTTTTTAACCAAGCGATTAAGTGAAAGGACGAAGCTGGTATAACCGCTCGTTCGTTTCTGGGAATTAGCTCAAGCAAAAACTATCATTAGGGAATTATTGAATCGCTGCTGCTAGTATTTGCATGGAGGCTATCGGTTACGCAGTCTACTCAATGTAGTTATTAACTAGTAAAGACAGTTTTGGTCAGACGGACTAAAATATTAACTGCCTGGGAATGGAAACGTCCTGTCTAGAACCGACGGAGTACTGTCAGAGACTGAAAAAATACTGTTGAGTAATGAAGGATGGCTATCTTAAAACTAGCATTGGGAAAGTACTGTCTGCGACTGATGATGTCTGAGTGTCTCAGGATGAAGGAGTAGTGTCTGAGACTGAATGAAAACTGTTGAGGGGGGAATCTAGCAAACGTAAAATTGCCCAGTAAATCAACCAGCGGGCGGGGTTGATTGCGCGTCCTGCAAAGATGATGCAGCAAAAAGAGAAGAGTACAAGTAGAAGCCACAGTGGCGCTGCAGCTAGCACTCTTGCCGGACAGGGAAGGACAGTTCTGCAACACAGTCCCCACGTAGCCGATATTTTGGAACTGGGTCGAGAGACACGTCTGAGACAATGCTTACTCCGACAGGTACAAGCTCTTGCGAGGATTCAGTGAACAAATGGTCAATACATCCAGCTTGTTAGTTGAAATACATAGTCGTTTAGAGGATTCAGTGAACCGATGGTCAATATATCCAGCTTGATAGTTGAAATACATAGTGGTATAAAGGATTCAGTGAACCTATGGTCAATATATCCAGCTTGATAGTTGAAATACATAGTCGTATAGAGGATTCAGTGAACCGATGGTCAATATATCCAGCTTGATAGTTGAAATACATAGTCGTATAGAGGATTCAGTGAACCGATGGTCAATATATCCAGCTTGATAGTTGAAATACATAGTGGTATAAAGGATTCAGTGAACCGATGGTCAATATATCCAGCTTGATAGTTGAAATACATAGTCGTTTAGAGGATTCAGTGAACCGATGGTCAATATATCCAGCTTGATAGTTGAAATACATAGTGGTATAAAGGATTCAGTGAACCTATGGTCAATATATCCAGCTTGATAGTTGAAATACATAGTCGTATAAAGGATTCAGTGAACCGATGGTCAATATATCCAGCTTGATAGTTGAAATACATAGTCGTATAGAGGATTCAGTGAACCGATGGCCAATATATCCAGCTTGATAGTTGAAATACATAGTCGTATAGAGGATTCAGTGAACCGATGGTCAATATATCCAGCTTGATAGTTGAAATACATAGTCGTATAGAGGATTCAGTGAACCGATGGTCAATATATCCAGCTTGATAGTTGAAATACATAGTCGTATAGAGGATTCAGTGTTCAGTGAACCGATGGTCAATACATTCAGCTTGATAGTTGAAATACGTAGTCGTTTATAGGATTCACAACGAAGCAAGCACCATACATTGGACTGGAGAGGTATGCGGTCAGAAGGGTCGATGATATTCGTAAGCTCTTGGAGCTCACCTATGTTGCGCCACTTATCCACATACCGGATCTGCAGTGTGGCTAGCGTTTCAAGGCTTTAGAATCCCCACTGGGGATGTGATGTTTCAGAAGCGGTCTTGCAACACCCTACCCCCCACCCCACTCCGCTGGTTTGTTTATTGTTTAAGCTTGGACAGAAGGGTAGCACTGCCTGGAGATGGCAATTGTGTACGTGGCCGACAGGTTCGTCTCTACACCAACACCAGACCGATAGATACAAGACAGTTTCAACCTGAACGTTAACTCGCTGAACTCAAGAGTAAATACAACCTTCCAGAGCTTTACAACAGAACCAACTAACATGTGATCACACGTTGAGATTACATGAAACAATGACATACATTGTAGTACTGGTGTGAGTGATGAATACAGGAATAACATACAGCAGGCAGAAAATAAATACATATCTTTGGGTCGGCATGGTGTGGAAATATGTGAGAGGCATAACTGATCAGCCGATCTCCCCGGCCTAGGGGTTAGCGACTTTCTCCGAAATCCCGTTTATCCACGTGTGAAAACACAGCTGCGAGAGAATCGGTAGCAGTTCTCGCCGCGCCCGTTACTTACGGGATATGTGAGCCGCCGCTCAGAAAGCAATGGCAAACTACTGAGCGTAATCTTGCCAAGAAATCAACAACAGCGGTAAAATGCTGGTGCTGACAGCGATGTCCTGTAAAAGGATATGCGAGAAAAAAATTACTGATCAATAAATACGTTAATGATGTAAAAAAATAAATAACACTGACTGCATAAGGTTCTAGAGAGAATTGATAGCTGAAGTCAGACGATATGACATTTGAAGAGTATGATGATGATGAAGAAGAAGAAGAAGAAGAAGAAGAAGAAGAAGAAGAAGAAGAAGAAGAAGAAGAAGAAGAAGAAGAAGAAGAAGAAGAAGAAGAAGAAGAAGATACAATGGAAAAATAAGAATACGTAAAGGGCTCTCAATATATGGCTTTAAACTTAAGTGGCTTGCCAACGCGGTTCGTGAGGCGCTTACCAGGCGTTTGAAACGCAGCCGCGACCGATTTGTGCAGCAGAGCGTGTCGCGTTGTGTTATAACGTCTTGGTATGGGAGCCAGTCGTTCAGAAAGAAATGGAAAACTACTGAACGTAAAATTTTCCTAGTACATCAACAGCAGCTGAAAAATGCTGGTGTTGACTGCAACGTCCTGCAAGGGATATGCTCCTCCCCCCCCCTTCCCCCCGCGTTTCCATCCTGTTTCAGGATATTGCGGTCAACATCAACATCTTTCAGCTGTATGTTGATTCCTAGGCTAGAACGCTCATCAGCACGCCACGACTTTCTGAGCGACCATCTCCATACTCTCATAAGTCACACGCACGACTCGAACCGCTTCCAGTTCTCGTGCGCTCACGTCGACCACGAGAGTATTCTGGGTTACAGAGAAAGCTGCTAACTCCTCGGCCAGGGAGAATGGCAAGGGATATGCAACATAAAAAAAAGCCTTTCCATAGAGATATACGAAATACCAACAATCTTTCAAAACTCTGTTATATAAATATTTCTTTATTTCATTGTGAAAAACAATTTATAACGAATATTGTGTCTACTAAAGATGTTTTACTTGTTGATTAATCAATTAATCAACATTCACATACAAGGTGAGAAGCAAATTGACATTTTCGCACACAAATCTGGCTATTTAAGGGAAATAATAAGTAGAATGCTATTAACGAAAACATACTCTATATTATGTCCCCTACAAGTTGTAAAAGCGAGGGCCTAACAGCATTATGTACTAAAGATGGTTTTTTTGGGGGGCGAGGGGGGTGTTTACAGGACGTTCCATCAACCCCAGTATTTATTGGCTGTTTGTGATTTATTAGACAATTTTACAGTGAAAAGTTTGCCATTGCTTTCCGAACAGCCAAATGATTTGAAAGAAGTCACTGAAGAGAGAACTGATTTGCAGTATCTGTTCTGGAGTTTCAGTTTGAAGTGCACAAGTTTCCAGAAAGCACAAGCTTTTTGTAGAGATGTGCTTACAGTCTACAGCGCTCTGTTTCCGTGTCAAACAAGGGTTGTTTACCTTGTTCCGTCTTGTATTAGGACGGGATCCTGTGGGTAATTGCTGTTTGTTCCGTCTAATGTTAAAATGGGATTGTATGGGTAATTGCTGTATGTCCTGTTTTATATTAGAATGAGATTTTGTGGGTCATTATTGCTCCATACATTTTTGTACTTTCTCTTGATAAATATCATTGCTTCTTGTAGTAAGACCTTGTGATGAACATGCTCCTTCTGGGTGCCTGCCTTTGCTTGCATGTCAGCTGAACAATTTCCCGCAATACCACAGAAGGCAGAAGTTGATTGTAATATCACTGAGTTACTGGCAGGTCGACAGCAGATCCAGTGAGTCATCTAAGGATGAGGAGGAAGGATGTACCGCTTTAAAGTCTTGGGTTCGTTCCCCGGAATGCGCTGTTCAGACTTCGAGTGCAATGTTTACTGAGATTTCTGTGGGATCATCGCTGGAGCTACGGAGTTCGTGCTGTGTACAATGTTCTCGGTAAGCAGCTTGCCGTTCTGCACAGGAAGACCCAGCCAAATGTGTTTAACACCGAAGCAATAAAGTCGACTTTTTCGAGGTTAGATTTTAGTACGTTTATTGTGTGTGTGGGGAGAGGGGGGGGGGAATGAGTGATCTCGAGGTATGGTGTCCGCCTCGAGTGCTGGAGATCCCGGGTTCAAGCCCCTGTGAGGGCCGGGATTTTTTCACGTGGACTTCTAGTAACACAAATTTCCCCTGGTTTTTGGGTAGTGAGATCGGTAGCACGTGTGTATTGTTACGCACGTAAAAAAAAAAAAAAACATCCCTTGGCAGTTGGAAATCGAAAAAGAGTAGCCGAATCTCGCTGCTCGGGCAAACATTTCGAGCTAAAAATCTATCCAAAGTATTTCAGTATCCTCGCTGGTGCTACGGAGTTCGTGCACTGAGCTGAGTGCTCCGGACTCAGGTTTGAGTTAGGAGTAGAACGGAGCACTTATGGGTTACGCCCGTGTGCCATGATGTTTATGCGTCGACTAAACTAAACTAAACTAACCTAAACGTCTATTGTGTACTTTAATGTCCATAAACGAATACTGCTCTTGTATTTAATTTACGTATATGAGCGCATTGAAGCTCCGACAGGCGGACAGTTAGAGCATTGCTTTGCTGATCCGGCAGCTTCTGCAGCTTGTCTTGTTCCAGATGTAGAGGTGTTACCTTTACTCTGGAGTGAACTAGGCAGGCCGAGAAAGGGATCATGCTGCATGGGCAACACATGACCTCTATATTTTAGCCCAGGCTTGGTGCTATGGAGAGGCAATAACTCCATCCCTGGTCTTAACTGGTCTCGGAATCAAAGCGAGAGGCAACTGTTACGGATTATAAGTCCCTGTCAATTGGCGTAGACATGGGGCGCCACGCTTTGCCTCTGACGGTGGGAGACACCTACAGGTGTCACTGATCAGCTACCGCCCGCCTCAAGCTGGGCAGCCCCCGGCTAATTGGGTGCTGATCCGCCACAGCCTGCCTGCTTCAATGGGTGCTTGTCACTAGGACAAAATCTGAATCGCAGGCTGTAAAACCAATGCACCAGGTACTAATAAAAAGAAAAATAGAAACCTCAAGCTACGGCCTGCAACCTGGAACGTGAGAACCATGTGTCAAGGATTTTCCACTGTCTTGACCAATATTGAAGATTTTAGAAAAACGGCTGTGATTGATGCCGAACTCAATCGTCTTAACATTGATATTGCTGGCCTGCAGGAGACTCGCCTCGCTGAGGAAGGGTCACACAGGGAAAACAATTACAACTTTTTTTTGAAGGGTAGAGGGCAGGCAGAAAAAAGGCAACACGGTGTGGGCTTTGCAGTGAAGAATTCGCTACTGGGAATGATTGAAATTCCAGCAGGAGGAAATGAAAGACTATTATCCCTGCGCTTGGCAACCTCTTGTGGTTTTGCCACCATTATTACTGCATATGCACCGACACTCGATTCCTCTGATGATGTGAAGGATTCGTTCTACGAGGAGTTAGACTCCGTGATCAAGGCAGTTCCAAAATCTGACTACATTTATATGCTCGGTGATTTCAATGCTCGTGTGGGCAAGGACTCTAGTTCATGGCCAGTGTGCCTTGGAAAATACAACATCGGTCGCATGAATGAAAATGGGCAAAGGCTGCTGGAGCATTGCACCAGAAATCACCTATGTATTACAAACTCCTCTTTTAAAACAAAAGAGATGCATAAGATCACATGGAAACATCCAAGATCCGGCCATTGGCACCAGCTGGACCTCATCATCACACGGAGACAACATCCGAACCATATATCATTGACTCGAAGTTACCACAGTGCTGACTGTGATACGGATCATTCTTTGGTTGTTGCAAGGGTTAGATTGAGACCAAAGAGAATCTAAACAGCTAAACACAAATCTAGCCCCAGGATTAATATTATTAACACTCACGATCCTGAAAGGTGCTTTCAGTTTCAACAGCAACTTGAAGACGCGTTCACTGATAGACCAGAAAATTGTATAGTAAATGAAAAGTGGGGTCAACTTAAGGAAACTCTTTATAAAACTGCCGTAGGGGTTTACGGCACTGTGGATCATAAGAGGCAGGACTGGTTTGTGGCAAACAGCCAGACTCTGCAGCCCTTGATTGATAAGAAGAAGATAGCTCTCTTAAAAAACAAGGAAAGACCAACGCGTAACACTCTGAGTGAGCTAAGGCAAGCTAGGAAGGATGTGCAAAAGGCTGCCAGGCAGTGTGCAAATGATTATTTGATCAAGTTATGCGAGTCCATTCAAACCGCAAGTGATAAGGGAAACATAAGAAGCATGTATGAAGGAATAAAGAAAGCCTGTGGTCCAGTGATAAAAAAAAGTGCACCATTGAAAACCTTGACTGGAGAAATCAT
>OY992877.1:144790263-144912763 GCA_963921405.1 Cepaea hortensis | reverse complement strand
TTTCTGAGGAAAATGCAAAGAATACCACGGAGAGGCAGAGAAATCAATGAACAAGTACTTCAAGAAAGAAATGGAGATCTTAAACTGATTAGAGAAATTAGATGTAGACAGTAACATTTTCTTGGGCATGTTATGATGAGAATTGAATTGGAGAATTTGGTGACAACTGGCAAGATCGAAGGGAAGAGATCAAGGGGATAACCGAGAAGTAAATACCTGGATGGCTTGGCCACGTGGCATGGCCGAGACAGAAACACGGGCTGATCCACGACTCTGGTGATCGAGTGAGATGGCAAAACATGACCACCCACGCTTATCGGCATGGCACATGATTAATGGATGGATGGAGAAACAGTAGTAGGTGAAGACCTGAAGACACTATACATAAAGGTAAATGTAGTCAATATACACCAGTAATATAAGAAGTTACATCAGATTTAAAAGGAAAGGTCTGAACTAAACACTGTAAAATAACAGAGAACACAGGATGTACTGAAAATGAAAGGCGCAAAACGAAAAAAAAAAAATGAAACTGCCGACGTATATACGGTCGAAAAGGAGTGAGAGATATTAAGATTACAAATTAGAATGTTACAACTTATTAACCAAGCTAGCAACAAAATGTTGTGATATATAGGTGTTTACATCCCACTTCACTAAGATCTGCGGAAGCAGTATTGATGCCGTTGTAAAATCGATGTTGACAATTATAGATTGATTGATTGATTGATTTAGGAACCGACATCACAGCATTCGGGAAATTCCCATAAGCGCTCCGTCCCCATCCTCAGCAGCCAGCGAAGAGTTCCAACACTAATAGTTCCAGTAGCAATCTGATTATATGTCCGTCTCGCCTTTCCTCTGAGCGTCGAGCGTCGGCCAGATCCCCTCGTCACACCTCGCTGTCTCATTCTTACCAGACTATGGTGATCCATTTGCCCCTCCGAGGTAGGTTATAGACTAACCTACAAACCTTAGTTACAACTGAAATCGCAGATAGGAGTCCCTGATCAATTAATTAAAGTATGACTTATCCTGACAGATGCTAGCAGCAGAATGGAACCTGAACACTTCCAGACTAATAGCAACTTACAGCAAACTGACGCCATTGAGTAAAGACTAATGAATATAACTCACATTGAAGAGTTCATTGGGATAAATATCAGGCCAAGGGTTAGTAAAATGTGATTGCCGTCATTCAACAAACTGGCACCAGTGACATAATGATCTATGAATATAACTTACATTGAAGAGTTCATTGGGATAAATATCAGGCCAAAGGTTAGTAAAATGTGATTGCCGTCATTCAACAAACTGGCACCAGTGACATAATGACCTATGAATATAACTCACATTGAAGAGTTTGGTGGGTTAAAAAAAAAAAACAGTGCAACGGTTAGTAAAATTTGACCGACGTTTTGACGTTTTTGGGCAATTGCGGGGAATAAGTGAAAGACAAGTCGCACCAACAATATTTCAAACTTTTCCAACAAACTACAGGTGTGGCTGTTTTGTCAAGTACATTCAGAACATGTTATTATTAACTTGCGTTACGTTTAATATTTGCTGTATACTTTTGGCCTGGGCAATGATGCGCTCTACATTTTTGGTTTTTGAAACAATAGTAGTATATTGTAAAATAATTACCCGTGGCTTCCCACGGTTTTTATAGGATGTGTATGAGGGCACGAAGCGCCGGGTGCACAAGGCTCTCCTCCCCGAGGGAGGGGTGGCTTGAGAGCAGACAGTTTTAGCAGGTATAACATGGAACAACACAAAGACTTGCACGGCAGGGGGAAAAAAACATCCCGAGTCATGACCAGGACGGGCTGCCCCAGAGAGTGTCAAGAATGTAAAAGGCCGACACATTCGGCAAAGGAGAACTATTTCTGACGACCAGATACCCTTTGTTGTGCTTGCTCTGCGGAGGAGTTTTTATCACTGATTTATGGCCAGTCCATCAGACAGACTGGAGAGACGGATTGACAATCTGGAAAGATAAATTGACGCCCTGGAAAGACTGGCTCTGCTGCAAAGCAGTGGTGGAAGTGATTCCACCAGTGAAGCGGTGGAGTCAACAGCAAAGCGGGCTGACAACCCCTAATGCCGCTTAACGTGATTGTCGCTAACAAAGAGATCCACAGACAGATGTCCCTTGGATCATCCGAAAAAGAGTGGTGGTGGGAGAGAGAGAGAGAGAGAGAGAGAGAGAGAGAGAGAGAGAGAGAGAGAGAGAGAGAGAGAGAGAGAGAGAGAGAAAGAGAAAGAGAATGAACGAACGAACGAACGAACGAACAAACTTTATTTTCAAAGGGTTAAGAATTGGGCACGCAGGCCCGTCTAACATTCTGCCCTTCTATCACTCTCTTTCATACATTATTTCATTCACACATCATTCAAGGCTAACAGAGAACAGCAACAATATAAAAGGCATTATAAAGGCATGGGCAAAATGCGAACATCAAAACTACACGACACAGTAATATTAGATAATGGTCTGACACTTGTTATTAGCCATGTGGAATATACTGGCCTACCAAAAGGGGACTGGCTATTATACTAGGGTTTTGTTATTATTATTATTATCTCTATTTTTAAGGGGGAAGGTAATCCGTACTGAGATAGTGTTCGAATAATTTGCGGTAATAGGGATTGGTGATGTCTTTGATTTCTTGTGGAAGATTGTTCCACAGCTGAGCTGCGAAGTGCGTTAAGCTTGTTTTGTATAAGTCAATCCTAGGCTTCGGAATGTGTAATATATTTAAACGTTTACTGAGTCTAGCATTATATTTAAACAATGGCCAAAGGTAATTTGGGGCATTCCGATGCAGGATTTTGTGAATTAGTTTAGCTTTATTGAAAAGCAGGCGTTTGCGGAGTGGTAGTATCTGAAGGCGTTTATACAGGCTAGGATTGTCAGATAAATGTTTGCTATGAATTAGACTCATGGCCCGTTTCTGGAGTGAGTAAAGTCGCTTGGTGTTTGAATTAGAACAACCGTCCCAGATTGTAGAGCAGTAGTCAAAGTGTGTCTGTATATGAGAAGTATAGAATATTTTCCTTGTGTCCTCATCAAGGAAGTTTTTAATCTTAGCGAGTTGGTAGACTTTTGTCGCTGTTTGTTTAATGAGCGCTTGAACGTGGGAATTAAAGGTTAGGTTTCTATCAATGATTAGGCCTAATGTTTTGTGCTCAATTACACTTTCTACTGGCATGTTATCGATGTGAAGTTGAAGTGATGTGTGTGAGCTTAGAGTTTGAAGTCTTTGTCTGGTTGTTAATAACATTGATTTTGTTTTAGTGATGTTAATTTGCATACGGTTTGAATATCTCCACCTAACTACATTATTTAATTCTTGTTGTAAAGACGACTCCAGTAAAATACAGTTTTCAGCGTTTGTGTACACTGTACAGTCGTCTGCAAATAGATCGCAGGACGAAGAAAGATGCAAAGGTACATCGTTAATATATATGGCAAATAATAGAGGGCCAAGAATAGAGCCTTGCGGTACTCCAATATTGAAGGTAGTGGTTTGAGACAGAGATTTATTATGTGATACTACTTGCTTTCTGTTTGATAGAAAAGATGATATTAGAGTGACTACATTAGGGCCAATTTTCATTGTCTCAAGTTTTTTAATTAAACTAACATGGTCTATCATATCAAATGCTTTCTTGAAATCAATAAACACACACACAGAGAGAGAGAGAGAGAGAGAGAGAGAGAGAGAGAGAGAGAGAGAGAGAGAGAGAGAGAGAGAGAGAGAGAGAGAGCATGAAAGATCCGCAATAGACCACACGTTGTCGATCCGGACCGTACATGTGTCAAACACGAGGTTACTTTGGTGACGTCAAATGATATAACTGTACCGAAAACCATAATGGAGGGTAAAGTTGAGAGGCAAAATGTTAACTGTCGTGAAAGATACAAGCAGACACCATCAAGATATGGCCAGGATATAACCCAGCAGAATGTAGAACATAGGCCCAGACCATACACAACCGGAGATCTCTTACCGCCGGTAATGACTGTTGTGACGGCACTTGGTGATAATGATTACAGGCAATAAAACGTATGCATCCCGTCATCAATGGGACGGACGGTCACCGAATCGGTAATTTAATGATTAAACTGCCCAGTGATCAATATACGCAAAATCTAAACATGGCGATTCATAAGTTATAGTCGCAGTAGCGTAATGACTAGCGTAGTCATTCTGTGTGGTTACGCAGATTGAAATCCGTTTGCTGACAACCCAGGCTGACAACACCATTTTATGGTTTTCATTTGGTGCCTTCGTGGCAGAGCGGAATTCCTTTTTCAAAACGACAACTGATTGCCTCACGCTTTCCATTTGCTCTCACCTTGGTCAGTGATGTTATAAGCCTATCTGTCTCTCAGTTCCGATGATAATTCTAGAGTGCCACATCAATTATATCAATGAATATCACTCTTCATGTCAATCCTTTAATAACTGTCGTCTCACATATGAACATAATATTCTCACCACATATATTGCATGGTCTTTCGTATATTAATTAGTTCTATCACAAGGCGTTAACACTTCTGGTTTAAACAAAGAGTCCCGTACGGTCATCTTCTATTGTGTATTACGCCTTCGGTCATTCAGCTATTCGCGTGCAAATAATTCCGTCCTGTAATCATGTCTTCAAATTAAGTAACCTAGACCGTACTTAATGTGTCCTTGTCCCCGTGTTTCATATCCCCAATCTAGGTCAACTGCCTAGCCTGAAATGTCAACACCTGAGTTCGTATTAACTCCTTACGGTTATGTCTACGGCCAGTCATCATAATGGCCATGTAACATGATGATAAGCCTGGGCAGTTACTGTTCCCCATCTCACAAGAGTCTCCGATCTGATCTGTTTTCTTATTACGATTGTGCTATGTGGCTAAGACCGATCTCCCTGGTCGAGAGGTTAGCAGCTTTCTCCGTGACCCCGAGTGCTCTCGTGGTTGACGTGAGCGCATGAGAATTGGAAGCGGTTCGAGTCGCGCCAGTGACTTATGAGAGTATGGAGCTGGTCTCTCAGAGAGCAATGGCAAACTACTAAGCGTAATCTTGCCAAGAAATAAACAATCAGCTGAAAGATGCTGATGTTGACAGCGATGTCCTGTAAAGGATATGCAAAACATTTTACATGTAGCTAAGCCATCCAGATAGTAATTTCTTTATCTTTCCCTTGTTCTTTTGCCATCAAGTTTGCCTGGCAGTGATTAACGATTAATTTTCACATTTACTTCTCATACGGTGTCCAAAAATCCTTGACGATGTCTAATTTCTCGAATAAATTTATAGGAAGCCTTGGAGATGTTGTTTTATAGAAGCATGCTGAAAATTAATTGGACAGCCCAAATGAGCAATCAGGGCGTTTTAACGGAAGCTAAGTCGCAAAGACAATATATCTCAAACATCAGATAGAGGCAGTCATCACTTTTTGGCCACGTTATGAGAAGACAAAAACTGGAACATCTTGTGACAACCGGAAAGATTTGCGGGAAGAGAGATAGAGGAAGACAGAGTGAGAAGATTCTTGACAGTCTTGTGTCATGGCACAGAAGGAAGCCAACACACGAATTAATCCATGACGTCGGAGATTTTAATTTGTGGAGAGGCATGATCGACAACGCCAGCCGGCAAGGCACTGGATGATGATGAATTGTTTCTCAGCTTGTTTGCTTATTGTCCATGTTTCATATGCATATAATATTATGGGCTCTAAATAGCATCCACCCTATTACAGACCAGCTCTATCATCCATCCTTTAACTGACAAGGTCAACAATCCGCCCTATTACAGACCAGCTCTATCATCCACCCTTTAACTGACAAGGTCAACAATCCGCCCTATTACAGACCAGCTCTATCATCCACCCTTTAACTGACAAGGTCAACAATCCGCCCTATTACAGACCAGCTCTATCATCCACCCTTTAACTGACAAGGTCAACAATCCACCCTATTACAGACCAGCTCTATCATCCACCCTTTAACTGACAAGGTCAACAATCCGCCCTATTACAGACCAGCTCTATCGTCCACCCTTTAACTGACAAGGTCAATAATCCGCCCTATTACAGACCAGCTCTATCATCCACCCTTTAACTGACAAGGTCAATAATCCACCCTATTACAGACCAGCTCTATCATACACCCTTTAACTGACAAGGTCAACAATCCGCCCTATTACAGACCAGCTCTATCATCCACCCTTTAACTGACAAGGTCAACAATCCGCCCTATTACAGACCAGCTCTATCATCCACCCTTTAACTGACAAGGTCAACAATCCGCCCTATTACAGACCAGCTCTATCATCCACCCTTTAACTGACAAGGTCAACAATCCGCCCTATTACAGACCAGCTCTATCATCCACCCTTTAACTGACAAGGTCAACAATCCGCCCTATTACAGACCAGCTCTATCATCCACCCTTTAACTGACAAGGTCAACAATTCACACTATTACAGACCAGCTCTATCATCCACCCTTTAACTGACAAGGTCAACAATCCGCCCTATTACAGACCAGCTCTATCATCCACCCTTTAACTGACAAGGTCAATAATCCGCCCTATTACAGACCAGCTCTATCATCCACCCTTTAACTGACAAGGTCAACAATCCGCCCTATTACAGACCATCTCTATCATCCACCCTTTAACTGACAAGGTCAACAATCCGCCCTATTACAGACCAGCTCTATCATCCACCCTTTAACTGACAAGGTCAATAATCCACCCTATTACAGACCAGCTCTATCATCCACCCTTTAACTGACAAGGTCAACAATCCGCCCTATTACAGACCAGCTCTATCATCCACCCTTTAACTGACAAGGTCAACAATCCGCCCTATTACAGACCATCTCTATCATCCACCCTTTAACTGACAAGGTCAACAATCCGCCCTATTACAGACCAGCTCTATCATCCACCCTTTAACTGACAAGGTCAACAATCCGCCCTATTACAGACCATCTCTATCATCCACCCTTTAACTGACAAGGTCAACAATCCGCCCTATTACAGACCAGCTCTATCATCCACCCTTTAACTGACAAGGTCAATAATCCACCCTATTACAGACCAGCTCTATCATCCACCCTTTAACTGACAAGGTCAACAATCCGCCCTATTACAGACCAGCTCTATCATCCACCCTTTAACTGACAAGGTCAACAATCCGCCCTATTACAGACCAGCTCTATCATCCACCCTTTAACTGACAAGGTCAACAATCCGCCCTATTACAGACCAGCTCTATCATCCACCCTTTAACTGACAAGGTCAACAATCCACCCTATTACAGACCAGCTCTATCATCCACCCTTTAACTGACAAGGTCAATAATCCGCCCTATTACAGACCAGCTCTATCATCCACCCTTTAACTGACAAGGTCAACAATCCGCCCTATTACAGACCAGCTCTATCATCCACCCTTTAACTGACAAGGTCAACAATCCGCCCTATTACAGACCATCTCTATCATCCACCCTTTAACTGACAAGGTCAACAATCCGCCCTATTACAGACCAGCTCTATCATCCACCCTTTAACTGACAAGGTCAACAATCCGCCCTATTACAGACCAGCTCTATCATCCATCCTTTAACTGACAAGGTCAACAATCCGCCCTATTACAGACCAGCTCTATCATCCACCCTTTAACTGACAAGGTCAACAATCCGCCCTATTACAGACCAGCTCTATCATCCACCCTTTAACTGACAAGGTCAACAATCCGCCCTATTACAGACCAGCTCTATCATCCATCCTTTAACTGACAAGGTCAATAATCCACCCTATTACAGACCAGCTCTATCATCCACCCTTTAACTGACAAGGTCAACAATCCACCCTATTACAGACCAGCTCTATCATCAACCCTTTAACTGACAAGGTCAACAATCCACCCTATTACAGACCAGCTCTATCATCCACCCTTTAACTGACAAGGTCAACAATCCGCCCTATTACAGACCAGCTCTATCATCCACCCTTTAACTGACAAGGTCAACAATCCGCCCTATTACAGACCAGCTCTATCATCCACCCTTTAACTGACAAGGTCAACAATCCGCCCTATTACAGACCAGCTCTATCATCCACCCTTTAACTGACAAGGTCAACAATCCACCCTATTACAGACCAGCTCTATCATCCACCCTTTAACTGACAAGGTCAACAATCCGCCCTATTAAAGACCAGCTCTATCATCCACCCTTTAACTGACAAGGTCAATAATCCGCCCTATTACAGACCAGCTCTATCATCCACCCTTTAACTGACAAGGTCAACAATCCGCCATATTACAGACCAGCTCTATCATCCACCCTTTAACTGACAAGGTCAACAATCCGCCCTATTACAGACCATCTCTATCATCCACCCTTTAACTGACAAGGTCAACAATCCGCCCTATTACAGACCAGCTCTATCATCCACCCTTTAACTGACAAGGTCAACAATCCGCCCTATTACAGACCAGCTCTATCATCCATCCTTTAACTGACAAGGTCAACAATCCGCCCTATTACAGACCAGCTCTATCATCCACCCTTTAACTGACAAGGTCAACAATCCGCCCTATTACAGACCAGCTCTATCATCCACCCTTTAACTGACAAGGTCAACAATCCGCCCTATTACAGACCAGCTCTATCATCCATCCTTTAACTGACAAGGTCAACAATCCACCCTATTACAGACCAGCTCTATCATCCACCCTTTAACTGACAAGGTCAACAATCCGCCCTATTACAGACCAGCTCTATCATCCACCCTTTAACTGACAAGGTCAACAATCCGCCCTATTACAGACCAGCTCTATCATCCACCCTTTAACTGACAAGGTCAACAATCCGCCCTATTACAGACCAGCTCTATCATCCACCCTTTAACTGACAAGGTCAACAATCCACCCTATTACAGACCAGCTCTATCATCCACCCTTTAACTGACAAGGTCAACAATCCGCCCTATTACAGACCAGCTCTATCATCCACCCTTTAACTGACAAGGTCAATAATCCACCCTATTACAGACCAGCTCTATCATCCATCCTTTAACTGACAAGGTCAATAATCCACCCTATTACAGACCAGGACTATCATCCATCCTTTAACTGACAAGGTCAATAATCCACCCTATTACAGACCAGCTCTTTCATCCATCCTTTAACTGACAAGGTCAATAATCCACCCTATTACAGACCAGCTCTATCATCCACCCTTTAACTGACAAGGTCAATAATCCACCCTATTACAGACCAGGACTATCATCCACCCTTTAACTGACAAGGTCAATAATCCAACCTATTACAGACCAGGTCTATCATCCATCCACCCTATTACTTTAAGACTCTGTTTCTCACTACAATAAACATCTTTTTCTTGGGAAGTATATTTCACATCATGCAAAAGGCTACTTTTGCCAAGACGATTCTAATTTCTACAAGACATCTTCCGTCAGATGTTAGGACTGTTCCAATATACATGATGTTTATATAATGATTGATTGATTGATTGATTGATTGATTGATTTAGGAACCGACATCACAACATTCGGGACATTTCCATAAGCGCTCCGTCCCCATCATCAGCAGCCAGCGAAGAGTTCCAACACTAATAGTTCCAGTAGCAATCTGATTATATGTCCGTCTGGCCTTTCCTCTGAGCGTCGAGCATCGGCCAGATCCCCTCGTCACACCTCGCTGCCTCATTCTTACTAGACTATGGTGATCCATTTGCTCCTCCGAGGTGTACACGTACTCCCACAAGGCCGCAACCACGTCTGTCTTGTCATGCATCAATACTCCACCAAGTTTTGCCAAGCCAGCCAATCTGTCCGCCTGTTCATTCCCCAGCACACCGGCATGCTCCGGAGAAAAGATCCAGGTGATGCTTGCTCCCTTGACCTCCGAAGCGAAGCAAGCCACTCTGCACGAAGCGTGCCTGTCCTCACCCTCCTCAGCATGCTCTCTGAGTCAGTTACAATCACAATGTGTGTATGTATCGTGCTCTCTATCCAGCGGAAAGCTGCATTGGCCACCTCCACCTCCATTCTTAAGCTAGATGTTGTGTCATCATACGCCAGGCTCTCCGGCACCAAACGTTGACCATTAGCTTTTGCTAAGAATCCCCAGGCACTTCTCCTACCTCTCAACACCGAACCATCCGTGTAGATAATCACATCACCCAGGCGAGAATTATCCTGAATTAGTTGCTGAATTTCCACTTCCGTGGCCCCTGCTGGCCACTCCCTGCTCAAAGTGATTATAACTCTGCACAAGTCTGACTGCTCGGCTGACACTCTGACCCACTCCTCTCCTCGCCTGATGTTCTCCAAGGGGCACACCAGTCTGATCGTATCCTCCGCCTGAGCCATCTATGATTTCCCTCTTATCAGTCTCTGACCCTTCACACGTCCAGCGCCTCATGCAACGAGTGATCTGTGTCTGCAGCTACTCTGAGGTATGCCTTCGCCTGCATCACCTTGTACCTACCAGCAACAGTAGGCAGACCAATTTATATATTAGTGCTGGAATGAAGTGAAGGTGAACATAAGGTTTATATATTTGACTGGATAGACGTGAAGGTGAGCGTGTTGTTTATACAGGGTGCTGGTAAAGTCTCACTACAATGTGTATGTATAACAAATTTGAAACAGGAAGTACATGACGTCACAAAAACTGTGCTAGAAAATTCATTAAATTAGTTACAATAGTCTGTAGTGGAGTCTTCGTGGCGAAGTGGTCTAGCCGTTTAACTCGGGCTCCGAAGGTTGTGGGTTCGATTCCGGGCCGCCTCCTTTGGTTCACGAGTTAAATTTTTCTGAGACTCCTGTGGGTCATCGCTAGAGCTACGGAGTTAGTGCTTTGTGCGACGCTTTCCGCGCTGCGGAAAGAGACAGAGCCATATGGGATAAAACCCGGTGCAATGAAGTCGACCCTGTCGACCTTTAAGCGACTTTAAGTTACAATAGTCACTTTTATGGTCTAACGCTGTTTTGGGGAAGTTGAAAAGTACCAATGAAGTAGTCATTATAACAGGTGTTGGAAATGTCCACCGCGGGCTTCAAGGCATGACTGGACACGTCTCTTCGTATTGTCAAATACCTTCTGTAACGTGTCTGTTGTTATTTCCGTTTGAATCGACCGCCACTTCCAAACACTTATACAACCAAAAAATTCTTTCTTGCGTTGATAATACTATTCTGTTTATAGTCCAATGAATTACTCTAGCAGATGACAGCCATTCGCTGCATATGCTTCACGGTGGTCTGTGGGGCACATTTTTGATGACGTCATGTACTTCATTTTTTAAATTTGTTCAACATACAAGGTGTAGTGAAACTTTACAAACACCCTGTATATTAGTAATGGATAGACGTGAAGGTGAACGTGATATTTATATATTAGTAATGGAATGACGAGAAGGTGAACATGGTGTTTATATACTAGTACAGGATAGATTTAAAGGTGAACATGATGTTTACATATTAGTGCTGGATAGACTTGAAGGCTAACAAATAATCACACACATTAACAAATACATGAGAATTTTATTATTTTCATCAGACAATTATCAGCATCTAATACAAAAAACGAATGAAACCCACGATACAGAGAGTTAGCACTGTAAGATATACAGGGTGTTTGTAAAGTCTCACTACACATTGTATGTAGAATAATATGGAAAATTTATACATGATGTCATCAAAAAATGTGCTCCACAGTCCATCGTGAAGAAATATGCAGAGAATGGCTGTCGTCTGTTAGATTCTGTTTGAAGAATAACGAAATACTCCAGCAGACGACAGCTACATTTTTCCTCAGGATGGACTGGAGCACATTGTTTGATGATGTCGTGTACGTAATTTTTCAAAATTGTTCTACACACAAAGTATAGTGAGACTTTACAAACACCATGTACACAACAAAGTTAGGTGTTTGGTTGACAGGCAGGAGAGTCTCTGGAAGATCGATCAGGTCGTTTGAGCACTAAAAAGGGCTTGCATCTATAGGAGTGCGGGAAGACTCTCCCCTCGACCCGGTATGGAGGTATCATCTCCACGGGGCTGTGTCGGAGAGCTCTCCTTCCTTTATCCAGACTTACTAGCCAGCGGGATTTGCATCACTAGTCCTGTATGTATAGAGTGTATTTTTAATGACTGTGCAGTATTTGAAAATATTGCCGGTCCAAGTTTTGTATTTACTTATTATGTTGCATGAACTTTCCAGAGGGTTAATACAAAGCTTGGATCGGCAATATTTTCAAACACCGCACAGTCATTAAAAATACACACTATACTTAGAATTTAAAATGTTACATTTCCTTTGCAGGACGTTATATTCAACCCCAACCTCAGGTTTATTTTGTAGGCAATACCACGTTCATTACTTTGGCATTGCTTTCAACGTTGAAGTAGAATTAGTCATGTAGAAAACATCATTAACCACCCACATCAGCAAAGAAACACCTACTAGTATTTGGTTATACTTGAGTTAGACAGTACAAACCTAGAAACATAGAAAACTCATCCAGTCATCATGAATCCCTACTGTCAGTTTACAAACCTTTCAGGTAAGACATGCAATAAAATCACAATTTAATTCTCCAGGTAATAGGCACAATTTATAAACACCTGACCAAACATCCGGCACCCCACTACATGGCGGTATATACTCCACGACAGACCACGCTAGCTCGGGTACCAATAGACACAGCCCACATATTACCCTCAAAGCAAACAGAAGTGATTTGTAAATATACAACATGACATGAGGATTGGCGAAGGTTTCAACTAACTGTTAGGGTCAGCAGTCATTATGCACGAGAAACATAACAAAAACGGAGGCATATATATTTTACACACTAACTCAGTCACAACCACACACAAAGCATTACAATCCATAACTAAACGACAAGTAAACCCGACATAAAACACACAAAGCATTGCAATCAATAACTGAAAGACATACCAGAGACACACATACATAGCATGACAATCCATAATTGAAAAACACACCAGAGACACAGATACACAGCATTACAATCCATAACAGAAAGACATACACACACGCGCGCGCGCGCACACACACACACACACACACACACACACAGACACACACACGCACAGTCACAAATATACAAAGCAGAAAGACACACAAATCACACACACCTGTCTGAAATCTACGGCAAAGACGACTATCCCGTATGGTCTGATAGTTGAAGTGGTCATGGTTATATTTGTATAACTAGGTGTAGATGTCGGTATGTGAAGATGCAATCATGTATGTACATGTGTAGGTTTATAGGTAAGTTTGTTCAGTGTGTGTGATCGTGATGTTAGTGTGAGACAATGGCGGACTGGCCAGGAAGTGGGTCCAGGGTACCCTGATAGAGTGGACCCCCTGAAACATTAGACGATATGTCAGAAAATCTTATGTCCAGTTAGTAACTTTGCCTCTTGGCAACCAATATTTTTTTAGACCCAGTCCACCACTGGTTAAAAAAGTTTATGTCCCGTTAGTAACTTTGTTGTCTCCTGGCAACCAGTATTTTTTAGACCCAGTCCACCACTGGTTAAAACAGTTTATGTCCCGTTAGTAACTTTGTTGTCTCCTGGCAACCAGTATTTTTTAGACCCAGTCCACCACTGGTTAAAAAAAGTTTATGTCCCGTTAATAACTTTGTTGTCTCCTGGCAACCCGTATTTTTTAGACCCAGTCCACCACTGGTTAAAAAAAGTTTATGTCCCGTTAATAACTTTGTTGTCTCCTGGCAACCAGTATTTTTTAGACCCAGTCCACCACTGGTTAAAACAGTTTATGTCCCGTTAGTAACTTTGTTGTCTCCTGGCAACCAGTATTTTTAGACCCAGCCCACAACTGCTTAAAAAAAAGAATTGCATGTCCCGTTAGTAACTTTGTCTCCTGGCAACCAGTATTTCTTTAGACCCAGTCCACCACTGTTGTGGGAGATCAGGATTTTCTACTAACAATCAACAGCGACCCAGTTTGCACGCATTCAGTGTGCGGGGACTAAAAATAAAACCACCGGCATTCAAGACCGCCCAACATTCATACATTCACAGTGTGAGGGCACTTCTATGGCGCTGAAACTGACAGGCGGGCCCACGACTGTTGTGGTACTGTTGTATATGAGTACCCAATGTGCTCGATGCTGCTCCACACAATCACCATGGCTACATTTGCTGCCTTCCCTGAAAAATGAAAAAAAAAATATATATATATATATATATATATATATATATATATATATATATATATATATATATATATGCGCGCGCGTGTGTGTGTGTGTGTGTGTGTGTGTGTGTGTGTGTGTGTGTGTGTGTGTGCTTGTGTAAAGACGATGCTGGCATAAGCTGCTACAAAGTAGGTATTAAATACGTCGACAGTGCAGCTGTGCTGGGAGTTTTTGCAAGACAATAAGGGCGAAAAAAGAGGTCCCGTATGCAAATTGTGTGGGTTGAAATTCCACAGAAGTTTGAAATTGTAAAGAGAAGATGTTAAGGCCACTGTCGTGGCAAAATTGTTGGAAAAGAAAACCTAACTGACGGTTGGTGGAGTCCGTTACCTTCAATGGGATGTGCCTGAAGAAAGCAAACCTTGCACAGCTGGCATACCAAATTCAGACACAATAACCTTTGAGGTGATTAATTAAGTGTGACACACTTCACTCGAGAGAAGAAGCAGAAGGAGGAGGAGGAGGAGGAGGAGGATTAGGAGGTGGAGGAGGAGGAGAAGAAGAAGAAGAAGAAGAAGAAGAAGAAGAAGAAGAAGAAGAAGAAGAAGAAGAAGAAGAAGAAGAAGAAGAAGAAGAAGAAGAAGAAGAAGAAGAAGAAGAAGAAGGGCGACTCTCTGAGCTTGTTCCTATTCTCACCTTCAAGCTCTATATATCATGTTGTTATTGTGACTAAACAATCTTTATATATGTAATGGAGAGTCACAGAGCTGTCGTACAGAAGCTGTTCATATAGACAGAATGTGCTTGTTTACTTTGGGGCTAAAATATTCTCTTTTTTACAGTGTCCATATACATTATAGATTATATTTGACAAAGTAGTAATCTTTAGCTGACACGCATAAACAAACAAATGGTTTCAGACATGATGTTTGTAATGATCTAGTTCCACTGCGAATAGAGGCCCATAGAAGTCGAACAAAAATAATACAGTTCGTTAAATGGAACTAGGATCCCAGGTTTACCAGGACTAAAATTGGTACGAGAAAATGTTCTAAGAAGTAAAGGCACAAAGTACAATGTGGATCTGCATACCTGTTTCGTAGACTACAGTAAGGTCTTTGATGTTCAGAATCCGAACTTGCGAAACATTAAAATAGATATGGGGTTTTCAGCATATTTTATTCACTAAACTGAATCTATATATCATGAACAATAAGCGGCTGTCAGAAAGGCTGGTGAAACATCAAACATGTTTGAGTGCAAAAAGAGGGGGGGGGGGTGTGGTAAGACAAGGCTGCATTCTCTCCCCATATCTCTTAACACGTCTGTATAAAACGTAATAAGAAACAACAAAACGATGACCTCAGAGTTAATTTTCATCCATACATAATTGGTGGTCATCCACTTCCACAACTCGGATATGCATATCAAACAGTTCTCCTTTCAATTAATGCCAAGGGATTATAACAGTTAATCTTGGCTGTCAAAAGACACAGTGAAGATCACAAGCACCAATATCCACAACTTACAGTAGCAAAACAAACAGACACACACCAATATCCACAACTTACAGTAGCCAAAAAAACACACAAACATCAATATCAACAACTTACAGTAGCAAAACAAACAGCAGCCAAACAAACACACAGACACCGATATCCACAACTTACAGCAGCCAAACAAACACTTAGACACCAATATCAACAAACAAACACCCAGACACCAATATCCACAACTTACAGCAGCCAAACAAACACTCAGACACCAATATCCACAACTTACAGCAGCCAAACAAACACTCAGACACCAATATCCACAAACAAACACACAGACACCAATATCCACAACTTACAGCAGCCAAACAACCACACAGACACCGATATCCACAACTTACAGCAGCCAAACAAACACACAAACATCAATATCCACAACTACAGTAGCCAAACAAACACACAAACATCAATATCCACAACTTACAGTAGCCAAACAAACACACAGACACCAATATCCACAACTTACAGTAGCCAAACAAACACACAGACACCAATATCCACAACTTACAGTAGCCCAACAAACACACAAACATCAATATCCACAACTTACAGTAGCCAAACAAACATACAAACATCAATATCCACAAACAAACACTCAGACACCAATATCCACAAACAAACACTCAGACACCAATATCCACAACTTACAGCAGCCAAACAAACACACACACACACACACACACCAATATCCACAACTTACAGCAGCCACACAAACACTCAGACACCAATATCCACAAACAAACACACAAACATCAATATCCACAAACAAACACTCAGACACCAATATCCACAAACAAACACACAAACATCAATATCCACAAACAAACACTCAGACACCAATATCCACAAACAAACACTCAGACACCAATATCCACAACTTACAGCAGCCAAACAAACACTCAGACACCAATATCCACAAACAAACACACAGACACCAATATCCACAAACAAACACTCAGACACCAATATCCACAAGCAAACACTGAGACACCAATATCCACAAACAAACACTCAGACACCAATATCCACAAACAAACACTCAGACACCAATATCCACAAACAAACACACAGACACCAATATCCACAAACAAACACACATACATCAATATCCACAAACAAACACACAGACATCAATATCCAAAAACAAACACACAGACACCAATGACCACAACTTACAGAGCCAAACAAACACTCAGACACCAATATCCACAACTTACAGCAGCCAAACAAACACACAGACACCAATATCCACAACTTACAATCGCCAAACAAACCAGCACACACCAATATCCACAACTTACTTGCATTTGCCTATAGGGATGAACTGAAAGGCATGCTGGAGATGGACCACTTGATACATCTGTCCACGTATTGTTACATTTGGCGGAGTTACGTATTCCATCTCCCTGATGACCATTCATGGTTTATTATAGATACATTTAACCCATACATATATCTATATAATACATAATATGCGTAATATATTTATACGTGTAGCGAGTACGAGACATATACAATGATAGTAGATACAGTTAACTTAACAACTCCCATAACATGACTGTAGATGAAGTTGAGTAAACAACAGATTAGACATAATTAAGTTGATTAATTTGACTACATAACGGTTCCACACTTGGAAGTAGTTGAAGTTAAGGAATCCCTACATTATGACAGTAGATGATGTTGACTACGTACAGATAAGACACAAGATGGGTCGGTCGTCCGACATGTGAGAAGCTCATGGGCTTTCACGGTGCGGTGCTTTTGTTGAGACCACAAGTAGCCTGACTATGGAAGTCATGACAGTAAGTAAAGCAATAACATGGCTCGAGACACAGACATTCAATAGGGCATGTTTCCTTAGCGACTCAATGAGCATGCTCAAGAGGATAGAGATAGGGTGGATCCGAAGAGAGTGGTTGCTGTCTCTGGAGCGGTCTCGGCTGACAAAGATTAGTTTCATCTTCGTGCCAGGGCATGCGGGAGTACAAGGAAATGAGCGGACTGACAAGGTCACAGGTAAGGCTAAGGTGGAGGGCGGACGCTCCATGGACCAGACTGACATTCTGAATGCTCTACGAGAAGTAAGACGTTTTCGAGATCCAAGTGATGACTGCGAATCTACAACCATGGTCAGACTTCGAGAAGAGCAAATCAAAAGAGGGGTGGCCAAACAAGAACACTACGTAGGAAGCCAAAGAAGATTGATAAATCAACACAGAACTGGTGTCGTTAGCCGCTACACTCTGCGGGATTTGCTGAGGAGGGGATCCGAGCACTTATGGACTGAATGGTTCGATGTGCAATGAGGATGATCTGTCAACTAACTAACTAACTAACTAACTAACTAACTAACTAACTAACTAACTAACTAACTAACTAACTAACTAAGACACATGGTTGTAGATAAAGTTGACTACATAACGAATTCGACACATGGCAGTATATGAAGTTAACTTAACGATTCCTAGCACATGATAATAGATAAATTTAAATTTACAAAACAAATTAGACACATGACAGCAGATTTAAACAGTTAAATCTAAAAATGCATTGTGGTAAGATACAGAGAATGGAAATAAATGAAAGAAGTGGTAACCCGATCTCCCATGTTGAAACCTTACCTCAAGAAGTGGAATTATACAACTGTTTATATAGCAATGTAGAAAGAGATGGGGGAGCAGATATACATGTTAAAGTAAGAATACAAAAGGCATAAGCAACTTTTGTAGGAATTGCAAACTTGTGGATGAAAAAAACTACATTATAAATGGTATCAAGCCAGAGAGTTAGAGATATAGGTCGATAGAGGGATGTATGCAGAGACAGACAATCGGTTATTAGGTAGGTAGGTAAATAGACAGACAGACAGACAGACAGACAGACAGACAGACAGACAGACAGACAGACAGATAGATAGATAGATAGATAGATAGATAGATAGATAGATAGATAGATAGATAGATAGATAGATAGATAGATAGATAGATAGATAGATAGATAGATAGATAGATAGATAGATAGATTAGATAGATAGAGTGAGTGAGTTAGAGAAAGTGAAGGAGAGAAAGGGATAAAGAGAGAACGCAACAGAAAGACATTGAAAGATACGTGGAGAAAACCAGATGCAGAGAGAGAGATTCACACGGCAGATACAGGAAAATATACCCATTGGAGGAAACATAATACAGAGCCAGGGACAAATTCTTAGAAAAATAGAGCCATACACATACACACAAACATACATACAAAGAGAGATTTAGAGACACAGAAGCACAGTCAGTTACAGACAGATACAATGACTGACTGTCAGATGGGTACACAGCGAGATAAAGAAAGAGTCACGGAGATGGTACAGATAGATACAGAGAGTGAGAGTGAGAGAGAGAGAGAGAGAGAGAGAGAGAGAGAGAGAGAGAGAGAGAGAGAGACTTGGAGAACGACAGCGAGACAAAGAGGCATAAAGCGGGATAAATATAGCTATGCAAACAGGGTGACACTCAAGGAGAAAATGAAATAAAGTAAAAGTTGTATGTTCCAGAAACCATCATCACTATGTAACAGATCCGGTGCAGAACGATCCTGTCCTAGTACACCTGCCTCATGCAGTCTCATGCCAAGGGTGTCTTTAATGTTTTGTGAGCACCTTCCACCACTGCCACAGATAGTTCGTGTTATTACTTGTAAATGGTGGTTTAATAAAGCCCCGGGAGAGCAGTGATCAGGACGCTTGCCTGTCGGCCTTGTGACCTTGTATTCCTTGTATTCCCTTTCAAAGCGGTGGCGTTTTTCACTGACCTGAGCTGTGAGGCATTTTCGCTCTACAATTTTCTGGTAACTACAGACGGCCTGGCTGGTGGGCGCGCAAGCGAAGTTGATAGCGAACAGCGCTGGTAATGCCATAAGCACGGTTCGACGCCTGGGGCTCGCCGCTTGCCAAAGTGAGAGAAAGATTGGCCACCTTATCCTCCTTGCTCTCAGGTCTACGAAATGTGATGGCACTATCACAATACAGACCCTTAACAATAAACTGTTTCGGGACAAATTAATTATGATTAAAGACGGCCTGAGTGATAATGATCACAACACCCATCAAGTGCCGACAGGCCTACAAGTATGGGACAAGCACCATATATCCATACAGCCCACGGCAAGGGCTCAGTCCATGTTACTTACAGGTTATTTAACATAATAACTTTCGGGGGACCAAGGCGTTACACAATTGGCAGGGGACCAAGGAGTTACACAATTGGCAGGGGACCAAGGAGTTACACAATTGGCAGGGGACCAAGGAGTTACACAATTGGCAGGGAACAGAAGAAGTTAACACTTTTCAGGGAACAGAAGAAGTTACACAATCTTCAGGGAACACAAGGAGTTATACAATTTTAAGAGGACACAAGGAGTTACACAATTTTTAGGGAACACAAGGAGTTATACAATTTTCAACACAAGGAGTTATACAATTTTCAGGGAACAGAAGAAGTTACACAATTTTCAGGGGATCAAGGAGTTACACAATTTTTAAGGAACCGGAGGACTTACACACTTATCGGGAACAGAAAGGGTAACAATATTTAGGCAGCAGAAGGGATTACACAATTTTTAGTGAACAGAAGGAGTCAAACATTTGTCAGGAAGCAGAATGAGTCACACATTTTCAAGGGACACAAGGAGTCACACAATTTTCAGGGGACATAAGTAATTACACACGTGCAAACATACGTTTCGCAACATCCAGACACTACAGGCTGTTTTGGTCGTCCTTTGGGTTGAACTTCCCACACTTTAGGGTTAGTCAGGCTGCGGCTGACGTTGGTGCTAATAACATCAAATCCGCCACTCCCGGGGATTTCGGCAGTTCCGCTGTTTACCATTGACGATCCGAAACTGGTCATTTCTTGAAAAATGGGAGTCGTTCAGACATGAAAACATAGTCGAGCATACGTCATAACAGTCGATCAAACGTCAAAACAGTCGATCATGCATCAAAACACAGCCCATCATACGTCAAAACATAGTCGATCATACGTCAAAACATAGTCGATTTTACGTCAAAACAGTCGATCATAACACAGTACATCATACGTCTTCTTCAACAAAGCTTAAACTTGTAGGCATACTGGTAGCAGTTGATCAACATAAGGTCGCCGAGTAGGGAGAGTTAAAGACCTCAAGCTGTCAGATATAGAAGAGAATTGAAATACAAAACTTGTCGTCATAATTTGATAGCATACATTACACTTTTTCTTTAAAAAAAAAAATGAGATCTGAAGTCATTTGTATGTTCGTCATTATCATAATTATAGTCATCATTATCATCGTCGTCGTCATCATAGTCATATGATCCAGTGACTTTCTAACTGACTACATTTTGCGGTCTCTAATAAAATATAAAGTATGAATAAGATTAGTGAAACTCAGGTAGACTGTAGAAATGCAAACAATATAAAATAACACGAAGCAATGCAGCTTCATAAAACACAATTACGGAAAACAAAGGACGTTACGACGACTAACTGGCGCTGGATAGGACATTCATTGAGAAAACCTGAGAATAGTAAACTAGAAAGGCCTTTATCTGGAATCCACATGGCAAAAGAAACACAGGAAGACCTACATGTGAAAACGGGGGTCTTGAATACGCCATGTGTGAAACACATGGAGATGAGATGTAGAAACAGAGATATATAAAATGGGAAGGACAAGGACAGAGCTGCATGGGATAGCCAAGGATAGGACGTCAGGGAGTGGGTTAGTTGAGGGCCTATGCCACAATGGGAGATAAACGGTAAAAGAAGTCATTCTTGCTTATACACATTCATTCATTCAGTAGCGTGTCCTTTGCAGAACCTCGCTCCCATAACAACCTTCCGGAAAACCTCTCGGATGTCCAGGGTCTGATACACCCTTCTAGAGATCATCTGCCACATCCTGCACCCATCTTCACCTTGGCCTTCCTCTTCCTCTCTTCCCAGGCATATATCCCTCCATTGTTGTCTTCACCAAACTTTCGTGACGTTTCGAGTGACCAAAATATTTCAATTTACTTTGTTTTATCGTCTTTAGTAGCCAACTGTCTTCAATATTCAGCTCTTGAAGTATGGATGCATTTGTTCTTTTCTGTATCCAAGACATTCTTAGAACTCTCTGTAACATTTATATTCAAAGGCATGTATGCGCTGTTCAGCTTGTTTGGTAAGTGTCCAGGTCTCACAGGTGTATGTTGCAATGGGAAAGATGCAAGCATTTAAAAATCTAATTTTTCTAGGTCTATCTGTCCGATGCAACAATTCTTCTTCTTATTTCGTTCGCTTTAAATATGTTTATAACTGCAGTGTTGTCTCTTGTATGAATTTAACTGTCTTCTTTAGTTCACACAGCGGTCCATAGAGTTTATCTTCCACTGTTGTCTCTCTAGGCCAGAAGGTTTGCCTAGATATGTTATATTTTGGGCAGTCTTGGAGTATGTGCTCTGCTGTCTGCGACGCCAATCCACATGTACACATAGCTGTTTCACCAATCTTGAATTGTGTATACATGTGGTTGCGTAATCTATTGTGTCCTGTTCTGAGGGGGGCAGAATAATGACTTGTTCTGGTTTGTCCATAATGTGGTAGTCATCTTGAGCAGGTTTTGATGGCTTTCTGACTGATTTAATCATTCTTTTCTTTTGGTGGTATGTAACGGGCACATCAGGCTGTTTTTCTTTTGCTCCTTCCTTAGCTAATCGATCAGTTCTGTCATTTCCGGGTACTCCACAGTGTGATGGGATTCACTGTATGGTGACCTTATGCTGACTGCTAAGTTAAGAAAGTAGTGTCCTTAGTTCTGGCAATTTCCCAGACAGGAGCGCCTCGAGTACTGATTTTGCATCTGTCAATAGCACCACAGGTTGTGTACCATGGCTGGTATTTAATAATTTCTCTGTTGCTATCTTGATTGCCTCATTTTCAGCATCATAGTTATTGCAGTACATTCCTGTTGGTACTCTGGCTGTGTCCCTAGTATTATTTGGGTATTCTATGTACACTCCCGCTCCTCCATTTCGAACAGCATTTTGTGCTGACCCATCTGTGTAGACTCGGATCCAGAGGTACTGTGGGTATTCTTCATCAAGGAAGATTGAGAGTGGCTGTTCTGCGCTGTAAACTGTTCTGTTCTTCTTTGTCGAATATTCCTCTCACTTGTGTCTGGATTTGTAATGATAGTCTATGCTCATCTTTCAATGGAGTTCGCTCTGGAATAGCTTTCAGGGGGATACCAAATGTGCGCAGATCGGTGGTTTCTCTGCAGAGTCGTTTGGCCTGGTGAATAAAACTGCTTCTTTTCAACCGCCCCATAGCTAAATTTTCAAATCTGTTCTTCATAGGGTGGTCTGGCAAGCTGAGGAACTTTTCTGCTTGTATTAGCGTTTTCGTATCTCTGCGCTCTCTCAGTGCTTGTGTCCTCCATATCTTCTCCATCTCCACTATAGAAGTTGATATGCCACAATTTATTCAGTTGTTTTAGTTTTTGACGAGGAATAGATATTCGTCTTTTAATTTCTTTCATCTTTCATTATACAAAGAATTAAACAAAATCTACCACCCTGTACTTACCTGGAGTCAGGTGGATGTTCTCAGGGGGTGTTTGGCTAAAGAGTCCGGGGTAGAATTGAACGATCAGCTCCTCCATTGGCAATGCCATCCGCACACAACGTGCGCACTCGGTGTTGCACGACCACCACTTGTTATGATGGGCTAATACGTTCGTCATTATTTGCACGATAATGGCGAAACGTGGTAATTCTGTAGCAAAAATAATAATGCAAGTAGTAGTTTTTGTGATAGTTGTAGCTATGTTTTTTTTTTTTTTATTTTTATAATAGCGATGGTGTAATTGTCGTAGTAATTAAAATAATGCCGGCTCCCAGGCCGAGGGGTTAGCAGCTTTCTCTGTAACCCCGAATACTCTCGTGGTTGACGTGAGTGCACGAGAATTGGAAGCGGTTCTTCTTCTCTACTTCTTCTTTTCGTTCATCCGGAGTGTTTTTTCAGATGTGATTGCGGTGTGTCTGTTATGCGCCCTTGGGCCGAAACCCGTAGGCCAACACATCCGGCTACAGGGTGCTTTTTTGACCAGGTAGCATTCCTGGGAGACTCACTTTTGTGATGCCATCTACAACACAGCTGGCCAAGGTTGAACGGTCGAAGACAACGGTCATCCCTCAAAGGAAGGCAGGGACAGTCCATAGCATTTTCCGCCATCCAGGGTTGCTTCCATAGTTGCAGGGCCGACACATAACGCCCTGGTTCTGGGCTAACCGAGGGAATTGTCACGTCCTGCTCATGGCTGCTTTAAATCCTCACTTCAATATATTGGTCCTTTCGTTTGCCCCGGGCCATTCCCGCACATACCAGACAGGTTTGCAGACGGTATCCACTCAGCGAGTTTTCGGACATGTGCTTGTCGTTGCGCCCGTCAGAGCTGTTCCAGGCACGACAAACATTCGGAAATCTACCTAGTCAGAGCTGTTCCGAACAAGAGCGGCATTCGGAAACTAGGTAGTCAGAGCTGTTCCTAGCACGAGGGACATTCGGACGAGACATTTCACTCGGACGTAATTGCGTAGTGTCAATTTTTAGTTTGCCACCGGTAGGACGACACTTCCGACTTCTGGCGGGCATTTTTTAATGAGGTTAGCCTTCCTCGGGGAAGCGGTTTGAGTCGCACCAATGACTTATGAGAGTATGGAGCCGGTCGCTCAGAAAGTCATGGCGTGCTGATGAGCGTAATCTAACCTAGGAATCAACATACAGCTGAAAGATGCTGTGTTGGCCGCAATATCCTGAAACAGGATGGAAACGCGGAAAGAAAAAACAAAAATTAAAATAATATATGGAGTTAATTAATGAAGGTGTGATTATTTTCTTGGAGTAGAAAAGATCAGATAAGCGATTTTCAAATTTAAGACCATTAAGAAAGAAATAATGAAAAAAGAAACTATTACGGGACCAATTATATGACTAATGTATTTCCATTTTATTTATGAACACACAGAGAGTAAATGTTTCTAATGATTATTTTTAGAAGCTCAAATTTACCAAATCTTTCTGGAAATGTTTACGGACACTACTTGCTGGGATTCCAAGTTGATAAATGTTGTTATTTATCTTTTATAGCGAATGAGGACAATATTGTCATCAGAGTGTGGGTTGCCTGGTCGTCAGTTAAATATATCTAAGAAATGTTGCTGCTGTTGTTGTTGCTGTTGTTGTTGTTGTTGTTGTTGTTGTTGTTGTTGTTGTTGTTGTTGTTGTTAAACAATAAAGACTGATTGAGGAGTGACAGCTGTCAATCAAAAACAGCATTACTTTAGATGTAAAATAGAACACCTCTGGGTAATTTCATCAACTAAAAAGTCCTCGCAATGTAAAGCCAGCGTGCTTGTGAGAAGGTAGCTTTCCCAGCTCAAATGTCTCCGTGTCTGCAGAGATTTGACAACGCCAGGTGGAGTGATAAGTAGCAGTGTGCGGTAGAAAGAGACCAGAGGCTCTCGCCGTCATTTAACACTCCGAAGAAAAGCCAGATCGACGTGTAATCAAACTATAAGTGGTACGATTAGAACTTGGACTTTTCGCTGGCTGTAGAAGTTGGGTACGGGGTTTGTATGGAAATGACAATGACGGAGTGCCTAAAAACAAACAGCAACCCAGAAATACAGCGGCCGGTCAGACAGTTCATATGCAGACAAGGGCAGACCATATAACCTTTCAACATTGTATATATTTATATGTATATTTATTTATTTAAAAAATGTGTTATATATATATATATATATATATATATATATATATATATATATATATATATATATATATATATATATATATATATATAGCTGAGTGTGGCGGAGTTAGTGGCAGGATGGTGAATTGGCCCTTCCCGAAGGGCTCCTGAACGGGGATGACAGGGAGACCTGGTCGTCTTGTTGTTGCACCAATCCATACACCGATGACGAAAACAAGAAAGCGAACGTAGAGGAGGACGTGCAGCTGACCGGGGAGACAACTTGAGACTGCTCTTGAACTCTCTGCCTTTGCCTACATCGAGTCCTTATGAGGACTGGACATGACCGGGACCAGCCCCGGTGAGGACAACACAAGAAACAACCAGCACGTAGTTGTGCCAATAGAAAAAGAAACCAACAAACGAAAGACTGTGGGACCTAGTAGGCCCGCCCAAGGACCGGTCTTTATCAGGACCAGCATAGGACAGAAAGAAAATAACCAGACAGCATAAAATAACTTTATCCGACAAATAGAGAGGAACCAACAAAACCATTGTGAATTAGGACTAACAATCCATATAACCACGGATCTCAACAATAACCACTGCTGAGGAAGCAGGTTAGACGAGACCAAATCTGGATTCTTTTTTTCTTTCGAAAATTGGAATTGGAATTGGAATTGGTATGGAAATGTCCTGAGTGATGTAATGCAGTTCTTATGCCAGCTCATCTCAACAGAATTATCCATTGCTAGTGGAGCCGTGGTAAGACAGTGACTAGCACAGGCGAGCACCGTGGCGCAGTGGTCCAGTCGTCTGCCTCGTGCTCCGAAGGTTGTGGGTTTGATTCCGGGCTACGTCTTTCGGTTCACGAGTGCATTATTCTCGGGGACACCTGGGGGTCGTCGCTGAAGCTACGGAGTTCGTACTTTGTGCGACGCTTTCGGCAGGCCGTCTTGCGGAAAGAGACCGAGTCATATGGGATAAACTCGGTGCAATGAAGTCGATCCTTTCGACTTTGAAGACTTTCTTATTTTAAATACTAGCACGTTTACCTGCTGGCCCGATGGACATTTGTTCGAATCTCCATTGAAGGGAGAATTATTTACAATAAATTGACCCAGGTTTCCAGGTCGACAGCCTAACATGAGTAGCAGGGAATGATTTGGGAAATAAAGGCGACATGCGTGACATTGATCACATCACCCATCGACTGCCGGTCTAATATACGAAGCTAGCACAATATGTTCGGTACGCCTCAAGACATGGACAAAGGTCCTTTACTTTGTTGTTTACTATATATCAAATACGCGTCATGGCGGGAAAACGGGGTCTTTGTACGTCATGGTGTGAACAGGGGGGTCTTTTACCATTTTACTTTTACCCATTGTCAGAATACCCGTGAGTCCATTAAAGCAACAAAGGCAATTTGTATGAGTCATGTTGTGTATGTTTTATGTTGTGTATGTTATATATTCTATGTTTCATGTTGTGTATGTTATATATTTTATGTTTCATGTGTGTGTCATTGTCAGCAACTTAGTTATGACAGGCACACATGGATTCTTCTTTTGTACCACACGAATGATAACTCTTACGTCGCACAAAAGGATATAGATTTATTTTGGGCTGATTATACACAAGCTCTGAGAGCGGATAATCTCATGAGATACATACATGATGACATTACTATGTTATGACATGGTCTATGGTATTATCACTGAATTATTTTAAGTCTAAGTCTATCTCTACTGTCCTGTAAACGACACAGTATTCAGAGCAAGTACACCGATCCGTCCTCTACGCTGTCAAGTCCCAGTCTGGTTGACTTTCGTGGCGTGTTCCGCCACGAGCTGCTGACCCTTCGTGCGTCACGCGTTATGGTGACTTGTCACTCGGTTACTCTTCTAAAGTATCCACTGTTTATGGATACTTCTCGTGATACTGGTTTCCCCACTCTATCTTGGGTAACTCTTGATCATGTATTAGCGTGTTCCCTTTTTAGGACACGCATGTGTTCAGTCGGAGAACTGTTTACGGTTCTCCCTCTTGCGTTCTGTCCCTTCTCTCCCCTATTTCTTAGATAGGGATGTTATCTCTATCCGTTCTTGATCTTCTTCCTTAATTCTCTCCTCTCTTCTCTATTTGCCTGCATGCGGCTCTTTGACAGGCTCTCGTCCCGTCTGTGTTGTGTTACAAGCTTTTAGCTTATGGGTGTAACACAAATAGTCATCTAAAAAAAATTAGGCGTGTCTAATTTTGTCAAAGGCTGCATGAGCTTGCTAACTCTGTTCTGGGTGAAGAACAAGACCTCTAATTTTCCTTGTGACACTGTTGTATCACTTCACTTGGCTATTTATTATCACACCACACTAGTACAGTTGGCTAGAGCATTAGCTCATTCTAACATTATACTTCTCGGGAGTTGTGTGAACCAGAGCCATTGACTTAATAGTCCTACTCCTCAAATTGTTAATTAACTAACAACCCAAACAAATTGTCCCTACTAAGGGTACAATACATGAATAATATTCATGCTCCCATATAATATACACTCCAACTTGTATACATGCTATGTTTGTTAATGTTCACCTATATAGCTTCCGCTCGTGAAGAAATCTTTCAGTGTTAAACTCGGGTTTCGAAATTTTGTAGTGTCCCTTGATGGAAATTATTATGCCCCTTTGCATGTAATGATGTATGCATCTTTATTTGTTAGTTTTCCTGTTTGGTTGCGTGTTTGTATTTAACTAATGTGTGGTTAAATTACCAACATGTGTGTATGTCTATAATTTACGTGTATGTTATCTTTCAAGCGCCATAAAACGGTATTTTGTAGTCACAAACGAGTGTGTAAGGCTGATTTATGACTACTCGCCGGTTTTAGGAAGCTTAAAATATGTTTCCTGTCAGTTTATTGAAAGTATGGCAACTACACAGATAAAACACGAACAACACATTGTGTTACATAAATTGACACGGACGACCTACAAAAACTCATGTCGTGCGGCTAACATCCGCAAAATGCCTCTCTGCTCTCTCTTTATTATCTCATTCACTCATTCTCTTTCACACATCTTTTATCCACACTTTCACTCCCTTTCACACTTCTTTTACCTACACTTTCACTACACAATGGTTTAAAAAGGCGTTATGTCATTAAAATATTGTTATAGAAAAGAAAAGAAATGAACAAATATATGTACAATAAATGATTGGCTCTTTTTACAAAAGTTTTAAGCCAAATGACTGTGCCGTCTTTCTGCACCGGTCATTTCTGTACAAAATTTACATAGTTGTAAGGATCGTTTCCTACCGATCCTGGGTAATAACTAGTCTAATTAATCTAATCTACGTTAGTGCGCTGAGCTGTGCTAAGGGAAATAATCTAACTAAATGACTAAATTGGGGTAAAGTGTCTTAGTTACCTTAATGTGCGTTTCTAACTAAGATGTTATAAGTTCTAAATGAAGGTATACATTTTAAGTAATGTTTCATTTAACTAAACTATATGAAAAATGTGTTAAATGATGATGGATCTAAAGTTATATTTACTAATTTAAAGAATACGTTCTAATGATTTTAACTATATGAATTTCTAACTTATTGTAGATTAAGTTTAATTGCTAAATGTTACTAGTTTCCTAACAAATAATTTATGGGGATGGTTTTATAAGTTCTATCGCAACTAAGAAAGTTATGATATCACATGCAACTGTTATAAAAACATGTTATGATACATATCACATACATTTCTAACTATACATTAATTACATTAATTACTTCCAGGTGTGTTGTCGGAGTAGCGTTCTCTGTTGAAACTCGTTGACATAAAGTTAATTAAACAACGTCTGATATACGCTCTCGTCCTGGGTAAAGTTAGACTACAGTCCTACTCACTGGTTACCTACAACATATGATGATGGCGTAGACATCTACTTATGTGTCTGTCCTTTCTTACTCATACTGACACAGTTTATAATAGCTACATTAAGGCGGTTCACAATTGTAAGAGCACCACATTGCCTATAATTACACGTTCTGGACACAGATTATTTACAGTGTCGATGCATGGGGTAATGTAGAATCGCTCCTCTCAGGTACCTCAGGTATCTCTATCTGAGACGGTCTGCTAAGTGTGTCCGCCAGCAAGTTCATATTTCGCTTTATATGTTGAATAGTGAAAGAGTAATTCTGCAGGATCAAGGACCACCTGTAGATCCTGTTATTCCTGTGGACTCCAGACTGCATCACTGTAAGAGGTGAATTGTCAGTTTGGATGGCAAAATGGGTGCCCGCTAAGAAACGATGGAGTTTACGCACACAATATATGAGGCTTAAAGCTTCTAATTCAGAGACTCCATACCTCGACTCAGCAGGTGTGATTTTCCGGCTTACATAAATTATTGAGTGAAAGATTCCCTCATAGAACTGGCCTAGAACGCCAGCGATGGATATATCACTTGCTTCTATACGGAGAAAATACGTAAGGCTTGGATTAGGTAAGCGTAAGATTGGTACAACGCTAAACATTTGTTTCAATTTTGATAATGCATCAATTAAGTCTGCATCTTTTACATTCAATTTTACAGATGATTTCAAAACATTCGAAAACACGCTGGTAATCTCAGCTAAATTCGGTATAAATTTGTTGTAGTAATTTACTAGACCAAGTAAGCTTCGAACTTGCTTCTTGGTCGTCGGCATTGTTAAATTTAAAATTTTGGTTACGATCTTGTCATCTGTTTTTAAGTTGGCCTCTTGTGATGGTATGGCCAAGGAAATCGATTTCTTCCAGACCCAACTCAACTTTTGTTGGTTTCACAGTAAGACCGAAAAGTCTCAATCTCTCGAAGACGTGTCGCAGTTTCTGTAGATGTGTTGTCCAGTCTGCCGTATGGATACATATATCGTCAATATAAGTTTCAGTATTTGTCACTCCATGAAGAAGGTCCCTAGTGAGTCGAACAAAAGTGGCTGGAGCATTACGAAGGCCAAAAGGAAGGAACCGCCACTCATAAAGACCTAAGGGTGTTGAGAATGCAGTAAGATGTATAGACAATTTGTGCATTGGGAATTGCCAATATCCCTTTGTTAGGTCGAGTTTGGAAAAGATTCTAGAAGTTGACATATTAAGAATCAAGTCTTCGCAAGATGGGATTGGCTCTGCATCAACTTTGGTCACATTATTTAATTTCCTATAATCGGCACAGAGGCGAATTGTTGAGTCCTTTTTGATGACCAGGACAATAGGGAAAGAATATTCTGACTGTGACTTTTGGATTATTCCACTCGACTCAAGGCTAAGGAGTTCCTTGTCGAGTTTTTCCCTGGAATTTAAAGGGATGGAATAAGGTCGGTATTTGATAGGGGTGTCATCAGACAGAATAATGGAGTGCTCGATCCTGTCAGTCCTACCTGGAATGTCGGAAAAATGTCTCTGTATTCTGTTACTAAAGCTATTATTTGTCGTCTTTGTTCATCTGTGAGTTTTGGTTCTATCCGTATGCTATCAATTGTCGTCGTCCTGTCTACTGTCGGAACTGGTAGTTCCATGTCGTCGTCCTCTGTCTGATTCAGTAATGTGGTGGTACTAAGTGCGTGTTCTGTTTGCTGACTACATGTATGTGCATTGTCGTCGTCTTCTGTCACACTAACTAGTGTAGTTGCGTTATGTACGTCTGTCGTCTGGTTGTTTGGTGTAGATGCATTCTGTTAGTCTGTCATCTGTTCTTCTTGTTGTGAAAAGTATGGCTTCAGCATGTTGATATGAAATATCTTTAAATTTTGGTTTATCGATATTTCATAATCGACATCTGATATCTTTCGTACCACTTTGAATGGCCCTTGCCATGAAGTTAATAATAGGTTACGTTTATCTGGCAATAGCAGTAGCACCTCCTGTTCGGGCTCGAGGTGTATGGTTTTGGCACTTTTATTGGCATAATGGCGGTAGATCTGTCCTTTTCTCTCCAAAGATGATTTGGCTATTACACACGCCTTCATAATTTTGTTGCGTGTTTCTGTTACCATCTCGTAAGGTGTTACCGGGGTTGGACTATCTAATATAATCCTGATATTTGTGTGGGTTCAAATCTAATACTTCTGACACCAAATATAATCCTGCCTGTCAGCAACCTATTTATGACAGGCACACATGGATTCTTCTTTTGTACCACACGAATGATAACTCGTACGTCGCACAAAAGGATATAGATTTATTTTGGGCTGATTATACACAAGCTCTGAGAGCGGATAATCACATGAGATACATACATGATGACATTACTATGTTATGACATGGTCTATGGTATTATCACTGAATTATTCTAAGTCTAAGTCTATCTCTACTGTCCTGTAAACGACACAGTATTCAGAGCAAGTACACCGATCCGTCCTCTACGCTGTCAAGTCCCAGTCTGGTTGACTTTCGTGGCGTGTTCCGCCACGAGCTGCTGACCCTTCGTGCGTCACGCGTTATGGTGACTTGTCACTCGGTTACTCTTCTAAAGTATCCACTGTTTATGGATACTTCTCGTGATACTGGTTTCCCCAATCTATCTTGGGTAACTCTTGATCATGTATTAGCGTGTTCCCTTTTTAGGACACGCATGTGTTCAGTCGGAGAACTGTTTACGGTTCTCCCTCTTGCGTTCTGTCCCTTCTCTCCCCTATTTCTTAGATAGGGATGTTATCTGTATCCCTTCTTGATCTTCTTCCTTAATTCTCTCATCTCTTCTCTATTTGCCTGCATGCGGCTCTTTGACAGTCATATATTTTGTTTCATGTTATATATGTTATAGTTATAATGTTTCATGATTGTGTATGTTATATATTGTGTTTCTCCTCCGATGTGTCTCCACCTTGCCGTGGTGGGGGAGCTTGCGTGTCCCATTGACCCCATCTGCTTGCCGATGGATGAAAACTACATATCGGACAGCTTATGGGATAGGGGCCAGACTAAGAGAGACACAACCTGCTGCTCTGCAGGTAGACTGAGGATAACAGTCAAAAGATTAAATCAGGTACACGAAGGCAGAAGACCTTGGTCTGGAAAATACTCTAAGGCTCTCTGTCAAGGGTTGTGGCTGAACGCCGCTAAGCCACAAACCCGCGGATCTGAGAGCCGGGCCGATACACATCTACCGATAAATAGAGGTAGATACTGAGCACGCTACATGCCCAGTTCTGATACTGTGAGGTTGAAGGCTCTCAGCTGGGGGATATTACGGATTCCCGGATGAGAGGGTCTGGCCGTTTCTCGCTCACTGCTGCACGGAGGTAAGGTGCTGAGCCGGCAGCACATGTAGCCTACCTCGTGAGCGAGAATAAAAATGCAGAAAGTGTCCTAGTCGAATGAAATGGCTACGAAAACTGTCTGTATCTACAACATAGAGTGTAGACAAAAGTAAAAAAAACGTCTCAATAACACAAAATGGAACGCACGGCTAGCGAATCCATTGCGTGGTCCGAAGTCAAAAGCAAAAGCTTACCGAGCGGATGTCGCCCGCAGTCTGAGCCATCCTGGTGTGTGCTTGAGCGACCAGTAAGTAACAAGCGAGATGTCCAACACATGGAAGTGAGGAACTAACGCAGCCATGAGCAGGACGTCGCGACTCCTTGGGTGAGCACAGTCTCAGAGCAATATGTGCTGGCTCTGCAATTATGGAAGCCTCCTTGGATAGCCTTGGATAGGCCCATGGTCTGCCCCTGCCTTCCCTTGAGGGTTAACCGTGATGTCGATGATCGTTCTATCCTGACCAGCTGAGATGTGGGCGACATCACAACAAAAAGTCTAACGTGCCTCGAAACCCGAGGAAGCTAACCTTATTAAAAAATGCCTGCGGAAGTGCCGTCCTACGGGTGGCAAACTAAAAATTGGCACTACGCATTTACGTCCGAGTGAAATGTCTCATCCGAATGTCTCTCGTGCTAGGAACAGCTCTGACTACCTAGTTTCCGAATGCCGCTCTTGTTCGGAACAGCTCTGACTAGGTAGTTTTCCGAATGTCTGTCGTGTCTGGAACAGCTCTGACGGGCGCAACGACAAGCACATGTCCGAAAACTCGCTGAGTGGATACCGTTTGCAGACCTAACTGGTTTTGTGCGGGAACGGCCAGGGGCGAACGAAATGCCCAATATATTGAAGTGAGGAATTAAAGCAGCCATGAGCAGGACGTGACGAATTCCTTGGTGAGCCCAGTACCAGGGCGCTATGTGTCGGCCCTGCAACTATGGAAGCAACCTTGGATAGCCGAAAATGCTATGGACTGTCCCTTCCTTCTCTTGAGGGATGACCGAAGTCCTCGACTGTTCCAACTTGACCAGCTGAGATGTGGACGGTACCACAAAAGTGAGAGTCTCCCAGGAATGCTAACCTGGTCAAAAATGCACGCATAAGCCGGATGTGTTGACCTAACGGTTTACAACCCAAGGGTACCTAACGCACACCGCAATGACATCTGAAAAAAAACACTCCGGATGAACGAAAAGAAGAAGAAGAAGATATATTTTGTTTCATGTTGTGTATGTTATATAGTTTATATTTCATGTTGTGTATGTTAGATATTTTAAGTTTCATGTTGTGTATGTTAAAACTTTTATGTTTCATGTTGTGTATGTTATATATTTTATGTTTCATGTTGTGTATCTTATTTATTGTATGTTTCTTGTTGTGTAAGTTACATATTTTATGTTTCATGTTGTGTATATTATATATTTTATGTTTCATGTTGTGTATGTTATATATTTTATCTGTCATGTCGTGTATGTTATGAACTTTATTTTTCTTGTTGTGTATGTGTTATATATTTTACGTTTCATGTTGTGTATGTTATATATTTTATGTTTCAAGTTGTGTTTCTTTCATGGTATATGTGATTTATATATTTTATGTTTCATGTTGTGTATATGATATAATTTATGTTGTGCATGTTATATATTTTATTTTCCATGTTGTGTATGTTATATATTTGAAGTTTCATGTTGTGTATGTTATATATTTTATGTTTCATTTTTTGTATGTTATATATTTTATTTTTCATGTTGTGTATGTTATTTATTTTATGTTTCATGTTGTGTAATTTTAATGTTGTGTATATTATATATTTTATGTTTCATGTTGTGTATATTATATATTTTATGTAGTGTATGTTATATATTTTATGTTCCATCTTGTGTGTGTTATATAGTTTATGTTTCATGTTGAGTATGTTATATATTTTATGTTTCATGTTGTGTATGTTATATATTTTATTTTTTATGTTGTGTAGGCTATGTATTTTATGTTTCCTGTTGTGTATATTATATATTTTATTTCCCCGGGAAGGTTAACTCTGTCAACAAATGCCCGCAGAAGTCGGATGTGTCGCACTAACGGCTCCAGAATGCAGCTCTGCTGTAAAGCGGAACAAAGCAATCACGTCCGGAAAAAAAAAATCCGGATGAACACAGAAGAAGATATATTTTATGTTTCATGTTGTGTATGCTATATATTTTATGTTTCATGTTGTTTATTCTATTTATTTTATGTTGCATGTTGTGTATGCTATATATTTTATATTTCATGTTGTGTACGTTATGTATGTTATGTTTCATATTGTGTATTTTATATATTTTATATTTCATGTTGTGTATGTTTCATGTTGTGTATGTTTTATATTTTATGTATCATGTCGTGTATGTTATATATTTTATGTTTCATGGTGTGTATATTATATATTTTATGTTTCATGTTGTGTATGTAATATAATTTATTTTTCATGTTGTGTATGTTATTTATTTTATGTTTCATGTTTAGTATATTATATATTTTATGTTTCATGTTGTGTATATTTCATTCATATTGTATATGTTTCAATTTGTGTATGTTATATATTTTATGTTTCATGTTGGGTATGTTATATATTTTATGTTTCATGTTGTGTATGTTATATATTTTATGTTTCATATTGTGTATGTTATTTATTTTATGTTTCATGTTGTGTATGTTTCATGTTGTGTGTGTTATATATTTTATGTTTCATGTTTAGTATGTTATATATTTTATGTTTTATGTTATGTATGTTTCATTCATTTTGTATATGTTTCATGTTGTGTATGTTATATATTTTATGTTTCATGATGTGTATGTTATATATGTTATGTTTCATGTTGGGCATGATATAAATTTTATGTTTCATGTTGTTTACGTTATTTATTTATGTTGTGTATGTTTCATGTTGTATGTCTTATATATTTTATGTTTCATGTTGTGTATGTTATATATTTTGTGTTTCATGTTGTTTATGTTTCATGTTGAAGTTATATATTTTATGTTACATGTAGTGTATTTTATATACTGTGTGTTTCATGTTGTGTGTTTTCATGTTATGTATATTATATATTTTATTTTTCACGTTGTGTGTGTGTGTGTGTATATATATATATATATATATATATATATATATATATATATATATATATATATATATATATATATATATATATATATATTGTTTCATATTGTGTATGTTTGATGCAATAGGGCCATCACATTTTCTTCTGTAAATGTTATCAATCATACACACTTCTCTGATTGTGTTCCCTGATTGAGCCAACCATGACTTTTCTTTTATCAGCCTGCGGCCTTTAACTGTGTTCAGGGCTTCACGCAGGTAGTGTTACTAGTCTGCAGCCATTCGGATATATGACTTAACTTGCAGCACTTTGTGCCTGTCCGCATTCGTTGCCAAAACTATGATTATCAGATATACACACAACCGGTGTGTCTTCTGTTTATCCCAGGATCACCCGGATAACTTCATTCTGTATGCGCTCTAGTTTCACCAGCGGACTCGGTGACACTGAGCAGTCCCAATCCATACTCAATTACTGAGCGGATGGGATGTCGATAAACAACATTCTAATTCTATTAACTCTGAGTATACCACATACCATTTTAAGTATCCTTAACAACACTTCATAGGTTTGTTAAGTGAAGTATTTATTATGCAGATTTACCCACAGATAATTGCATTCCTTACAATCAATTTTAACGATATTTTCCAATTAACTTTTGTATTCTCACGCGGATGTATCATGGTTCCCCATGCAGGCGAAAAGGCTCTATATGGGAAATGTCTGCAGATGAGGAGATGAGATTTTGAATTTGTAGTAGGCATAATACTAACAAAGAAGTGTTTATGTTTTATATGTGATGTTTGTCAATCAAGAATGATGATGACCATGACCACGCTTGAGCTCGTCGCCAGCTAAGTCTGGGAAAGATAGGCCACTTATTCTTCCTGCATTCAGGCCTACTAAATATGATCGTCCTCTCACACATAGACCCACAGCAGGAAACTGCTTATGGACACTATATTTATTGTGTGTTTAATGTAGGGTTGGCGTCTGTGACTAGGGTGTAGCGGACGTGCTTCACAATCCAGCCTACCTGGTACGAAATCAGCTGTAGACGACTTGGAAGCAGACCGTCTTGCATTCATTTGTAACAATGGTATCACCGTCGGTCGTTCAGAAAGCAAAAATAAAATTATATAGAAAATCCAAAACAGCCAAACAGGCTGCAGGGCTGTGCGGTATATTTTTTCAGTATGATGCAAGTATTCGAAATGCTGCCCCTCCTTCACTGCTTATGCTGCCCCCTAACAGTGTCGACTGATGCGACGGCCTCTCTGTATCATTTTGTTAACAATTTTCCTAGTTTTTATACGTTTGGTTGAGGTACTTCTGTATTTGGCCGACATTTTTGTACCATATGGTTGACACATTTTCCTACCTTTTATAAGTGTGGACGAGATATTTTTCCCTGTGATTGAAAAAAATTTCATACTTGGCCAATATTGTTTTCCTATTTGGCTAACAATTTTTCCTAGTTTTCATAAGTGTAAACGTGATATTTCTGTAGTTGGCCGACATTTTTCACATTTGGTTAACATATTTTCCTACTTGACCTAGGTTTTCCCCCTGTGGCTAACAAAGTTTCCTACTTTTCATAAGTTTGGCTGAGATATTTCTGTATTTTGGCCTAACTTTTTTACCATTTCGCTGACAATTTTCCTACTTTTCATAACTTTGGCTGATTTATTTATAAGTGTAGTTTAAATATTTCTCTCTTTGGATGATATTTTTTTTTCACCTTTGGTTTACAAATTTTCCTACTTTTCATAAGTTTGAACGATGTATTTCGTTACTTGTTCAAAATTTTTCCTCTTTGACTAACACATTTTCTTACTTGGTCAATATCTTTCCCGTTTGGTTAACAATTTTCCTACTTTTTATACGTTTGGTTGAGATATTTCTGTATTTGGCCGACAATTTCCCCTTTGGTTGACACATTGTTCTACTTTTTGTAAGTCTGGACGAGATATTTCTCCCTTTGGCTGATATTTTTTCACATTAGGATAACAAATTTTCCTACTTGGCCAATATTTTTCCTGTTTGGCTCACAATTTTTTTTTCTAGTTTTCATAAGTGAGGACGAGATATTTCTGTATTTGGCCGACCTTTTTCACATTTGGGTAACAGATTTTCCTACTTGACCTAGGTTTTTCCCTTTGGCTAACAAAGTTTCCAACTTTTCATAAGTTTGGCTGAGATATTTCTGTATTTGGCCTAACTTTTTCCCACTTGGCTGACACTTTCCCTACTTTTCATAAGTTTGGTGATCTATTTATAAGTTTAGTTGAACTATTTCTCTCTTTGAACGATATTTTCTTCACAGTTGGTTAACAATGTTTCCTACTTTTCATATGTATGGCCGAGCTAGTTATAAGTTTGATTGCTATTTTTTTTTTCTATTTTGGTTAACATATTTTCTTATTTGAAAGTTGAATTGGTACACAGAGGCTGTAGTTTTGTCCAGCTGTGAAGTGTGGCACTGAGCAGACAAGATGTAAAATACATATTGGCGTTTGTAGTGTGCTTCTGGGGAACGTTGTAGAGTTCCGTAGTTCCGTATAGACACACAGAGAGGTAATGAACATGTACATGTCTAATTTGGTACATGTTACATTCATTGCCTAAGGCTGAGTCGGGGCAGTTTGCTGTGTTCGTTTGTAATAATATAATCTGATAACATGCGCTAGCCACTCGTCGCTGTATAGGTATGTTACCCGATAGCTGTTACGTATAGATACGTCTTCCTCGACTGGCATCGGTGATCACATCTCACATTTTTACCATTTGGTTGACACATTTTTCTACTTTTTATAAGTCTGGACTAGATATTTCTCTCTTTGGCTGCTAATTTTACCATTTGGTTGACACATTTTCCTACTTTTTATAAATCTGGATGCTATATTTCTTTCTTTGGCTTATATTTTTTCTCATTTAGTTAACATATTTTCCTACTTGGTCAATATTTTTTCCTATTTGGCTAACAAATATTCCCGGTTTTCATAAATGTGGACGTGATATTTCTGTATTTGGCTGACGTTTTTCACATTTGGGTAACACATTTTACTACTTGACCTTGGTTTTCCCCTTTTGGCTAACACAGTTTCCTACTTTTCATATGTTTGGGTGAGATATTTCTGTATTTGGTCTAACCTTTTACCATTTGGCCGACAATTTTCCTACTTTTTATAAGTTTGAACGAGATATTTCTCTCTTTGGTTGATATTTTTTCACAATTGGTTAACAAAGCTTCCTACTTTTAGTAAGTTTGAACGATATATTTCGTTACTAGTTCAATATTTTTCCTCGTTGACTAACACATTTTCCTACTTGGTCAATATCTTTCCCGTTTGGTTAACAATTTCCCTACTTTTTTATACGTTTGGCTGAGCTATTTCTGTATTTGGCCAACATTTTTCACATTTGGCTAACAGAATTTTCCTACTTGACGTAGGTTTTTCCACTTTGGCTAACAAAGTTTCCTACTTTTCATAAGTTTGGGTGAGATATTTCTGTATTTGGCCTAACTTTTGCCAATTTGGCTGACAATTTTCCTACTTTTCATAAGTTTGGCTGATCTATTTTAAGTTTAGTTGAAATATTTCTCTCTTTGGAAGCTTTTTTTTTTCGCTTTTGGTTAACACTGTTTCCTAATTTTCATAAGTTTGGCCAAGATATTTATACGTTTTACCGCTATTTTTTCCCAATTGGTTAACATATTTTCTTATTTGAATGTTGAAGTGGTACATAGAAGCTGTAGTTTTGTCTGGCTGTGAAGTGTAACACTGAGCAGCAAGTTTGAGAGCAAATATTGGTCTTGGAAAGGGGTTTCTGGGGAACGAAACAAAGACCCGTATAGACACAATGGGAGAGAGAGAGAGAGAGAGAGAGAGAGAGAGAGAGAGAGAGAGAGAGAGAGAGAGATTTTAGGTTTCATTTACTGATCTTAAATCGTGTGATGTTAGTGTTCGAGCACTTATCTAGCGACTCACCCACTCACCCACCCCTTAGCAGCTAATTTCACTCAACCAATAATACATGTCATCTGTACTTTTTAAAGGTTTTTATTTATACCCGTATGCTAAAAGTGTATATACCACTCACCCTCTACACATCACTAATAACCACTATCCACCCCCTGGCAATGAATAACACTATGCTGTACCCACTACAACCAATAATACCCACCATCTTTACTTTTTAAGATTTTCATTTGTAACCCTATAATATTTCTGTGTATACCACTACGACTCTCTAAATTGCACTAATAACCGGTACCCACCCTTTATCAACGAATGGCACCAACCATACCCACAGCAACCAATAATACCGGCCATCTTTACATTTTAAGATTGTCGTTTGTAACCATATGATGATAGTGTATAGGCCATTACATCCCTCTATAGATCACCAATAACCGGTATTCACCCCTTAACACCGAGTTTCACTAAGCCATATCCACAGCAACCGATAATACCGGCCATCTTTACATTTTAAGGTTTACATTTGTAACCGTATGCTGATAGTGTTTAAACCACTACGACCCCCTACGAATTACTAATAACCGCTACACACCCCTTAACAATAACTTTCACTAAACCATATAAACTACGACCGATAATACCGGCCATCTTTACATTTTAAGGTTTTCATTTGTAACCCTGTGATGATAGTGTTTAAACCCAAACCGCCTAGCCCCACTCCACGCGCCCACCCCCTCGCCACCACCCGGCACCCCGTCGTTATTTATTTTTTATTTTTATTTATTTTATTTTTTTAAATTTATTAAAAAATGTATACACCCATTCAATAGTTATCTGCCCTTAGAAACATAAATCTTAGAATTATCGCCCTTAGATATGACCTAGATATCACCCCTTAACCACCCCTTACCCCACCCAACTACATGACCGAGGAGGAGTGCAAATCAGCCGAGTTCAAGGTCAATTGGCGAAGGCTCCACCAAATGCTAATCAAATCCCGCAAACATAACTACTCGCCTTGCGTTGGTTTTCATAAATAGTAAGAGTGCCGGAAGTTCAGAAAGCAATGACTAAGTACTGAACGTAAACTTGCCAAGAAATCAGAAACAGCCAAAAATACTGATGTTGACTGCGACGTCCTGTAAATGATATGCAACTAACTTAGTGTCAGTAGAAACAAGACCAAGAGCAGATTACAAAAGTGATCATGCATCAGTAATGGAAAAACTAAGAATAAAACTGAAGAAATTATAAATGGCTCCAAGAAATAGCAGGGTAGATTTGACAATACTTGCATTTACGGAAATACATTTATAGAAATACGCCATTACTATACATAATAGGTGCATGCAATCGAAATAGGCAGTATTTACGAACAATGGCAAATGCCAAAGGCGTCAATACACCAGACATGGAAAGAAATAATCCCAGAAATAAAGAAGACTGCGAGGACGATATGGATTATTGAGGAAATTCTACAGATGATGGGCATTTGAAGGAAAAGTAAACAAAATCAAGATGAATATAAAAGAATTCGTACAGAAAAAAGTACAAAAGTGTAAGGAAAGAAACTTGACTAAATAGTCAATGCAAAGACATTGAAAAATAACGAGCATACACAAGATCTATGAACAGAAACACATAGGAACTATCGAGCATTGGAAATTATACAACAAGTAATTGTTTGGAATCAAAAGATGGTAAACTATTAATGGATAGAGAAAAGATAATTGAAAGTATGACATAATACGTAAAAAGGTTATATGATGATACTGATGGTAGATCGCAAACAAACAATAATTATCAATGTGAAGGACTACAAATACTGTGAGGGAGGGTCTGGCAAGATCAGTCCTGCGTTTGGCGCTCGTTGTCTCGGATTGCTGTGTGAGGTGCACCCAATTGGTAACTTCCCAGCCGACTCAAGTTAGCGAGGCAGGTATTTAAAGAATGTGAATGCAGCGCGAAGCCGGAGTCGCGTTTTGAGCGGGTGAAACAGCAATAATTGTACAATCGTTCGACCAGGTCTCGATAAGAACACCCCTCTCTCTCTCTCTCTCTCTCTCTCTCTCTCTCTCTCTCTCTCTCTCTCTCTCTCTCTCTCTCTCTCTCTCTCTCTCTCTCTCTCTCTCTCTCTCTCTCTCTCGATGAGTGGTGGGCCTGAGTCAGTAAGCTGGCAAAGCTTTTTGGTCAGTCCTGCCTGGCGTAGCTTGAAAGCTCGTCGGTAGGCGTAGGGTTGCCATTCTAGATGTTTTACATCCAGATCTAGATGTTTTATTTGGGGCGTCTAGATGACGTTTTCTGAGGTTTGGATGTTTTCAATTGGAGTTAGATATTTTATAGATTTGACTTTTCTTTCGGTGTCATTTAATTACTACTGTCTAAAATATTTATTACCCATTTTTTATTTGGTCTGGACGCGCGTAAATTATGTTAACTGCCATTATTTAAACTTTGAGCTGACTTGGGTAAACGCTCAACAATCTGTCAATCACCGGTAATGAGTAAAAGCGCCCATAAAACATAGAAACATTATTTGAACTGTAAACTCACTGTGTTGCGAATTATTGCTGTGATTCTTTTCGTGTGATTTAAAAAAAAAAAATTGCTCACCTTCATATGTGACTTCTACTTTGAACAAACCTTTCAACATGCCAAAAGTAAAGCAATATGAACAAAAATTTCGGAAAGAGTGGCTGCAGGATGACATAATTAAAGACTAGGTGATGGCAGTTCATGGAGATTAGACTCAGGCTCGTTGTTAGTTGTGATATGCTATATTTTCACAAACGTAACATGCTGTAATTTCCCGTTGACAATTAAAGCCTGAACACCACAACAGGATTGTTTGTTCCAGAATTGTACGTTCCAAGATTTAATGTACCCATTGGCAATGAAAAACGTGAACCGGAAAAGGCACCGTATAAATAGCAGCACGCAAAGCGACATGGCTTGTTTGTTCATCAGCCAGCATGAAAAATAAGACCTGAAATAGAGGAAGGAGTGAGAGAGTTTCAAAATCACACGAGAAAAGAAAATCCTCAGCCTACGACATCGCTTGTGAGAAATTGCATCTCATTCAGATCATGAAACGTGTCGACATGTTGAAGTCATTCTGATAAATAAGGTAGTGGTCATACTCATGTAAATCCAGACCTGACTTGGTGAAGATTGAATGCAGCACCTGTTGAGTGATGCCCTTGATAGAATAGTGCAGAAATTTATCTAACTGCAAACGTTCCATTTGTCTCATAGGAGAGGTAATCTTTATTTAAACATTTGCCTGCCAAAATGGGAAAGAAAACCAAGAGCCAACTTATGTTCTACTCAGACCTCGAACACTAAGACTACAGAACATACAGCAATTAATTGATAGCCAGAGGGATTTCCAAAGCTGGAAGTGGAGAACCCTGAGTGTAAACAGTTCTTTTTTTCCAGATCATCCAGGTCAGTAAAAGATTAGCAGTGCATGGAAAAAATATAGCTGTTATTATACACATTATAATTGGCACATCAATTCTGTATAATTACCATTATATGTATATGTCCTTATTTTATGACAGGAAATTGTAATTTTGAATGCAATTTACAAAATCCATGTTTGTGTTTATTAAATCATAAAAAATGAGGTCATGTCATGTATTGATTGTATTTTTACTTGTCATAGTCAAATTGTTTTAAACTACCCTAGATAGAATTAATTAGTTGGTAGAGGAGAGGCAAGGAACCACTTAAAGGATATTTTGGGTATAAAAGGGAATACAACTTTTTCAGTTATTTCCTGAAGGTATTCCTTGGTTCTCTAAAACTCTATTTCTGGTCTCAAACAATTGAGTCAGTACAGCTAAATTAATTAAACGGGTAGGATCACATTGGGAAAAAGGATTTTGCATCCTTTATCTCTTTGGGGTTGAGCCATCAATCTCTACGTATCCGACAATTTTAAAATATGAACAAAAATTTCGGAAAGAGTGGCTGCAGGCTGCAGGATGACATAATTAAAGACTGGGTGATGGCAGTTCATGGAGATGAGACTAAGGCTCGTTGTTAGTACTGTAAGTGCGAAATGAAAGCGAAAATACCAGACTTGAAGAATCATGCAGAGACTAAAACATAAAAATGCAGTTCCATTATTACACCGCTGACATCTGTTTTCAGAACTACACAGATGAATGAATCATCAAAAGTTGAAGGATCTGTCGCAATGTTTTTAAGTTGTCATAGTGCAATTGCGAACTGTGACCAGTTGATTGATGTGTTTAAAAACACTATTTCTGCCAGTAAAGTTCTAAATGACGTAAAAATGCATCGCAGCAAGTGTACACATATCATAAGAAGTAATTTGTTTTCTCACTTTGAAGAAGATTTGATCAGTGATATTTTTACAAATAAATATAGTTTATTATAAGACGAATCGAATGACATGTCTGTTCTGAAAGTGCTTGGTGTATGTGAAATATATTATAGTAATAGCAAAGGCAAAGTAGTGTCTACATTTCTTGGACTAGCTCCTAGGAAAAGTGTGATGCAGAAAGTATAGTTCAGGCACTGAAGAAACTTTTGGTCAGTAAAAATTTAGACTTGAAGAATTTGGCTGCAATTGGTACCGATAATGCCTCGGTAATGGTTGGTATCAACCAGGGCGTTTATGCCAAATTGAATGAAGATATCCCATCTTTAGTCCTCATAAAATATGCGTGTCATTCCTTGCAGCTAGCTTCTTCTTCTTTCGTTCGCTTGAAATATGTCTATATCTGCAATGTTGTCTCTTGCATGAATTGAACTGTTTTTTTTTTTCCAGTTCACACAGTGGTCCATAGAGTTTATCTTCCACTGTCGTCTCTCTAGGCCAGAAGGTTTGCCTAGATATGTTATATTTTGGGCAGTCTTGGAGTATGTGCTCTGCTGTCTGCGACGCCAATCCACATGTGCACATGGCTGTTTCACCAATCTTGAATTTTGTATACACGTGGTTGCGTAATCTATTGTGTCCTGTTCTGAGGCGCAGAATAATGACTTGTTCTGGTCTGTCCATAACGTGGTAGTCATCTTGAGCAGGTTTTGGTGGCTTTCTGACTGATTTGATCATTCTTTTCTTTTGGTGGTATGTAACGGGCACATCAGGCTGTTCTTCTTTGGCTCCTTCCTTAGCCAATTGATCAGCTCTGTCGTTTCCGGGTACTCCACAGTGGGATGGTATCCACTGTATGGTGACTTTATGCTGACTGCTAAGTTCAGAAAGTAGTGTCCTTAGTACTGGCAATTTCCCAGAGAGGAGCGCCTCGAGTACTGATTTTGCATCTGTTAGTAGCACCACAGGTTGTGTACCATTGCTGTTATTTAGTAATTTCTCTGTTGCTATCTTGATTGCCTCAATTTCGGCATCATAGTTATGGCAGTACTTTCCTGTCGGTACTCTGGCTGTGTCCCTAGTATTATTTGGGTATTCTATGTACACCCCCGCTCCTCCATTTCGAACAGCATTTTGCGCTGACCCATCTGTGTAGACTCGGATCCAGAGGTCCTGTGGGTATTCTTCATCAAGGAAGCTGAGAGTGGCTGTTCTGCGCTGCACACTGTTCTGTTCTTCCTTGTCAAATATTCCTCTCACTTTTGTCTGGATTTGTAACGATAGTCTATGCTCATCTTCCCATGGAGTTCGCTCTGGAATAGTTGTTAGGGGGATACCAACTGTTGGCAGATCAGTGGTTTCTCTGCAGAGTCGTTTGGCCTGGTGGATAAAACTACTTCTTTTCAACCGCCCCATAGCTAGGTTTTCAAATCTGTTCTTCATTGGGTGGCCTGGCAAGCTGAGGAACTTTTCTGCTTGTATTAGCGTTTTCGTATCTCTGCGCTCACTCAGTGCCTGTGTCCTCCCCATCTTCTCCATTTCCAATATAGGGGTTGATCTCATCCCTCCTGTGGTGACTCTAAGTGCTTGATTTTGCACCTTGTCCAGCTCTTGTAGTGTGGTTTTTGATGCTGAACTCCACGCAGTTGACCCATATTCCAGGTGTGGTCGTATGCTCTGTTGGTAAACTTTGCTAAGTATTTTCGTACTGGCTCCCCATGTGGTTCCACTTAGCTTTCTCAGAATGGCTATTTTCCTTCTGGCTTTAGCTACTGCTTTGTTGGTGTGCTTTCTCCATGTCAGCCTGCCATCAAATGTTACTCCAAGGTATGTTGATTCTTTATCATCTCTTAGGGGTTTTCCATTTATCTGGATGATCCCTGCCTTTTGTTTTGGAGAGAGGGTAAATAGGGTGGTTCTGCACTTGTCAGTGTTTATGCTGACACACCATCTATTTGCCCATGCAGCAAATGTATCTACAGCTCTTTGTAGCAATCTGGTGGCCACTGATGCATATTCATTTGTGCTCCATAGAACCAGGTCATCGGCGTACATTGCCGCTTTAATTCCATGCGGTAGGTGAGCAACAAGATCATTGATGAAGATTAGAAAAAGTGTGGGGGACAAGACTCCGCCCTGGGGGACACCGTGACGCAGTAGTACTTTCTTGCTCTTGAGTCCGTCTATCTGTACTCGGGCTCTTCTGTTGTGCAAGTATGCTTTCACCCATTTGTACATTCTTCCATTGACTTTGTAGTTTCTCAGTTTATTCATCAGACCTTCTTTCCAGACTTTGTCAAAGGCTTTCTTCAGATCTATCCATGCTGCAAGCACCAGCTTCTTCTCTTGGAATACATCCTCAATTTCTTGAGAGAGGTAGGTTGTCTGATCTTCCGTAGAGTAGCACTGCCTAAAGCCAGCCTGCTGTGGCACAAGGATGTTTTTACTTTCAATGTACCACTGCAGTCTGTGATTGATGATGCGCTCCAGTGTTTTGCAGAGACAGCTGGTGAGGCTAATTGGTCTGTAGCTAGAGGCAATGGAATCATCTTTCCCTGATTTTAGGAGGGGTATCATGATTGCTTCTCTCCAGGCTTGTGGAACACTGCCTAAGGTCCAGCTGTTATTGAAGATCTGCAACAGCTTTGTTTTGGCCTCTGTTCCTAGGTTCCTGATCATTTCATTGGAGATACCATCAGCTCCTGGTGACTTTCTCATTTTCAGTTTTGATATGGCTAGCTCCAGTTCGCTGATTGTGATGGGTGCCTCCAGAACCTCATGTACTATTTCCTTCTGTCCTGTATGTTGTCGTTTCTGTCGAATCTCTTGTTGTTTCTCTGGACTAATTTTGATATTGTTATCTTGTGCGAATGAGTCCGCAAAATGTTCAGCTGCTTGCTTTCTTGTTAAGATTTTTCCATCTTTATGTAGCGCAATTTTTGAGTTTCTCCCTGTGCCCTCGTCATTAAGCTGTTTTATTAGCTTCCACAATTTTCTTGTGTCTCTTTCAAAGTTCAGAGACTCTGTTCTTTCCTGCCAGCTTTTCCGTCTAGCCTGCAGCTTGGCCCTTTGAAATTTGGCTTTTGCATGCTGGAATTTATTGTGGTGCTCTTGGCTGGGTGTGGCCTCTGCTTGCTTTCTACACACTTCCACATCATTATGCAACTGTTCTAGTTCACTACTCCAGTAGGGTTTATATTGTTTACGGGCTCCTCTTGGTACTGTTTCTCGCGCTGCCTGTAGTATGCATTTCCCAAACTCTTCAACTACTTTATTTATGTCTTTCTCAGTGTTCAGGTGTCTAACCAGTATGCTGGTGCGATGCTTGTACATTGCCCAGTCTGCTTTCTTGTAGTGCCACCTCGAGAGGGTGCTGCTTTCACTTACAAGCTTGCAGCTAGCATTATCACATGCTTTATCAGAATGTTTACCAAGGAATTTGGAATTCCTTATTGCTGAAACTTATAAATGGTTCTCCAAATCATCTGTCAGACAACAGCAATACAATAATTTATATAAAACATTAAATGATAGTTCCTCATCACCGGAAATTCTGTCACATTGCAAAACTAGATGGTTATCAATTCAACCAGCTGTTGAAATAATTGCGAACCAATGGTTTGAGTTGAAGACACACTTCGAAATAACAAGACAAGGTGAAAAGTACTTCACAGCTTAAATACTATATGGAATGTACAGCGATGAAAAACAAATTGGCATTCCTTCTTTTTTTACAACTCATTCTAAGTGAAGTGCAAAAGTTAATAAACTGTTTGAATCTAAAAATGTTGATACAGTTACATTACTTGAGGATCTCGCTTTACTATTTCACTCAATTGGTAAAAGATTTATATTGCCAGCTTCTAAAACTGATTTGTTCACTTGCACTATAGAGAGCTATTTGGCTCCTAAGTCATACCTGGGAAGCCAAATCAAATAAAAAATTGATGGTTTAAAAACAAAATGACTGTTAACAGAAAATGAAGAGAACAACTTAAGAAAGCGCTGTCAAGATTTACTTGTCTCATTATTCAAGCAATTGAAGCAGAGACTTCCTGAAAATTTAGATGTATTGAGAAATATTTCACTCTTTTCTGTTATCAACATACTTCAGTCAGTAAAGGACATACCTAAATATTGTCAAGTTATGACATTTTTAGGGGCTACTGATAAAGTGTGGCGGAAGCAGAATATCTGTTAACCAAAACTTTTAGTTGACTGGACAAACAAAACAGAAACTGAAGCTTTTTGGAGTGAAGTAAGACAATTTAAAGATGTCTCAGGAAACAGTACATCCTGTAAGTTCTTTGAATGTGCGATGTCTGCCATGATACTACCCCATTCAAATGCTGATGTAGAAAGAGTTTTCATAGCTATGATATATATATATATACATAAATATATATATAACAGAGTGTATGTTTGTGGGTTTGTGGGTCTTGCATGCGTTCGATAACGGTACCTCCGATTGAGATGAAATTTTCTACACGTCTTCCTTTCATTCCTGTGCAACCGACTATAATAATTTCTTAATGTAAAATCTTCTACTTATTTAATAACATTTACTTTTTCATTTTCATTATATAATGTCTATATAGCAGGGGGATTTCACTCTAGAAAAGTTATTTCAAGGGGCATAACTTTTAATAACATTTCTATATACTTTATAGTCATATTGTTGGACTTACCTGCACTATTCTTAAACTCTTTGTCTATAGTTATTTTTAGGCATATGAGTTATATTAAATAATGATATAATCTTTAAGGTATTTTTAAAGTTTGCATAAAAATAATGCATTATGCATAACATTTTAACCCATCTTTTTCTGCTTACAAAACTTATCAACTGTCATGTCGGTTCAGTTTTCATTAAAAATAATGAATGGTGTGTGGAAGGACATTCTTTTAATTTACTGTGCGCCAGGAGCTGGGCGAACCACGCCGGGTCAGATAGATAGACAGATAGTCGGGAACGGAAGCTTATTTGACTACTTATATGAATTAATTAAATGACATGCTCCCCACCAGGGCCTGGGTGAAGCCGGGCCGGGTCAGACAGATAAACAGACAGTCGGGAACGGGAGAGCTTATATGACTACGTATATGAATTAAATGAGATGCTCCCCACCAGGGACTGGGTGAAGCCGGGCCGGGACAGACAGACAGACAGATAGACAGACAGTCGGGAACGGGAGAGCTTATATGACTACGTATATGAATTAAATGAGATGCTCCCCACCAGGGACTGGGTGAAGCCGGGCCGGGTCAGCCAGACAGACAGACAAACAAGCAGACTGATAGATAGATAGATTCCCTCCAGGGCCTGGGCGAAGCCGGGCCGGGTCAGCTAGTATATATATATATATATACTAGCTGACCCGGCCCGGCTTCGCCCAGGCCCTGGAGGGGATCTATCTATCTATCAGTCTGTCTGTCTGCTTGTTTGTCTGTCTGTCTGGCTGACCCGGCCCGGCTTCACCCAGTCCCTGGTGGGGAGCATCTCATTTAATTAATATAAGTAGTCATATAAACTCTCCCGTTCCCGACTATCTGTCTGTCTGTCTGTCTGACCCGGCTTCACCCAGTCCCTGGTGGGGAGCATCTCATTTTATTCATATACGTAGTCATATAAGCTCTCCCGTTCCCGACTATCTGTTTGTCTGTCTATCTGTCTGTCTGTCTGTCCCGGCCCGGCTTCACCCAGTCCCTGGTAGGGAGCATGTCATTTAATTCATTCATATAAGTAGTCAAATAAGCTTCCGTTCCCGACTATCTGTCTATCTATCTGACCCGGCGTGGTTTCGCCCAGCTCCTGGCGCACAGTAACTTAAAAGAATGTCCTTCCACACACCATTCATTATTTTTAATGAAAACTGTTTTTAATCACCGACATGACAGTTGATAAGTTTTGTAAGCAGAAAAAGATGGGTTAAAATGTTATGCATAATGCATTATTTTTATGCAAACTTTAAAAATACCTTAAAGATTATATCATTATTTAATATAACTCATATGCCTAAAAATAACTATAGACAAAGAGTTTAACAATAGTGCAGGTAAGTCCAACAATATGACTATAAAGTATATAGAAATGTTATTAAAAGTTATGCCCCTTGAAATAACTTTTCTAGAGTGAAATCCCCCTGCTATATAGACATTATATAATGAAAATGGAAAAGTAAATGTTATTAAATAAGTAGAAGATTTTACATTAAGAAATTATTATAGTCGGTTGCACAGGAATGAAAGGAAGAAGTGTAGAAAATTTCATCTCAATCGGATGTACCGTTATCGAACGCATCCAAGACCCACAAACCCACAAACATACACTCTGTTTTATAGATATAGATAGAAGTAGAAGATTTTTCATTAAGAAATTATTATAGTCGGTTGCACAGGAATGAAAGGAAGAAGTGTAGAAAATTTCATCTCAATCGGATGTACCGTTATCGAACGCATCCAAGACCCACAAACCCACAAACATACACTCTGTTTTATAGATATAGCTTCCGTTCCCGACTATCTGTCTATCTATCTGACCCGGCGTGGTTTCGCCCAGCTCCTGGCGCACAGTAACTTAAAAGAATGTCCTTCCACACACCATTTATTATTTTTAATGAAAACTGTTTTTAATCACCGACATGACAGTTGATAAATTTTGTAAGCAGAAAAAGATGGGGTAAAATTTTATGCATAATGCATTATTTTTATGCAAACTTTAAAAATACCTTAAAGATTATATCATTATTTAATATAACTCATATGCCTAAAAATAACTATAGACAAAGAGTTTAACAATAGTGCAGGTAAGTCCAACAATATGACTATAAAGTATATAGAAATGTTATTAAAAGTTATGCCCCTTGAAATAACTTTTCTAGAGTGAAGTCCCCCTGCTATATAGACATTATATAATGAAAATGGAAAAGTAAATGTTATTAAATAAGTCGAAGATTTTACATTAAGAAATTATTATAGTCGGTTGCCAATGAATGAAAGGAAGACGTGTAGAAAATTTCATCTCAATCGGATGTACCGTTATCGAACGCATCCAATACAAAAATCCCCACACACAAACAAACATACACTCTGTTTTATATATATATATATATATAAACTTGACCACTTAAATGCTATCTTGACAATAACATTTGGCCTGATGAAAGTAGGAAAATGCTATTCAATTGATCAGCTCCCTGATCGTGTATTATAAGAAACTGGAACAGCTAAAGCATACCAGAGTCATTTTGAATCTGAAGCTTCATCTTCATAATCCAAGCTAAGTTTATTCTATGGATAAACACTGACAAGTGCAGCACCACTCTATTTACCCTTTCTCCGAAACAAAAGGCAGGGATCATTCAGATAAATGGAACACCCCTAAGAGAAGATAAAGAACCAACATACCTTGGTGTAACATTCGACGACAGGCTGACATGGAGAAAACACATCAGAAAAGCAGTAGCAAAAGCCAGATGGAAAATAGCCATCCTGAGAAAGCTAAGTGGAACCACTTGGGGAGCCAGTGGGAAAATACTTAGCAAAGTTTATCAACAGAGCATACGACTGTCTTGTGTGTAAAGAATGAATGTCGTAGTAGTTATTTGTTCTTCTTTACCACTTTAGTGTCGTCCCTGGAGTGAGGGGAATCAACACCCACATTTGTTTTAATTCAATATCTCTATCCTGGAGATATCCAGCAGGCTCCGTCCACAACACTCCCTCAATCTGAAGACACCTTCTTCTCACTCTTACTCACTCCTGGATCATGCCCCCTCTCATTCTTCCCCAACATAACATACGTGACAACTCTAGCTTCAACAAATAAAAACAAGAAATTTATTAAAGCAAAGAGTATATGTAGGAGAAGTGTGTGTGTGTGTGTGTGTGTGTGTGTGTGTGTGTGTGTGTGTGTGTGTGTGTGTGTGTGTGTGTGTGTGTGTGTAAAGTGTAGAATGTGTGACGTATATTCTAAAGTGGCTATAGACTCAGATCAGTGTTCAGGAGTATAGTCATTCTCATCACTGTGCTGAGAAAACACTAGCACCATGTATTCCAGACAAGCAACCTCACCAAGGTGATGCTCCTCCGGTCACGTGAAGACTTCCTCCGTTGTCTCTTGAACCACTAGGATGCTTGGACACCCATGACAAACACTATCTAATGAGAGTCTTCAATCTGATTCCCACTATGAATTTCCTCTGTTACTTAACTGATTGTTAATCAGAAATATTCTAACCCTATTGTCACTGTTACTGGGGAAATCTTAATGGATCTAGTGTCACTGGTTTTAAAGATTCCCCATATTAACACCACATTCTGAATGTTCTAGGTATCAGTATAAATTTTGTATGAATGTTCCTGGTATCAGTAGTGTATATCTACAATGTTCTGACTGTTCAGTGATACAACTATCACTTGCTAAACATAAATCTCATCAGCATGTCCTGCTCAGCAGAAGCCAGGTTCCCGCAAACCAACTTGGGTATAAGCCCAATGTAGCGGCCTCTCAGCAACTTCTGTCTTCAAATTCTGAGCCATCATCTTCTAAAATGTGTTAGCTTCACTGTTGAAAATCATAGCACACATACGTGGACCTGTAAATGGAACCTGTAGAATAGAGAATACTATGGTGAGGGCAACTCAGTCCTGGCCGGAATTAGGTGAGTGTAGGCCAATAGCAGCACTCAGATCTATAACAGAGATCCTATCTCTGTCATACGGCCAAATAACTCATCATATGATCTGAGACATGGCAACACCAGGAAAGAATAAAGGAACGGGTAGAAACCCAGCAGATGCCCTACTGGAAGATCCTACCATTTCACATTCCTCTCCTCCCTCTCAACCATCCTTAATCTCTCTAATTATTATTCCACTACATTGTCCTCAACTCCCTGAGTAAAATGATATATCACACAAGCTAGTTGAAGCCACACAATAGAATACTAGTGCCGACGCTCCTATGATACTTTCTAGCACCACACTTATAGAACATTCTATCACTAATCATAATACATTATATCACCACACCTATAATACATTATATCACCGCACCTATAATACATTATATCACCGCACCTATAATACATTATATCACCGCACCTATAATACATTATATCACCGCACAGTACTGTACTCTATTCCTAATCATACTCTAAGTTAGATATGATTAATAGCCTACCATATGCCTATTCCGGTTGCTAATCGAAACTAGGCAATCACAGACTGGATCTATGTCCGCCGATAACTATCAACAATTTGACACCCTAGTTTCTTTCATTGAGCACAACTCGGAAAACTGCACCGATTTTTCCCACTTCAGAAATCTTGATCGACTAACTCCACTTGTTTACCGCCACGCTTTTTTATATTGGGCTGGAGTGATTTCACCAAAAAGTCTAGATGCTGATCCGCCCAGAATCTGGTTTCCTCCTCCTGTTCTAGACTAACTGGAGTCAATCCGCCGTCCAGTTCACTTTCATCTGGGGAATTCTTTGTCTCATACAACAAAGATCCTGGCTGTCTGTGAGCCAGAGACCTTCTCCCCACATCACAGACTCCATCCGACTTCTAGTCAGACATTCCGTCTATCACTTCAAAGGCCGACTCCCGCCTTGCAGACAGATGACGCCGTTGTTCGTCTCGAGCAACAATTTGTTAACAAAATACCGACCGGTGTAGACATTGTAACGCGACATATTTGTTTCTCGAACAATCCACATCATACAGAAATGCCGACCGTAGGCAGACAGTTTGACGCGACGTATTTTTCTCATTTCATACAACATCAAAGGGTTGCTTGTTTTTGCAGAATAATGTCGGGTCTTGTTTGTCATTGATCGAACATCAAGTTTATTTTCCGTGACAACGACCACGCTTGGAATACGGGTCAACTGCGTGGTGTTCAGCATCAAAATCCACATTACAGGAGCTGGACAAGGTGCAAAATCAAGCTTTTAGAGTCATCACAGGAGGGATGAGATCAACCCCTATTGTAGCAATGGAGAAAATGGGGAGGACACAAGCTCTAAGAGAACGCAGAGATACAAACATACTAATACAAGCAGAAAAGTGCCTCAGCTTGCCAGGCCACCTTATGAAGAACGATTTGAAAACTTAGCTATGGGGCGGCTGAAAAGAAGTAGTTTCATCCACCAGGCCAAACGACTCTGCAGAGAAACCATCGATCTCCCCACAGTTGGTATCCCCCTAACAACTATTCCAGAGCGAACCCCGTGGAAAGATGAACATAGACTATCGCTACAAATCCAGACAAATGTGAGAGGAATATTTAACAAGGAAGAACAGAACAGTGTACAGCGCAGAACAGCCACTCTCAGCTTCCTTGATGACGAATACCCACAGGATCTTTGGATCCGAGTCTACACAGATGGGTCAGCACAAAATGCTGTTCGAAATGGAGGAGCGGGAGTGTACATAGAATACCCAAATAATACTAGAGACACGGCCAGAGTTCCAACAGGAAAGTACTGCCATAACTATGATGCTGAAATTGAGGCAATCAAGATAGCCACAGAGAAATTACAAAATACCAGCCATGATACACAACCTGTGGTGATATTGACAGATGCAAAATCCGTAATATATGCGCTCCTGTCTGGGAAATTGCCAGTTCTAAGGACACTACTTTCTGAACTTAGCAGTCAGCATAAAGTCACCATACAGTGGATACCATCCCACTGTGGAGTCCCGGGAAACGACAGAGCTGATCGCTTGGCTAAGGAAGGAGCAAAAGAAGAACAACCTGATGTGCCCATTACATACCACCAAAAGAAAAGAATGATCAAATCAGTCAGAAGGCCGCCAAACCTTACTCAAGACGACTACCACGTTATGGACAGACCAAAACAGGTAATTCTTCTGCGCCTCAGAACAGAACACAATAGATTACGCAACCACATGTATACAAAATTCAAGATTGGCGACTCAGCCATGTGCGCATGTGGTTTGGCGTCGCAGACAGCAGAGCACATACTCCAGGATTGCCCAAACTACAACTTATCCAGGCGAACCTTCTGGCCTAAAGAGACAACAGTGGAAGATAAACTCTATGGATCGCTGAGTGAATTAAAAAAGACTGTTAGATTCATACAAGAGACAACATTGCAGTTATAAACATATTTCAGGCGAACGAAAGAAGAAGAAGAAGAAGAAGAAGAAGAAGAAGAAGAAGAAGAAGAAGAAGAAGAAGAAGAAGAAGAAGAAGAAGAAGAAGAAGAAGAAGAAGAAGAAGAAGAAGAAGAAGAAGAAGAAGAAGAAGAAGAAGAAGAAGAAGAAGAAGAAGAAAAAGAAGAAGAAGAATCCTGTGGATCTTGTGAGACAGACGTCGGTGAAGATGAAGACATGATTCTATAGGGTAAGTCACATCGATATCTATGTAATTTCTTGCTTTCTCAATCCAGATGTTTTTTTGTTTTTTTTAAATAGATGTTAACCAACACAATCTAGATATTTCTAGATGATGTTTGTTCCGTTTCTAGATGTTTTCTGTCAAAGACAAGTGGCACCCCTGGGTAGGCGTCCGGTGGTTTTGTATGTTGGGTACCAAGGGTGTGCACTGAGCGACTGCTACTCTTGGCCTGCGTGTGCGTGGATATATCGCCTGTGCAATAGATGTCTGGTTGATCATGCCAGTAGTCATATGCTTGTCTCAAAGATTAAGCCATGCATGTCTAAGTTCTGTTCGGTAAAACCGCGAATGGCTCATTAAATCAGTCGAGGTTCTCTAGATGACATGTTCCTACTTGGATAACTGTGGGAATTCTAGAGCTAATTCATGCTTACCAAGCTGCGACCCTCGCGGAAAGAGCGCTTTTATCTGTTCAAAACCAATCGTCGTTGCCCTTCGCGGGGCTCGGCGTTCCCACTGATGACTCTGAATAACTTTGTGCTGATCGCATGGCCGTAAGTGCCGGCGACGCATCTTTCAAATGTCTGCCCTATCAAATGTCGCGGCCCCTCTGATGTGTCTCCACCTTGACGTGGTAGAGGGGCTTGCGTGTCCCAATGACCTCAAGAGCCCTGCTGACGGAAGCACACCTACATGTCAGACAGGCCTTGAGATAGGGACCAGACCAAGAGAGACACAACCTGCTGCTCTGCAGGTGGACTGAGGGTAGCAGTCGAATGGTCAAGTCAGGTGCACGAAGCCACTAATTCTTGGTCCGAACACATACTCTAAGGCTCCCAAGCTGAGGGATATGGCTGAACGCCTCTAAGCCATTAACCCTTGGATGTGAGAGCTGGGCCGATACTCACCTACTGCAAAACGAAGGTGAGATGCTGAGCACGCTACATACTTAGTTCAGAGACTTGCTCGAACGCTCTCAGCTGGGTTATATGAGGGATCCCCGGATGAGAGGGCCTGGCCGTTACTCGCTCACTGATGCACAGAGGTAAGGTGCTGAACCGGCAGCACATGTAGCCTACCTCGTGAGTGGGTACTAAAGGTGGAAAAGAGACCCAGTCTCACGAAATGGTTTCGATGAAAGTTTGTATCTATAATCATAGAGTGAGTGAAGTGAAAGGCGGTAAAACGTCTCATTAACACGAAATGTAACGCTTGGTTGGCGAATCCATTACGTGGTCGTCCGAAGCGAAAGCTTACCCAGTGGATGTCGTCCGCAGACTGAACGTTCCTGGTTTGTGCGGGGAGCGGCCAGTGGCAAACGAAAGGCCCAATATATGGAAGTGAGGAATTAAAGCAGCCATGAGCAGGATGTGGCGATTCCTCGGGTGAGCCCAGTCTCAGAGCACCATGTGCCGGCTCTGCAACTATGGAAGCCACCCTGGATGGCGGATAATGCCCATGGACTGTCCATGCCTTCCATTGAGGGCTCATCGTGAAGTATTCGACCGTTCTAACTTGAACAGCTGGGATGTGGACGGCACCACAAAAGTGAGAGTCTCCCAGGAATGCTAACCTGGTCAAAAACGCACGCAAATTCAGATATGTTGGCCTAAGGGTCTAGGCCCAAGGATGCATAAAAATACATTGCAATTACATCTGAAAAAAACACTGCATATAAACGCAGCAGAAGAAGAAGAAACAGATCTGAACCTGATAACCCTTCTTTATCTATCTTATCGACATCCTCACTGCCTTAGTATACATGTAGTCCACTCCTGTACTATCTTGTATAAAACAATGAATGTTGTTACGATGACGTTACTCGAGTTGAGTCTGCTGCATAGATTGAGCCCCTAGAGGTAGAGTCCCTAGGATGAGTGTGTGAGAGAAAGCTGAGTCCAGGAGTCTGAGGGGCCAGGGAACCAATTACACCCGGGTCTTGACGAGAACGTGTCCCATAGTTACACGAGTGACAATAGTCTAGCCTACCCCTCTGTTTATTGTTATATTGTCTTCATTTTGAGGACAAGCTCTATGAAGATATCAACAAGCTCAAGTTGATTACAGCTTACTTTAACTATATTCAGGTTGACATCTAAAGGTGCATGAAGAAGTACTTAGATTGCCACACTTCATTCCACAGGTATGTCGGTAGCAAAAGCGTCCCAGAGGCATGGAATTGAATATTGCTTGGCTAGCAAATGTACTACGTGGAAAGTACGAATCAAAAGCTCATTGTGTGGGCGTCATCAAAGGTGGAAAACGTGTCCTAGTGGCACGAAATGGAATATTGCTTGGATAACAAATCCATTACATGGAAAGTCCGAATCGAAAGCTCACAGTGTAAATGTCATCTACAGACTGCATTCTTCTGGTTTCCGGAAGAACAGCCTGTGGTGACTGGAAGGCCCAATATACGGAAGTGAGGCTAAGCAGCCATGTGCAGGACGTGACGATTCCTTGTGTGAGCCCAGTACCAGAGCGCTATGTGTCGGCTCTACAATTATGGAAGCCTCCTTGGATGGCGGGGACTGCCCATGGACTGCCCCTGCCTTCCCGTGAGGGCTGACCAGGATGTCTTTGGCTGTTCTATATAGGCCAGCTGGGATGGGGAATAACACCACAACAGTGAGAGTCAAACGTCCTAAGAAACTCCAGGGAAGGTTAACCCGGTCAACAAATGCCCGCAGAAGTCGGATGTGTCGGCCTAACGGCGCAAGAACGCAGCTCTGATGTAAACAGACACATCGCAATCTCATCTCATCTCATCTCATCTCATCATGTTCCTCTTGTACCTTGCGGTGTCGAGGTGAAGTATAAACAACTGGAGAGTGCCCGCTTATGGGCTTCATGTATCGATATTCCCATGGATTCTGTTATTCCCTGCGTCCATCGTTTACGTGGTCGGCCTCTTCCTCTGCTTCCCTCTGGTCTGTACATCCGAAAATACTCTCCGGATCAATGCAGAAGAAGAAGAAGTAGAAGAAGTCAGAATCATTTGCAAGGTGCCACTACACGTTTGGTCCAGACACTTGTTCTACGGCTCTCAGCTGAGGGATATGGCTGAACGCTTCTAAGTCAATATCCCCCGGGTATGATGGGCCTGGCCGTCATTCACTCTCTGCTGCATGAAGGTGAGATGCTAAGCCGGCACCATCTGCAGCCTATCTCGTGAGCGTTACCAAAGGTAGAAAAGCGCCCTAGGGGCGCGCAATGGAATATTGCTCGGCTAGCAAGTCTATTACGAGGAAAGCCTGTATACAAAGATCATCGAGTGAGCTATGAAAGTTGGAAAAGCGTCTCATTGCCACGAAATGGAATGTTGCTTGGCTAGCGAATCCATTACGTGGAAGTCTAAAGCGAAAGCTTGCCGGGTGGATATCATCTGCATACAGGTCCCTGCTGGTCTTCGGATGAGCAGCGTGTGGTGAACGGCAGGCTCAATATACAGATGTGAGGCTAAGCAGCCATGTGCAGGACGTGACGATTCCTTGGGTGAGCCCAGAAAGCGACCCAAGGCACGAATGGGAATATTGCTTGGCTAGCAAAACCCATTTCGTGGAAATTCCGAGCCGAAAACTCGCTGAGTTAATGTCGTCTGTAGACTGACCTCTCCTGGTCTGCATGGGAGCGGCCTGTGGTGAACGAAATGCAAAATATACGGAAGTGCGAAATGAAGCAGCCATGCGGAGGACGTGACGATTCCTTGGGTGAGTCCAGTACCAGAGCGCTGTGTGTCGGCTCTGCAATTATGGAAGCCTCCTTGGATGGCAGGAAATGCCCATCGTCTGCCCATGTCTTCCCATGAGGGTTGACCGGGATGTCTTTGGCCGTTCTAACTTGACCAGCTGGAATGTGGACAACACCACGACAGTGATAGTCAAAAGTCCTTCGAAATACCCCGGAAGTTTAACCCGGTCAACAAACACCGGCAGAAGCCGGATGCGTCGGCCTAACGGCGCAAGAACGCAGCTCAGCTCTGCTGTAAACAAGCACAATGCAACTATGTCCGAGTGAGAGTCGAATGTCCTTAGAAACACCCGGCAAGGTTTACCCGGTCAAAAAACACCCGCAGAAGTCGGAAGTGTTGGCATAACGACGCCTAAACGCAGCTCTGCTGAAAATAGGCATAATGCAATCACGTCCGAAAAAAAAAAACTCCGGGTAAACGCAGAAGAAGAAAAAGAAGAAAAAGGATCACCAATACTGAAAGCAGAAATTTGTTATTATGTTGTATGTTATAAAACACACGAAGAAAGAGCCAGATAACATCAGTGTTGAAGAAATTAAAACTGTTGATGAATTGGGTATAAAGTGATAACAAAACTGTAAAATGAACTCTATACAAGATGATCTCTTGAAATCTAATGTCATAGTTTAGTTTTAGCAAAGAAATCCGGTGCAACGAATTGTGGAGAACTTCGCATAAATAGTTTAATGAGTCATGTGACTAAAATTCTAGTGATAATTATAATGAGAAGAAAAAGAAACAAAATAAAACCAGAAATCTGAGATGAGCATCATGGATTTGTGGAAGGCAACGGCACAAATATCGCCAAATACATCTTGAGAACATGAACAGAAAGAATGATTCAAATGAACAGAGATCTATATTTGTGTTTTAATGACTACAATAAGGCATTAGATAAAGTGAAGCATGAAGAAATGATTAGGATGGTGGAAATGTTAACAATTTGATGGTAAAGATCTGAGAGTAATAAAGGACATGAATTGGCAAAAAAGAGCAGTCATAAGAACTGACAACCAGTTAGTAACTTTTCAACATATTAAACAAGGTGTTAGACAGGGTTGTGTATTATCACATGATCTGTTTAATTTGTACAGAGAAATAATAGTGAGATCCATTCAAGACATGCCCGGAATATCGGTTGGTGGGCCGGGCATAATGTACACAAAGTGGGTTATGCTGATGACATGGTTTCACTGAAAATGAAACGCGGTTGCAAGAAATGATAAATATAATTGCAACAGGAAGTCTAAATAAAGGACTTAGCCTGAATAACAGAGATAAAAACACAAACAGAAGTAATGGTTATTACAAAGGGGAAAAAATGTAACATCAAAGTGAGTGGAACCATTCTGAAGCAGGTCAGTCGAATTTAAATGTTTAGGTTCTTTAATAACAACAGATGGAAGATGTATTAAGGAAGTTAAATGTAGAATAGGCAGCATTTCATAAGATGAAGAATATACTCTGTCATTTATCTTTGTCACCTGGGGTGAGGATAAGAGTTCTTAGGAGCTATACCTAGCCAGTCTTGATGTACGCAAGCCAATCAAAGACAATTAACAGACAAGTTAGGAATTATGTGGAAGCTGCCGAGATGTGGCTTTACAGAAGAATAATAACACCGTGGACTGAAATAAAGAGAAATGAAGATATCTTCTAAGATCTTAACTCATAAAGAGAACTGGTTATTTACATTAGAAGAGGACAGTCCACGTTCTTTCGGTAGGCCATGAGAAGAAGAAAACTGGAGTGTGCCGTCACAACGGACAGGAAGAGAGGCAGGAGTCGACCAAGAGAGAAGATGCTGGACAGTTTGGCATAAAGATATAGAGGAACGTGGGTATCAGAACTGAGATATAGAATAGGGAAAGCTAATCCATACACAAAAATCAGTCCAGCACACAAGAAGTAATAGCACGGGTATGGACTACGCTTGAGTTCAAAGCAATCGAACGCAAAACGAAAACATATTTAAAAAAAAAGAAGAAGAAGAAGAAGAAAAGGTGCAAACTCGTGCCCTTGGTTTATCTAGCTAATTTTCCTTGTTTACATCAAAAATGGACAGCAGCTCGGTCTGGCTGCTGTTAAATCAAACATCCCTAAGCCAGGGACGAGAAGTCAACATTTTAGTCCAACTAACCGGTGTAGGAGTTAGTTGTCCCTGCATAACAATAAGTGTATCTGAAAGAGCCCTGATTCACGTTACCTGACTGTCAGATGACATTTTGTCAGACGCAGCACAAATTAACCACATGGTGCATTTCAGAGCACATATTTTAAAATGTCATCAAGGAAGCACTGAAGTTTTTCAGTAAACAAATGAATCAGGTAAACAAACTAATCCAGTAGCTGCACGTCTTCATTTGAGGTCATTTCCTATGTCGACACCGTTTAACACATAATTAATGTTTTCAGGACTCAAATGTTGACTTCTTGTCCTTGACTTGGAGACGTAAATTACAAGTACCTCATAAGTCGGAGTGGGTTTGCCTGATGACGAGGGCTACTGGTAATAGGGAAAGCTAATCCACACACACACAAATCATTTCATTGCACTAGAAGCAATAGCTAGTGTATGGACTACCTTGAGTTAAAAGCAAGCGAAAGTATTAAACAAAAAAATCCTGCCGCAGTCACTGCACCAACGTTTTAACACATGACACGATTCTGATGCCTTGTTGCAGTCAGTTAATTCTCCTAGTTTGTTTCCATACTTTCTGTGACATTAGGCCGCATAACAGGCCCTAAACGCCACAGTAAAAACATGCATTATATATGGCAATGGCTACGCATTTATTGTGTTTTAAAATGCAAACGTGTAGAGGCGGGGGTGTTTTTATTTTTAACTTGATGCGAAAATGTGCAACAACTTCACTTTTAACATGCTGAAATACGCTTAAAGCCACAAGTAGTGCAACTCCAAAATACCAGCAGACGACACAATATGACATATAATTTTCTAACAAGTTTCTGAATAATCAACATTAATTTGTAAAATTAACGTAACTTCTTTTTTTATTTATAAATTAACTACTTCAATTATCTGATTGTAACGGTCGCATCACGAGACACCAGTCATAGCCTCTAAATCAGATCGCAAGTTGGAGATATTTTAACGTGAAAGAGTTAAACCGAAACACAGGACTATACCAAATATGTCAACAATTTCACATAGCAAATAATGTGCCACAGCTTCACAACACGAAATGAACAAAGCTCTCCACGGCTAGTTTATCATTGTTGTAGGCTATGACGTCAATGCCGAGCCGGGGATTACACAGACGCGCTGGGATATTATTTCACTTAAACTCGAATTTATTCTGACTTGTTCTCGGTACGTGCACTTCTTGAGCAGTAGTCTGCAATATTCACCCTGTAATGATTAATATGTATTGTAGAAAAGTAAGCATTAACAGATTCAGTGCCAAGCAAAAAGTAGGTGTGAAACTAACAAAAATGTATGGCCGAAAATGATAAGTAGTGGTGTGCCACAGTTATGATTTAGAAGTTGTTAATATTGTAGTAGACATGTTATGGCACTTAATCCGGTTACATATAATACTGGACAGTAAACAACAAGCAGCTGTCAGAGTAGCATGCGAAACATTAAACTGGCTTGAAATGTAACGAGTAGTGGGGTAGCGATTCCCCCCCCCCCACCCCACCCCACATACACACTTGTTGAACGTCAATGCAGAAACGATTCAGAAAATTAAAATTTAGAACACTTTACTTCAGATGAAACAACTGATCCACAGGAAATAAATGAACTTCTATTTGCAGACGATCGGTGCCTGTTTTATAGCGACGAGGGCAGACTGCAAAATTATATTAATAATCGGAGTTCAACATGCAGGAGATACAATATGAGTATAAATACAGCCATAACCGAAGTAATGCGAGTTAGCAGATCTCCTGGTCCACTAAGTATACAGATAAATAGCACAACTCTGAAACAGGTTAAAGAATTCAAATTTCTTGGAAGTATGATCACAGAAGATGGTGGACTGGACAGAGAATTCGAAATCAGATGTCAAAAAAGAAAGTGCATTTACATTTCAACTATCACCCATACTGAAACATCCAAGTATATACCCATGTCCGCAAAACTACAGATAATAAACAACATATTTACACCAACCCTATGCTATTGTGACATATTCACCTATCCATCATTTTCAGCGCGTCAACGTTACACAGCAACCCAGAGATTATCGAAACAATTACAGCACCGTAGAACATCGAACGCACTAAGCGATACTAATGACAGACAGATGCCAGGATAAGAATAGAAGGGTTAGCGTCAACAGAATAGAATGTGACTGGTAGAGACACATCACGTGGATATAGCGTCCCCCAGCTTGGGCGCCGCTTTAATAAAACCGCGCACTTCTATGACTTCAGAGCGAGCGAGCAGTCGCCAAAGCTATGTGTTGTCCAACTTTCAAACTTTTACAACGGGCAGTTTGATCTAGTCTGAGGTAAGCGCGTGATTCTCAGATCTAAGTGGTACCAAGATGTATAACGTAAAGGTATCCAGTGTTGTGCGTCCAATGAATTGTATTTTTGATAAAATAAATCTCTGAAAATGTGAAAAACTGCCGATCGCAACTTCAATACTGGCGCCACTTCCCCGGCGAAACCGACATCTTATAATTTCTCAAAACTGCAAAACTCTGACTTTCTACACTACATCTAACAACTTCACTATGTGCATATGACTATAATCTATCACAGAATAATGTACAAGATGAAATTTCCAATGCACTCAAATGCTTTTCATCAAAAACTTCTAGGAAAACGTTTCTGCAGAGATAGTCAGCTGGTGCAAACGAAACACTACCTTGCTTAAAAATGTACTTAATTCTGTCTATTTTGCAATCTAAAGAACTGAAACAGGAATTATACTCTTCCTTTTCTCTTTACGGATTGAAAACAAATAGTATTTGATAGAAATTAGTTTATTCATGTGTCAGATTTTATTTAGACAACGCACTACATCAACTGCATTGCTTAAAATAGGTTTATGTTCACAAACACCATTTGTGATAGCCGACCTACTTAATCTGCTCAGACTAACGGGTGATAATTACCTTGGTCTATAGCCAACTGTGTCGCCAACAGAATGGACATGATATGCACTGGTAAAAGATGTAGGAGAAGTATAAGTAGACAGAGAGGAGGAGAGTATTAGGGAAAAATACTTTAAGTAATAATTTTTTTCTAATATATTGTGTCATGACCTTGTATAGATTACATTTTGTAACAAATACACATCAGAAATTCTGTATGTTGGACATGAACCACAATAAAAGCACACTAGATGAGTTAAACTCATATTAACTGATGTAGATGTGAGGACAATTAGTACAAGCTATGGAACCCCACACAACAGAAGTTAACTCAACACAATACACTTCACACCACGCAACTCCACACCACAACAGCAGGAACAAGGAAATGATTTAGAATAGGAAGTAGTTGCCTTGGAAAGTACAGATAAACAATTATATACACAATGTAGAACAAATAGAGTAATGTGGATGTTTAAATGTATGCCATTTATACAAATGCATCTCATACTTGTGTTGATCTTGCCTGTCAGCTTGATTACCATGATTCAGGGAACATCGCATTATCACTCTTATCTGTGTCTGACTGTACACTACTCACTGAACTACAGGTCCACTGAGGAAATGCATACAGCAGGTACCAGACAACAGAAGCTGCATCCAGTGTAATAATCTCTGACCCACCCCAAAGTAACACAACAATACTTCTTCTGATCTTATCATTTTTGTTTTGTTATGTTGTGTTCACACTATGAACATGCTGTAAAGGATTATACATACCTGTATGAATTTTAAACAGTGATGTCTTGGTGCCACACCTAACCAACAAGGAGGGAAGAGGAGTGAATGAGATGATCAACACCTGTGATGGCAGATGACTCCAGCCTTAAGCAGAGAATGAGAAGTCTTCAGTGAAGCTAAACTGGCCCAACCTGAAGTGGATCCATCAGACCATGGACCCAGGCTTATCCACATCTCATCACACCAGGTTTTCTTATCACTCCCACAAACTTCACCCTCTCAGAAAATGATTTTCTTGAATTATTGTTGGATGTAGAAATTGTTAACTATAACACATTTTGGTAGTTAAAATATCTCACTACACAATGAATGTTATTATTTATTGACTGACTATACTTGGTCCTATGAAAGTTTTTTTTTCTATTTCATTCTGTAAATGTTAACAGCTGATGAAAGAACAAAGAAAATGTCAAATAGGCCAAAAGAAACTGGCACAGTCAATAAATTTGTTTAAATGTGAAGATCTCTTCCACTTAATTTGTCAGTCCAAACTATCTGTGGGAAAATCTCTATCTTGTGTGTGGAACATGTCTCAATGCTCCCTTGTGTTTGTTGAATGTTTAATTAACAGATACACATTCACATAAGATAAATTCTTAGTTGGAGAGAGAGAACAGGAGACTCTTCATCTTTAACTGTTCCAAATCCATGTTATATTGCACCTGATTCTTATTGAGAAAGTCTTTTCAGACAATTTCTTAAGATGGAAGAAGGGGGTTCGTGAGCTATACCATTAAATACCAGGTGGAAAGACAGGGGACAAACCTAGTGATGACTTTTCTATTAAAAGAGGACCACACACCCTTAGACAAATAACCAAATCCGAGTCTGTAAATCTTTCAAGGGTCATATTCTTGATCTATTTACATATAAGAAGAGGATGGGGCCCAGCTACCTTTAACAGAGATGGGTCATGCACTTTAGTGATTGCCAGTCCCTTCAAAATATACGACATATATTGGATGCCCGTCCCGGACTTTGAAACCCAGCAGACAGTTTAGATAGCTATTATCCTAGATGATAAACCCTGGGAATAGATAGATATCTGACGAGGGATTCTAAACTATAGTAGATCAGTGACACTAGATGTGAACAGTATTCATGTGTGAATTGGTGACATTGTACTTGTTTTGAACAATTATAGAAATTGTTACACAGATTTAGATTTCCAACTTTGTCATGTTTACATATGTTGAATAGACATCATGTGTGGTACTGATTGACTTCCATATGATATGATTGACAATTATAGAGGTTGTTAAACAAATTAAGATTTTTAACTTTGTCACTTCACATATGATAAATGAACATCATGTGGGGTACTGATTGACCTCCATATGATATGAATGACAATTATAGATAGAATATGGCAAGTGACTGATCATTTCTTCTGAAAAAAGGAGGGCCTCTTTCAAATAGGTCTATATTTCAGAAAAAGGTGTTCCAGAGGAAATAGAGTGAGAATTTACCATCTACAACATTTCTCTTTCGAGAAGATGTCTTTCTATAGAGGAATTTGGACTTAGAGAATTTCATCACCGACTGGGGAAAATTTTTCTCCATAGGGAAATCTCTATCAAAATTTCAGGTTCTTTTGGGAAGAGTGCAATCATTCTGGGTACTTCTTTGCTTCTGTCTTTAGCTTGAGGAGCATTGACAGAAAGACAAGAATTTAAGTTGCAATTATTTCTTAGGTCAGATTCTCGTGGTGTATAAGAACTATTTTACTTGGGTCAGCGGACATTAGTTAGTTTTTGCTTGTTAATATTGTGCATGTTATGCTGTATAATTTCAGATCCGGGAAGTGACAGGCTTACCCAGACCTGAGCAAACTGCACAGTATTATTTTTTTTTACAAAAAGATAGGGTAGACAAAAATAGAGCATGGCCGAGGCTGCTAAGTTCCGTGCCCAGACAGTTGAAATAGGCAAGCTATGCAATTTAGACGGCCCTGAGCTGGCTAAATTTGTATCAGATGAATTTGACAGGAGGGAGAAACTGCAGGCTGAAATAGCTGAGAAGGAGAGGAAGTTGCAGGCTGAAATTGCTGAAAAGGAGAAGCAACGCCTACAATCATATGAATTAGAACAACAGAAACTTCAAGCTGAAATAGCTGAGAAGGAGAGTAAGTTGCAGGCTGAAATCGCTGAAAAGGAGAAGCAACGCCTACAATCATATGAATTAGAACAACAGAAACTTCAAGCTGAAATCGCTGAAAAGGAGAAACAACGCCTACAAGCTTATGAGTTAGAACAAAGGAAACATGAAGATGAAATAAGGGATAGGGAACGAGAACGTCAACATCAACTGGAGTTGAAAAGAATGGAGACTGATCTGGAGATCCGAAGACTAGAGGGAGGTATTCCCCCCACCCCCTCAAACTCACTAGGTTTTCCAGTGACAGAACAACATTCCAACGTCTCGTACCAAAATTCCGGAGCGATGTCATTTCCACTAGAACCATTTAATGAACAGACGGACAATGTCGAGGCTTTTTTATCACGTTTCGAACTTATGTGCGTCAGTTGTGGTCTAGAACAGGAAAAATGGGCGACGAAACTATCGCAAGCTTTAAGGTCTACCTCGTATGACGTGTTCTCTAGACTCACTCGAGAAGAACAACAGGATTACGAAACACTCAAAAAGGCACTCTTGAGCCGATTCGAAGTGGACGGGGACTCTTACAAAGTTCGATTCAAAACCGCAAGGAAAGAACCGGGCGAAAGTTATGCGCAATTAGTTGAAAGGCTGAAATCTTATGTTCAACGATGGGCAAGTCTAGGTAGGTTTGATGAGAGTTTCGAAGGGCTCCGAGAGATGATCATCATAGATCAGCTAAAAGGAAAGATGTCGAATGAAATGAAAGCATTCTTAACCCAGAACGGAGCTGACCGACTAGAAAGCATCATCATCCTAGCCGAGAGATTTGAGAAATCTCAGAAGGAAATCGGAGGTAAGGGACGTTCGGCCAACATTCCCCCTCAGGATAAAACTTCAAAAGCAAAGGAAGGTGATGGCAACTTAGGCACCAAGAAAAATGGGAAAACCAAAAACATCCCTCAGAACACAGCCCAAACAACAGCGAAGGAGGAAAAATTATTCTGCACTAATTGTAAAATTAAAGGACACACATTGAAGAATTGTAGGAAGAAGCCACCTCCACACACAGCTGCTTGTTTGGCCAGCCGAAGAGAGAAAGGAGTGAACACTGATGAAACGTCCAACCAGACACCTCATAAAGACACCGCATCTCATCTTCCGGTTGTCGAGTCCATATTGCTGAATGGATTCAAGACGACCTGTCTCTATGATACCGGGTTATCGTACGACTGTGTTGTATCATCATCCTTAGTTCACCCGGAACAGGTGACAGAGGAGATCGTCGAATTACAGGGACCCCTGAAGAGCTCTGCGACTATGTCTCTTCCGGTGGCAAAGGTGAGCATAGCATCTCGTTATGTCACTGGGACAATCAAGGCTGCAGTCTTAGAAGATCCTATATATCCCGTAATTCTTGGCTGTAGATTTATAATTCTAGGAGAACCTGTTCAACCTGTGGCGATGTCGACGATGACAACTCGATCCCAGACGAAAAAGACTCCGGAAACAACTACGCCAATCCCTCGAAAGGAGGAACTGAAGAGGGCACAAGAAGCCGATAGCACCTTGGAACCCTGCTTCAGGAAACTGCCTAAATCACATTTACCTCCACGTAAAGGTGAGCTGTTTATGAAGTCAGCACTTCTATACAGGAAAGCAGGGAGAGCTGGACAAGAGTTCAACCAACTTGTTGTACCAACTCCACACAGGGCTCAGATTCTTGAAATGGGCCACAGTCTACCCTTTAGTGGGCATATGGGTATCAACGCCACTACACAGCGCATTGCAACTCACTACTTTTGGCCAGGGATGAACGCAGACATACAACGGTTTGTAAAATCATGCCCTCAGTGTCAGAAAGTATCACCAAAACACCGGACACCACCGGCACTGTTGGGTGATCTGCCCATAACAGGAATACCGTTCGAGAAGGTAGCAGTAGACATAATCGGACCCCTTTTCGCAACGAAGAGGCGAAATCGATTCATATTAACGCTTGTGGACACAACGACCATGTGGGCCGAAGCGGTTCCTATGCCAAGCTGTGACTCCAAACACGTTGCTGAAGCATTATTAGGAATATTCACACGTCTAGGATTCCCCCAAAGAATCTTGACGGACAACGGTTCACAGTTTCGTGGTAAACTTATGGAGGAGACATTTAGACTTTTTCATTCACGCCATATCTTTAGTTCACCATATTACCCGCAATCCAACGGACTTGTGGAGCGGTGGAACGGGACCTTGATTAGTATTCTGCGCAAAATTGCCCAGGAGAATACGGAGGATTGGGATTTGTATTTACCCGCAGCACTATTCGCTTATAGGGAGGTACCCCATCACTCAACAGGTTTTGCTCCAGCAACATTGTTGTTTGGACGACCAATCAAGGGGCCATTGGAGGCATTGCTACGAACATGGACTGATGATCATACAGACGATACAGTCGTGACTGCATCTACGTATGTTGCCGAGTTGAAGAATCGTTTACAACACAGTTGGAAACAAGCGAATGTCAATCTACGTAAAGCCAGACGAAGAATTGCTAGCTACTTCAATCGCAAGGCAAAAGATAGAGAGTTAGAGGTGGGAGAGAAGGTGATGTTGCTGCTTCCAACCAGTCAGAATAAGCTGCAAATAGGATGGAGAGGACCTTATGTAGTGACGGAGAAAATCTCACGTACCAACTACAAGATTTCTGTCAAAGGCAAGATGAAAGTATTTCACATAAACCTTCTGAAGAAATATAATGAAAGACCCTCAACCACCGAACCTGCACATCTGATGGCCATGAGTGTGGCTACTGAAGTCGAAGAAGGATCAACAATGGGAGTCGAGTACCCACTGCAAGCCAAAGAAACCTTTAAGGATGTGGAAATTAATCCCAACTTAACAAAGGATCAGCAGGAGCAGATTCGGGAACTTATGGTTATGTATGCAGACGTACTTACAGATAAGCCAGGAAGAACTGATTTGGAGGAATTTGACATGAAGTTAAATGACACAGTGCCTGTGCGAGTCAAGACTTACCCAGTTCCTTATGCAAAGCAAAAGACTTTAGAGGAAGAAATACAACAGCTACTCACCGCAGGAATAATTTCACCATCTGAATCACCTTACAGTGCCAGCGTCGTATTATTGAGAAAGCCAAGTGGAGAACATAGATTGTGCATCGACTATCGACAGCTCAATGCTATTACTGAATTTCAAGCAGAACCTCTGCCTGATCAGAACAAACTCTTCACAGCACTCAACCGAGCGAAGTACTTTACTAGGATTGATCTCAGTAAGGGATATTATCAGATTCCTGTAAAGGAGGAGGTTAGACCATGGTTAGCTTTCAGTACGCCTGGAGGACACTATGAGTTCAACGTACTTCCATTCGGATTAAGTAATGCTCCTAGCGTTTTTACACGTATGATGAGAAAATTACTTGACCCACTACAACATCCAGACATTAGTCACTTTATGGATGATATACTGATCGCAACTGAAACATTTGACAAGCATGTAGAAACACTACATCTTTTGTTCAGACGACTCCGAGAAACTGGATTAACGGCTAGGCCAAAGAAATGTCAAGTAGGATTCGAAGAATTGGACTTTTTAGGTCATAAGATATCTCATGGACTAATAACTCCACAGGAAGGAAACGTGGACAAACTCCAGAGAGCACCTCGTCCAAAGACAAAGAAGGATGTGAGATCATTCGTATCTTTGGGTGGATTCTATCAACGATACATTAAAGACTTCAATACTCTGTCAGCACCTTTAACGGATCTTACCAAAAAAGGGAACCCAGAGAAAGTCAATTGGTCTGCTGAATGTGAGAGAGCTTTCACAGCACTCAAACAAGCCTTAACCAATCACCCAGTTTTACATCTGCCAGATCTCAACCAACCATTCGTACTGCGTACAGACGCCAGTGACATAGGAATTGGGGCAACGCTGTTGCAGAGAAAAGGAGATGAAACATCAGAGCTATTCCCTGTAGCTTATGCCAGCAGGAAATTGAATGCAGCGGAGAAGAATTATAGTGTTATCGAGAGAGAATGTTTAGCTCTCGTATGGAGTGTACAGAAGTTTCAGGCATACCTATATGGAAAACACTTCACTGTACAATGTGATCATCAACCACTTATGTTTCTCGCAGCATCCAAAAATTTGAATGCAAGACTTATGAGGTGGTCACTACTTCTACAACCATACTCGTTCCAGATAGAATATGTCCCTGGAAAGATGAATGTGGGAGCAGACTTTCTAAGTCGACACCCAGTGTCTGATGAACCAGGTCAATCAGATACAGGAGAGAATACATTGGAGTGAATCATATAGGAAAAGCTTGACCACTGTAAATGCTGGAAACTTAGTTCCATACCCTAGAACAATCTGGAGTGGGGCTATGTGACATATTCACCTATCCATCATTTTCAGCGCGTCAACGTTACACAGCAACCCAGAGATTATCGAAACAATTACAGCACCGTAGAACATCGAACGCACTAAGCGATACTAATGACAGACAGATGCCAGGATAAGAATAGAAGGGTTAGCGTCAACAGAATAGAATGTGACTGGTAGAGACACATCACGTGGATATAGCGTCCCCCAGCTTGGGCGCCGCTTTAATAAAACCGCGCACTTCTATGACTTCAGAGCGAGCGAGCAGTCGCCAAAGCTATGTGTTGTCCAACTTTCAAACTTTTACAACGGGCAGTTTGATCTAGTCTGAGGTAAGCGCGTGATTCTCAGATCTAAGTGGTACCAAGATGTATAACGTAAAGGTATCCAGTGTTGTGCGTCCAATGAATTGTATTTTTGATAAAATAAATCTCTGAAAATGTGAAAAACTGCCGATCGCAACTTCAATACTGGCGCCACTTCCCCGGCGAAACCGACATCTTATAATTTCTCAAAACTGCAAAACTCTGACTTTCTACACTACATCTAACAACTTCACTATGTGCATATGACTATAATCTATCACAGAATAATGTACAAGATGAAATTTCCAATGCACTCAAATGCTTTTCATCAAAAACTTCTAGGAAAACGTTTCTGCAGAGATAGTCAGCTGGTGCAAACGAAACACTACCTTGCTTAAAAATGTACTTAATTCTGTCTATTTTGCAATCTAAAGAACTGAAACAGGAATTATACTCTTCCTTTTCTCTTTACGGATTGAAAACAAATAGTATTTGATAGAAATTAGTTTATTCATGTGTCAGATTTTATTTAGACAACGCACTACATCAACTGCATTGCTTAAAATAGGTTTATGTTCACAAACACCATTTGTGATAGCCGACCTACTTAATCTGCTCAGACTAACGGGTGATAATTACCTTGGTCTATAGCCAACTGTGTCGCCAACAGAATGGACATGATATGCACTGGTAAAAGATGTAGGAGAAGTATAAGTAGACAGAGAGGAGGAGAGTATTAGGGAAAAATACTTTAAGTAATAATTTTTTTCTAATATATTGTGTCATGACCTTGTATAGATTACATTTTGTAACAAATACACATCAGAAATTCTGTATGTTGGACATGAACCACAATAAAAGCACACTAGATGAGTTAAACTCATATTAACTGATGTAGATGTGAGGACAATTAGTACAAGCTATGGAACCCCACACAACAGAAGTTAACTCAACACAATACACTTCACACCACGCAACTCCACACCACAACAGCAGGAACAAGGAAATGATTTAGAATAGGAAGTAGTTGCCTTGGAAAGTACAGATAAACAATTATATACACAATGTAGAACAAATAGAGTAATGTGGATGTTTAAATGTATGCCATTTATACAAATGCATCTCATACTTGTGTTGATCTTGCCTGTCAGCTTGATTACCATGATTCAGGGAACATCGCATTATCACTCTTATCTGTGTCTGACTGTACACTACTCACTGAACTACAGGTCCACTGAGGAAATGCATACAGCAGGTACCAGACAACAGAAGCTGCATCCAGTGTAATAATCTCTGACCCACCCCAAAGTAACACAACAATACTTCTTCTGATCTTATCATTTTTGTTTTGTTATGTTGTGTTCACACTATGAACATGCTGTAAAGGATTATACATACCTGTATGAATTTTAAACAGTGATGTCTTGGTGCCACACCTAACCAACAAGGAGGGAAGAGGAGTGAATGAGATGATCAACACCTGTGATGGCAGATGACTCCAGCCTTAAGCAGAGAATGAGAAGTCTTCAGTGAAGCTAAACTGGCCCAACCTGAAGTGGATCCATCAGACCATGGACCCAGGCTTATCCACATCTCATCACACCAGGTTTTCTTATCACTCCCACAAACTTCACCCTCTCAGAAAATGATTTTCTTGAATTATTGTTGGATGTAGAAATTGTTAACTATAACACATTTTGGTAGTTAAAATATCTCACTACACAATGAATGTTATTATTTATTGACTGACTATACTTGGTCCTATGAAAGTTTTTTTTTCTATTTCATTCTGTAAATGTTAACAGCTGATGAAAGAACAAAGAAAATGTCAAATAGGCCAAAAGAAACTGGCACAGTCAATAAATTTGTTTAAATGTGAAGATCTCTTCCACTTAATTTGTCAGTCCAAACTATCTGTGGGAAAATCTCTATCTTGTGTGTGGAACATGTCTCAATGCTCCCTTGTGTTTGTTGAATGTTTAATTAACAGATACACATTCACATAAGATAAATTCTTAGTTGGAGAGAGAGAACAGGAGACTCTTCATCTTTAACTGTTCCAAATCCATGTTATATTGCACCTGATTCTTATTGAGAAAGTCTTTTCAGACAATTTCTTAAGATGGAAGAAGGGGGTTCGTGAGCTATACCATTAAATACCAGGTGGAAAGACAGGGGACAAACCTAGTGATGACTTTTCTATTAAAAGAGGACCACACACCCTTAGACAAATAACCAAATCCGAGTCTGTAAATCTTTCAAGGGTCGTATTCTTGATCTATTTACATATAAGAAGAGGATGGGGCCCAGCTACCTTTAACAGAGATGGGTCATGCACTTTAGTGATTGCCAGTCCCTTCAAAATATACGACAGCTATCAATCTCAAACTTGGACATTATCCAAATCATACTTTTGCAAAATCAACACCTGTGAGATTAGATGCCTGAGGAGTGCTGCCAACTTAACAATCCGAGACCGAGTAAGAAATGTTGTTATCAGACAGACAGTGGGATCAACACTGATGTGTATGATGTGTATGTTTATCTTTGATTGCTTTCTTCTGTTTGGTTGTAATATCAATGTGGTTTGCACTAGCATTGTGTTCCATTAGTGCATTTGAAGCCTTTTTTCCTGTAAGCAAGGCATTTCCTTGTTTAATTGTTATTTGTTTATTTCTGGGTCCTTCATTGCTCATGGCTTTCACTAGTTTCCATAGTTTGTTTTCTTCCCTGTCAGAGTGCAGGTTTTCTGTTTTTTCCCTCCAACAATCTCTTGTTGTTTGATTTACTGATCTTTTGTATTTTGCTGAGGTGGCTTTGAGAGAGATGTTCGCTTCAATTGTTTGTTCTCTCTCTGCTGTCTTCCTGGCATCTTCAACTTTGTCCTCTAAAATGTGTAGTTTTTCAGTCCAGTATGGTTTGTAATTTTTCCTCGCTTCTCTTGGAATGGACTCAGTGGCCTCCTGTATTATTGCTTTGTTTAGACTTTCCACCATTTGTTTCATGTTGCCATGTCGTGTATTTATGTTTTCACAATATTTGTCTATTGGTATGGCAAATCTGTCCTAGTCAGCTCGTTTGTAATTCCAGCGATGCAAAGGCTTTTGCTCCTGTGGAACATATTCCATATTCATTACAAGCTTGATTGGTCTGTGGTCACTGCCTGCTAATTGTCAAGCACATGGCAATCGATTTTGTGGAGGATATCTCTTGTGCAGAAAGCTAAGTCTGGAGTAGAAATGGTAAACCATCTTCTGGAGTAGCTCGTTGTGTCATCCGCTTTGTTGAGTAGATGGAGATTTTAGTCTATTTCTCAGTCCTCCACTTCATCTCCTCAGTTGTCAGTATCTGGGTATCCCCATCTTTGTGAACGGCTATTAAAGTCTCCGACAATAATGCAGTTTGTATCAGTTATTTTCATGTTTGAGAGTGTAAGGTCCTTATATGCTGGGCTATACAGATTGTAAATTCTTATTTTCACGTCCTTTATCATTATATCAACACCTATAACTTCCGTTTGGTTGTCAGAGGTCACAGATACATCATTGCAAGTTATTGTGTTTCGTTTAAGTATTAGAACTTCCCCTTTGTGTCCTTCGCGGTCGAAACGTGTGTCCTGATATCCTCTGACTGAGAATCTGCGATTGGCGTTGAGGTGTGTCTCTTGAATGCATGCCACATCTATTCTATCTTTATGAAGACGATTTGTTAGGGAAACTTTATTGTTAGAAACTCCTTCAGCATTCCACTATAGTATGTTGAGTGTCCGGGGTGTTTGGTCAATAGCTTTTAACCTACTCCTCTGTGCCTTGACTCCACAGCACAGGGGAAGGTGACCACCAGTAGTCATGGGTGGACCCCCTCGAGGCAGGGGGCCCGGCACTATCGCCGCCTGATGGGACTTCACGGGATTAGCACCATAACGATTAATTTTAATTTGTGACATCATGAATCAAGTTACGTTGCACTGCTTTGTCAAGCCTGTGGCTCAGTACATCCGAATTTGACAAGCATTTTCGGGTGTGCTTTCCCTAGCCTTTAAGTGTCCCCAGTCTACCTACAAGGCAGCAGGTTTGTGTGTCTATAAGACCGGTTCCTCTCCCTTGACCAGTCCGACATGGGAGGCTCTACCAGTAGCTGTGCTACCGTCGGCATAGCTCTTGGGGTCATTAGAACAGGCAAGCCCCTCTACCTCGTCAAGGTGGACACACGGCAGAGGAGACGGGGGTTCGACGCCTGCATTCGTCGTCTGCCAAACAACACCAAAATAAAAAACAACAAAAAGTGATTGCCCTATTACATAACAGGTCTATTGTTTGTTTACAAGCCATGAATCATTAACAGCTATCATATGGCAGTTATCGTTAACAACTTACACATAACAGTTATCATTAATAATTAACATATGACAGTTGTTATTAATAGTTAACATATGACAGTTATCATTAACAGCTAATATACGATAGTTATCATTAACCGCTAGTATAACAAGACAAGTATAATTAACAATTAATATAGGACAATCAAATTATGGCAGCAAGCTAACTTACAATAAATCGCAGCTCAGTGCACTAACTCCAGATACCGCCGAGGATCCACTCGTGTGAACACCAGGAACACACTTGCCATAAATAGTCTTCTGTGTGTAGCTTTTCTTATTTTTACGAACGCAATTCGTAATCCCGTATACCACTTTCGAAACACAGCTGCGGGTGAATAGGAAATAGACCGCCTTGCGATGGTATTCAAACAATGATATGAGTGCCGGTCGTTGATAAATTATGGCAAACTACTGAACGTAAACTTGCCAAGAAATCACAAACAGCAAACAATGCTTGAATTGACAATGATGTCCTGTAAAGGATATGCAACTAACTTAAATTACCTATTTTGAAATTCAACGTGGGAAGTGGCCTTTCAAGCCTACTGTTTTCCGCCATTCCCTTTTGTGTGTGATTTTTATCAGGGGAATGCTGTCTTTTGTTCCAGCATAATGTATGTGTTGAATCGTGTTCTCATTTGGCAATTTTGTCTTTTGTCCCAACATAATGCATGTGTTGAATATTGTTCTCATTCCGTAATTTTGTCTTTTGTCCCAACATAATGTTTGTGTTGAATCTTGTTCTCATTTGGTAATTATGTCTTTTGTCCCAACATAATCTTGTTCTCATTTGTCTTCATTTCAAGTTTGTTCAAGACTTTTAAAATATCTCATTGCGTCTTTTTGTGATACTAGTTCATTAGTTAGTAAGTTAGTCACGGGAGCGGGTCGTCCCCAATATGCACCGCTCCTGTGCCAGTGAATATCACACAAAATGCTCCTAACTGCGCAATGTGAAAAGTGGGACAGACAGGAGTCTCGGCAAGCCAACAGCCCGCACAGGTACATTGCATATTGAAGCCGCCAGAATGCCAACACAAAAGTCCTCCACGAAAAATACAGTTCATCGTCGATGGAATCGACAGTCACCAGAAAGACTTCACTGACCCTAATTTTATCCAAGAATGCTCGGTCTCTTTCCACAGTGCGACCCGCCGAAAGTGCCGCACAAAGCACGAACTCCGTAGCTCCAGCGGCGACTCTCATGAGTCTCCTGAAAAATGCATTCGTGAACCGAAAAGGCAAACCAATCAATTCAGCGACATCCGGTCATTGTTCCCAACATGCAGTGTTCACGCTGCAAACAACAGCGGACAGATTTAAAAGCATTCCACACGAATCTCACAGCTCACAGTGTCGCGTCACGCACTCACTCAGTAGCAGGGCGATGGAACCATGTACTAAGCAGGGCGACGGAACCATGTACTACCAGTCCATCATGAGGAAAATGCGAATGCAAACTGTAACCACAAACATAAACACGCCAGAGGACTTAATGGTTCAATGCCCAACCACCATGTTGGGGGACCGCGAGGTGAGGCCTTTTGAGTATGTGATGCTAACCGCCATATCTGTGTGGGCCGGTCGACACTCAATGGGTGATGTGGTTTATATCACAGTGGTCACCTTCGTGTCCCAGGATATTTCCTCGGATCCATTATAGGCTGGCTGGTCACTTTTAAAATCTCCGTCTTGATAGGATTACGAATACATGACCACCGCGCGGGATGGTAAGTGAGCTAGCCATTGCACTACCGCGCATAACTTATTCTTCGTAATTCTTATTCAGATGCCGTAAATCCCCACGTATAACCGTATGGGCTATACAAAGCACTCGGTGGCTCTCGGCTGTGACCAACATGAGCATTGTTGGAATATTTCGCACATTGTGGAAAACTGTTTTGGCCATACAAGAACAGGTTCTGTGAGTTCGGTCAAACCCATCAATTCTCACTGTACTTCAGTAGATGGTGGATATGTTTGCTAGGTGTTACTGTGACCCAAGGGTTGAATTGTGTCTTGCTGGGGGAATTAACTCGACAGACAAGGGCAAACACAAACTAGCAAAACTTAGCAAGACAGATAGAGATATGCTGACAGAGACATACAGGCAGAGATCGACTAGGGAAAAAAAACAGAAACAGGATAAGACAGACAGACAGACAGACAGACAAAAGAATGAACAAAAAGGCGGATGGGTGGTTGGATGGGCTGATTAGTGATTAAATAGATGTGTTGTCAGACAGACAGACAGACAGACAGACAGACAGACGGGCGGGCGGGCGGGCGTAAGGACAGACAGACAGACAATATAACTGTGCATTTCTTACAATTTTTGTAATTTACTTAATCAAATGCCTTTGAATATAAATGTTTAAAACGGGTTCTAAAAATATCTTGGGACAGAAAAGAACAAATGCATTCACACGACAAAATCTGAATATTGAAGAAAGTTGGCAACAAAAGACGACAACACAAAGATAATTGAAATATTTAGGTCACTTGAAATATCGTAAAATTTGGAGAGAACAATAATGGAGGGGCATATGCCCAGGAAGAGGGGAAGAGGAAGGCCAAATAGGGAAGATGGGTGCAGTATGTAGCAGATGATCTCCAGATGGGTGTATCGGACGCGGGACATCTTGTTTATGAAAGAGAAGTTTTCCGGTAGGTTGTTATGGGAGCAAGGTTATGCAAAGGACATGCTACTGAATGATTGAATGAATGAACTAAATCAGTTAAGTGTGTACTAACATACGCCCTAATATAACCAACGTACGGTGTGCTCGTCACGCTCACCTACCTGTCATTCTTCAAGGCTGGCTATTTGAACCAGAGCCAGTTCACACCGGCTTTACATCCAACGAGGCCGCCTTCCATACATGGCCAGCTGAGATATCCTTGAGGTCCGACAGGTGTGAAGCAAACATTGGTCAACCAGGCGGTTTTATAAAGTTCTCCTTCCTGTCGAAACAATTATTAACGTGAAATCGTTAAAGGGATGTTGTCAATCTTCCACAGCGAACAACACTGGAGAGGCCCGCAGAAAAAAAACTGGGAGAGGTGACACAACAGACGAACACACACAGGTTTAACTAAAATTGGGCGTGTTGAAATGCCCTTGTTACTTTTTTTTTTTTTTAAACACACGATGCTTGTTTGGCCTGCTGTTGTCTCAGCACGGTTGTCAGTGGCGTAATTGTGTTCTGCTTTAGGGGGATATTAATTGGGGAACAATTTGAGATCACTAAAATAGTTCGTAAATAAGCGCAAGTATTGTTAGCCGCTCATAAAAGTAGAAGACAGACGTAAATGTTCGTTAATATACTGGACACAACATTACGGTCCCATGTATTTGTTGTTTTACGATGATTTAATATCAAGTTATGAGACCTATGGTGCTATTTCAATGAGTTGATACGAATTCTGTCTGTATTCCATAATTGCGGGCTCATCAATCAATCGTGGAAAGCGTGGGCGGTCATGACTTGCCATTTCACTCGATCACCAGCGTCGTGGATCAGCTCAGTGTTCCTGTCCATGCCATGTGGCCAAGCCATCCAGGTATTTTCCTCTCGGTCTTCCTCTTGGTCTGTTCACTTCAATCTTGCCAGTTGTCACTAAGTTCTCCAATCCATTTCTTCTCATAACATGTCCAAAAAATTTTGACTGTTTACGTCTAATTTCTCTAATCAATTTACGATTTTCATTTGTCTCCTGTCATTGGTTTTTCTGTCTGTCAATGGTATTCTGTGCATTTTCCTCAGAAACCACATTTCTGCAGCCATCAGATGTTTTTCAGCTTGACTGCACATTGTCCAAGTTTCACATCCATACAAAAGAACAGGCTCTAGGTATCCCCTCAACACTCTTTTTCTCGTTTCAATTAACATCTTTTTATTGGTCAGAATGTTTATCATCTTGCTAAAGGCTACTTTCGCCATGGCGATTCTTGTTCTAATCTCTACAAGGCATCTCCCATCAGATGTTATGACTGTTCCGAGATAATTGTACCGATTCACTTGTTGAAGAATATTCCCATTTATTTGTATATTACATAGTGGTACTTCGTTCTTCCTAGTGACGACCATAACCTGTGTCTTCTTACAATTTAATTCCAACCCCAGCTGCTCACTGTGTACAACAACTGCGTCTACTAATTGTTGTAGATCTTGTGCATTGTATGCAATCAATACTGTATCATCTGCATATCTAATGTTATTGATGTTTCGTCCTCCAATGCTGTTTCGGCGGTGTCTAGTTGGTTATGTGTCGAAATACACTTGTTCCTGCATCGGGGTTCTGCTGTCATTTGGAGGTGACAGATTCGAATCCTGGTCGGTAACTATAGCTTTCAACTTTTATGTTGTCTAGTGCGTCCTTTAACCCCTACTTGTGTGCTTCTACTTCTATGAGGGTCTAACAACACATGCTTGTTTATTTATGAACTAACTTTGAGAGGGGAGTGCGTCAGATTAATATGTCTAAGGGCGATACGTTTTTATTATGTTCGAGATCGATGGACAAAGAAATGTTCTTGTGGGCTTGATTCATGATGATGTGGACCATTTCTACTGGTTGCCTGGTCTAGTTGATGATTAACATATCGTTCCCATACCAGCGGTGTAGAACCAGGTATTTGGTATACAAAGTTCTTTTTTTTTTTGGTGCACAATAAAGATGTCCGCTACAATAGAACCTAGAGGACTACTCAAGGCCACTCCGTCAATTTGGGGGTTTGAAATTTTAATGTAATGTTAGATGTGAACAGTAGCAGTAGTCTTCCGGCTGTAGATGTAGGTAGACGAGACTTTAGTTTCTCCTCTCCATACGATCACAGATGATCTTAACTGTTTACAAAGGGAAACTTGTTGTGAAAAGAAAGGCAATGTCCATTGGTGCTGCAATGAGCAGACAAGGTGAAAAACATCTAATGGCTGTGGAAATGTGGTGTCTGAGGAAAATGCAAAGAATATCACGGAAAGACAGGAAAAAAAAATTACCAAGTCTTACAAGAAACAAATTAACACCATAAACTGATTAGAAAAATTAGACGTAGACAGACAAACTGTTTTGGTCACTTTATGAGAAGAAATAAATATAGAGAGCTTGGTGACAACTGGCAAGATTGAGGGGAAAAGAACAAGGGGAAGGCAGAGAAGTAAATACCTGGATGGCTTGGCCACGTGGTATGGTCGAGACAAGAACACAGAGCTGATCCACGACTCTGATGATCGTGTGAGATAGCGAAACATGACCACCCACGCTTATCGGCATGGTGCATGATGATGTTGATTGATGATGTATGTATTGGCGGACGGATGGGCGGACAGACAGGACGGACTGACCGACAGAGAGACATATAGATTATGAATAACCTGTTTTGCACTCAGCCACACAATTATCTTGCTGTCGTCTACATAATTTTCCAAGTGATCTTTGAAATACATAAAACAGTTACTGGCCGTATTAATTCCACGCACCTGAGCATTCCAGTGTTATTACTAAAAGTGTCTTACATTAGAAAAGGTGCAGCCCATACTTCGATCTTCCGCCCACAGAAAATGAAGGACTGAGACATTTGTCAACGTGATACGGCTGTAAATAGACAGACAGTGTGGTACTAGCAATTTGTTTCCTGCGCAGCTGTCGTTGCTGACACTATGACGCAGTTTAACTAGCTAGTTGTACAATATACGGCGTCATAGTTCGTGTTTGCAGTTCCCACAGTGTGTACGTGTTTATGTGTGTGCATGATTGTGTGTATATGTGTATGTCCATGTGTTTGTACGTGTATGTCTGTCTCTGTGCGGGCCCATAAGTGTGTATCTGTTAGTGTATGTGTACGTTTATACGTCTTTATGCGTGTTCATGTCTCTGTGTGTGCGTCTGTTTGCATCTGTCTCTTTGTGTGTGCGAACGCACAACATATACACACTCTCTCTGCCTCTGTGTGTATGTCTCTCTGTGTGTACTTGCGTTTCTCTCTCTCTCTCTCTCTCTCTCTCTCTCTCTCTCTCTCTCTCTCTCTCTCGCTCTCTCTTTCTACAAATGTTTATTTGTGAGTGTGTTGTGTGTGTGTGTGTGTGTGTGTGTGTGTGTTGTGCTTGTGTGTGTGAGTGTGAGTGTGTGTTGTGCGTGTGTGTGTATGAGTGTGAGTGTGAGTGTGTGTGTGAGAGTGAGTGAGTGAGTAAGTGTGTAAATAAAATGTGTGCGTGTGTGTGAGTGTTAGTGTGTGTTGTGCGTGTGTGTGTGTGAGTGTGAGTGTGTGTGAGTGTGTGTGTGAATGAGTGAGTGTGTGTGAGTGAGTGTGTGTGTGTGGGTGTGGGTGTGTGTGTGTGTGTGTGTGTACACTTGTTGCTCCGTCCATTTGTCGCGAATTCACTACAGGTTACAATCAGATGTCAACAATACCAAGGACAGTCTGTGTTAGCAGCTGCAACTTGTTGGGAGCGGTCGGGAGACCTTGAGAAGTTTCTGACATCAAAATGAATTGGCGGCTTGTTGTTGAGACAATGCAGCAACGCGGGCTTGTTTTGGGTGTCAAATCAAGAAAAGACCACTCGTGCATTTGATTAAGTCAGGGGGAGATAAGATTCCTGACAATTGATAGTATGCCCTTTGAATAACACCAGTGTGAACATCAAAGGAACGTCACGAGACCAATTTAAGGCGTTTGCCAAAAACACGATTTGGGGACAACTAGTGTAACACATTATATGATACTGGAGATATACCTCCTGAATTATTTAACTCTATATTTATTGCAATCCCAAAGAAATCAGGAACCTTGGAATGTGATCAACATAGAACAATTAGTATAATGAGTCACATCACAAAGATTTTGCTAAGAATTATCATGCAAAGAATGAGGAAGAAGATACAACCTGAAATAGGGGAAGAACAATGCGGGTTTGTAGAAGGAAAGGGTACAGTAAATGCTGTGTATATGCTGCGAACAGTTATTGAACGTGCTATAGAAGTAAACAAGGATATACATCTTTGCTTTATTGACTATACAAAGGCTTTTGATAGAGTTAGACATGTCAGCATGGTGGATATGCTTGCAGATCTACAAATTGATGGGAAAGACATTAGACTTATAAAAACCATATATTGGGAACAACAAGCTGCAATAAGGATTGATAATGAAGTGGGACAGTATCAGCCAATTAAGAGAGGTGTTAGGCAGGGATGTGTGATGTCTCCAGATCTTTTTTCCCTGTACAGTGAAAATATCTTCAGAAATATAGAGGATATAAATGGAATCAGCATCGCAGGACCAAACATCAATAACATTAGATATGCAGATGATACAGTATTAATTGCAGACAACTAGCAGGACCTGCAACAATTAGTAGATGCGGTTGTTGTACACAGTGAGCAACTGGGGTTAGAATTAAATTGTAAAAAGACTCAGGTTATGGTCGTCAGTAGGAAGGAAGAAGTGCCACAATGTAATATACAAGTAAATTGAAATATTCTTCAACAAGTGAATCGGTACAATTATCTTGGAACAGTTATAACATCTGATGGGAGATGCCTTGAAGAGATTAGAACAAGAATCGCCATGGAGAAAATAGCCTTTAGCAAGATGAAAAACATTCTGACCAATAAGAAGATGTCAATTGAAACGAGAAAAAGAGTGTTGAGGGGATACATAGAGCCTGTTCTTTTGTATGGATGTGAAACTTGGACAATGAGCAGTCAAGCTGAAAAGCATCTGATGGCTGCAGAAATGTGGTTTCTGAGGAAAATGCAAAGAATACCATGGACAGACAGAAAAACCAATGACCAAGTACTACAGGAGACAAATGAACATCGTAAACTGATTAGAGAAATTAGACGTACACAGTCAAAATTTTTTGGACATGTTATGAGAAGAAATGGATTGGAGAACTTAGTGACAACTGGCAAGATCGAGGGGAACAGACCAAGAGGAAGACCGAGAGGAAAATACCTGGATGGCTTGGCCACATGGCATGGACGAGACAGGAACACTGAGCTGATCCACGACACTGGTGATCGAGTGAAATGGCGAGTCATGACCGCCCACGCTTTCCGGCATGGCACATGATTGATTGATTGAGTGTAACTTTGACAGCTGATGTGGGCAGAAGTGATAGCTGGCTCGATCCGTGTGAATAGAATCGCCTGTGTTGGTTGTGTGAACATGTCTTTTATGGCAAATGGGGTATTCAATTCAGAGTTTGAGTCAGAATGGCATAAGGTATTTTAAAGATTGCGCTAACTATAAATAATGTGGAATAGCTTAGAAATATAGTTTAGAACTATATCATAGTGTTGTTGCATTGCGGTTAGGTAGTCAAGGAATATCAGCGACAATAGGCAGTCGCATTGTTAAGATTAACTAGTGTAAGAAGGCAGGTGGCTCTGCCGATGGGGAGTAGTGAAATGGGATGATAATTGGGGAGATTGGGGATGGGGAGAATGTCCAATGGTGGGATCTTCCCGTGAGGTCTGCTGGGGGTCTACACTTTGCATTTTGCTCTGTCCTGGTCTTAACCCACCGCAAACCGCAGTGAAGAGCTCCTCTGCCCATAACAGATTTGGTTCACTGTCATGTATCTGAGTGAGGATGTCAGCCTACCCCCATCCAATGGAGGTTAGGGACAGATGCTCTCACCAAGTGTATGGTTTTCTCTTTTACGGGTTCCCTTAGGTCACTCAAGTCACTGAGAATGGAGACCTTAGTGCAGGCAGTTTGTCAGCAACTTTTGCACTGGGCCCATGATGAAAGGGGTTTAAAGGAACAATCGTGAGAGTATTTTATTAAAACGTCACATGTTAGCCGAATACTAGAGATTGTTTTCTCCGCATCAATTTGGAGAAGGACTAATCGTGGAATTAATGTTTCAAACATCACATGTGAATAGAACAAGAGAATTTTTTTTTTTTTTTTTACACCACATGGGAAAAGTCCAGTGGGTATTATGTTTTCACACGACAAGTGAAAAGACTAATAGGTACAGTTTTTCCACATCACCTGGGAATAGAACAGTATAAACTGATTATGAAGTTATTAAAACAGTGATCTTGTGAGCAATAGACACTTTAGACAGAAATTACATTTAGTTCAAGGAACAGTATTTTCGTGTCCTCACTAGACAAGGATGTTATAAGTCGCAGAACAATAGGGACATATAATAACGGTGGGTGATCCAGGCAGGATCAGTGTTAAACTGTGACTAGGTATATACGTGATCAAGCAGCGACCGGTGGAAGTCTACATCTAGCAGGAGGGACATATACCTTGGTGAGGTCAATGTGGACTGAATGAAGATGTGGTATGATCCTTTCCGGGATGATCGGGCTGGGCTCTTCAGCTACTTGGTCTAAGTTTGCACCCACTAGAATATTCGACACACATTCTACGCATTACACACACACACACTTCTCACACCTATACTCTTGGTTTTAATAAATTATTTTGTATTATTTGTTAAAGCTAGAGTTGTGGAGTATGTTATGTTGGGGAGGAGTGAGAGGGGGCATGATCTAGGGGTGAGTGAGAGTAGGAAAGAGGTGTTTGCAGACCGACGGAGTTTTGTGGACGGAGTCTGGTGGTTTCTCTAGGACAATAATATTGGGGTAATAAAAATGTGGTGTTGATTCCCCTCACCCCAAGGACAACACTTAAGTAAGAATGGAAACTTACGACACCATTTCACATGTATACCACTGTAATCCTGTAGCAGGTGCTGACGTCAAGATGTGAAGGCCTTCACATATACTAGGTCAGGATCTTGCCTTGATGAATGCACGGACTTGAGGAGCTGCCGCGTGTTTGTTGTGTATCGCCTGACAGTTTGTTTAATAACGCAGACTTTATTGCTGAAGTAGGGACTAGGAGCTTATGCGAGTTTAATTCAGCTTTGGTTGCAGAGAAAATAGGTGTTCTTCGTAACAACAAGAGAAGAGAGACATCGGGTGATGTCGTGATGACTAGAATGGTCAGCGGTAGAAGAGTCAGAGGCAAACCGAGATAAAAGATGCTGGACGATCTAAGGAGGTGACACCTTGTTGTCTTGATAGACGATAGTTTGTCAAAGGGAGTTATACCTCTCCATAGCACAAAGCCTGGGTTGAATTTAGAGACAAGATGTTCCCCGTGCAGCATGATCACTATTTTGACCTGTCTAGTTTAGTTCAGAGGAAAAGTAACACATGTACGCATTGAAGGAGAAACGGTGCAGAATCTGCCGAATAAGCAAAGCAATAACCTCCTTCTCCTCCTCCTCCTCCTCCTCCTTCTTCTTCTTCTTCTTCTTCTTCTTCTTCTTCTTCTTCTTCTTCTTCTTCTTCTTCTTCCTCTTCTTCTTCTTCTTCTCCTCCTCCTCCTCCTCCTCCTCTTCCTGCTCCTCCTTCTTCTTGAGTCAAAAATGATAGTCTCTTTAGACAACATGTTAGCCAATTTAAGAAAAACTGATGACTAAAACAAGAAAGATGTTAGCCAAATTAGGCAAAATAAAGGCCAAATTAAGAAATAAGTATGGAAAAGTATTTAAAAAGTTGGCCACAATAAGAAATATTTTAACCAAATGAAGAAAATTATTAACCAAAGTGAGAAAAATGTCGACCAAAGTAGGAGAATGTGTAAGCCAAATATACTGGCCAAATTATGAAATATTCCAACCAAACATAAATATCCAAATTTATAAAAAGTAGAAATATTTGTTAGCCAAATAGGAAAAATGTTGGCCAAATACATAAATATCTCGACCAAACTTATAAAAAGTAGGAAACAAATGTTGACAAATGTCCTCCTCCTCCTCTTCCTGCTCGTCCTTCTTCTTGAGTCAAAAATGATAGTCTCTTTAGACAACATATTAGCCAATTTAAGAAAAACTGATGACTAAAACAAGAAAGATGTTAGCCAAATTAGGCAAAATAAAGGCCAAATTAAGAAATAAGTATGGAAAAGTATTTAAAAAGTTGGCCACAATAAGAAATATTTTAATCAAATGAAGAAAATTATTAACCAAAGTGAGAAAAATGTCGACCAAAGTAGGAGAATGTGTAAGCCAAATATACTGGCCAAATTATGAAATATTCCAACCAAACATAAATATCCAAATTTATAAAAAGTAGAAATATTTGTTAGCCAAATAGGAAAAATGTTGGCCAAATACATAAATATCTCGACCAAACTTATAAAAAGTAGGAAACAAATGTTGACGAAGTTAAGAAATAGCTCAACCAAACTTATAAAAAGGAGAACAAATTGTTAGCCAAATCAACTAAAATGTTGAGTAAACTTATAAAGAAAAGTAGGAAACTTTCTTAACCAAATGTGAAAAATATATTGGCCATGTAAAGACATATTTAAAAAAAAAAAACTTATAAATATCTCATCCAAACTTATAAAAAGTAGTAAATTGTTTTTTAAAAACAAATGGGAAAAATATATTGGCCAAGTCAAGAAATATTTCAACCAAATTTACAAATATCTCGTCCAAACTTATAAAAAGTAGGAAAATGTGTTAACCGAATGGAAATAAAAACATATTGGCCAAGTAAAGAAATATTTCAACCAAACGTATAAATATCTCACCCAAACTTATTTTTAAAAAAACAGTCTCACTTTCACTCTGCCACCCTCGAACAATGATCAGAAGCACTTATCTAGAACTTATTCCACTCACCCACCCCTTAACAATGAATGGAAACATTTATTTATCCACTTCTCCACTCGACCACCCCATCCCTTAATGTAGAATGGACGTATTTATCTACCCACTACGCCTCTCGCGCACCCCTTACCAATGATAAGAAGCACTTATCTAGCCGTCCCTCCACTCACTCATCCCTTAACAACGTATGGAAGCCTTTATCTAGCAGCTCCTCAGTCTCTTAATCAGAACCGGACGTATTTATCTAGGTACTCCTCCAATCACCTACCACTTACCAATGAATGACACTAAGCCATACATACTAAAACAAATAATACCTGCCATCTTTACTTTTTTACGGTTTTCATTTGAGGAACTGTAAATCGTAACCCGATTCCGTACCCCTAACGATGCGTATACTGCTAGTTTGTAAGAAACTAAGCCATACCCAATACAATCATATGAAATTTAAAAAAAAAAAAAAAAAAAAAAACAATATTCTCTTTAACAAGGGAGGTACCACTGCAACAAACCAGTCAATTTTCTATTCATGAGTGATCTCCTCTATGTGGCGGGAATTCTATGTGGCTGAATTGTGACGTCACAATGAATACAGACAGATTTACTATGTGGCGGGTATCACATTTCCGCCACAAATCATATTTAGGCACAACATTACATACTACATGTGGCTTCTGAAGAAAATGCAAAGAATACCAGGGACAAACAGAACATCCAACAAGCAAGACCAAGAAGCAAATGTGAACCGTAAACTGATTAGAGGAATTAGAAGCAGAAAGTCACAATTTTTGGACACATTACGAGGGGAAATGATGTAGCTAAAGAAAAATTTGGGTTCCGCAAAATCAACGGCACCAGAGAAGCAATTATATGTTTTGAGGATGTTAATTGAAACATATATAGAAGTTCAAAAAAGTATATATGTTTGTTTTTATAGACTACTAGAGGACCCGGCCCGGCTTCGGCCAGCCCCTGCCGGGGATCAATCTGTCTGTCTGTCTGTCTGTCTGTCTGTCTGTCTGTCTGCCTGCCTGCCTGCCTGCCTGCCTGCCTGCATTGCATTAACTAATTGCATATGCTTTACAGGCTGTCGCAGTCAACCCTAATATGTTTGTCTGTTTGTGAATTCCTGGCAAGTTTACGATAAGTATCTAACCATTGATTTCTGAACGACCGGCATTCACAGCATTGTAGGAAAACCAAAGCAAGGCAGTCTTCTGCCAAATCACTCGCAGCTGTGTTTCGAAGCAGAATGCAGGATTACGAATTGCGTTCGTAAACCCTTCGCCACAGAGTCAAAAATAAAATAGGGTTATGTATGTATGTATGTATGTATGTATGTATGTGTGTGTGTGTGTGTGTGTGTGTGTGTGTGTATGTGTGTGTGTAGGTAGGTAGGTAGGTAGGTAGGTAGGCAGGCAGGCAGGTAGGTAGGTAGGTAGGTATGTATGTATGTATGTGTCAGGGTCTTAAACCTGGCTCGTTTTCCCTAACACATGTGAGACAGTACAAGTACAACGTGATTTGACTTGAGACTCAACGACACAACGTTCAATGGATTTATTTACAAATCATATACGACACGATGATCATTACAACATATAAGTTATACTTCAATACACTTACATACACAATACAGCTCGCAGTCTATATCTCAAGATGAACAGACACTCGACTTTCGGGCACAGAAACCACACAACGCCTTTCTCTCATCATACGTCCTGTCGAGTCCACGTCCCAGAGCTGTCTCCCTATAGCTCGCAATGTGCCTCCCCACCTGAAGTGGCTTCACGAGGCATGCGTGCGTCTTGCTTCGTCCTTGCCTGACCGCTGGCCGTCTCGTCAGCCAGCAACCTCGCAGGCAGGTAACTACTACTCGCCTGACGGGCGTAACGAAGTTACGGCATCCCGGCTGGGGAACTAAGTCGCCTGGCGGGCGTAACGATGTCACTGCCTCACTGCACTACTCTAGACTCTGACATGCTCCCCCGGGCAGCTCCACGAAAGATGTCATCTTTCATGTATACTATATGTACATACTGGGTTAATATTTTAACCTTGTCAGAGTCGACCATTCTGTTGTTATATACATTGGAATCAGAATACATACACATCTTGACATAGAAACATATAAGAAATGGAAGTTGTATTCAACGACATGTGGTGTTCAACCTTTAACACTTGTCAAGTTTCATCCTCTCGATGGCTGATTACCTCAATTGCATTATTGACCCAGTCAGATCGGCACTACCAGCACCTCGCAGCCTTTCAAAAAAAAAGTAATAATATGGTTTCTGAAACAAAAACCATCTGGCTAGACCGAAATACGGCTTTACATAAGTCGCATTAAACGCTCAAACCCTGACCTTATTTGGCCAGGAGTTCTTGTGTTGGTCTGCAATGTCGGTAACACTCTACCATGCCCAATAGATGGCTTCTTGGTGTGTTAACAATCTGGCAACAACATGGTTATTTATACCCAACACATACTCGTATACATTTCACATTATAGCCCTTTGGTGTAATGATGTATTAACAACTAAATGAAAGGGGAATAACTTCCAAATTTCTGAAATATAATATTTTACAATAATTATTCTATTTCTTAGAGTCATCGCTTGATGTTTCTTCATACTAGCGAGAAAAAGTCGGTAGTATGAATAAATTAATCAAGATATGATTCTAAGATTACACTACATAAAAAATATACACAATTTGTGTATTCAAACTTGTTGATTCCAAACGATTTTAGAATCGTCATAGCTTTTTAAACTTTTGTTTGTCATCTGCTAATTTTGACCTAACTTTCTAACTAATCCGGAAGTACACACGAACACTCAACAGCTGATGTTGAAACTTGTAGAACACACTTGTTCCGGTCTGATGTAGTTACGGAATGTACAATGTTCTAATCGTTCATGTGTTGGGTGTTTCCCTGGAAAAACTTCTGGATTTCGATTGACTGCAGTGGTGTAGATGTCAATGTTCAGGTCACACTTTCACACACGGATTTAAAATATCACTGGAATGCTCCACACGCAGATACCACTGTCAAATTGGATAGTTCGCTTACGGTAAGTTTTGAGCGAATGTGGCACTGTTCTTGTTTCGTAATATATACAATTAATAAAGTTCGCTTTCTACCACACACTACACAATTATACACGACAATCACTACATTAATTAGTAAAATAAGAACACTATATATATTGGGAGTAAACCCTATCACATCACATCGTAGACATTACACAGCTTTCGTGAATGAAAAAAAATTATTCACTGATGGATGCCTGTGTTGATCTGAGTTTATTTTACACACTGCACTAAGACATTGGTGCTCACTGGGTCGGTTGGACAACGGGACAAGAGATCGGCAATAGTGTTGGTTCTGCCTGGGATATGTCGAACCTCGAAGCTGTAATCTTGGAGCTTAAGAGAACAGCGCGCTACCAATTGGTTTGAAGGTACACCTGAATTGATAAATCACAGTGGACTACTGTCGGATTCGACAATAAAATGACGTCCTAAGAGGAATCTGGACAATTTAGTTATACCCACCACTAGAGCTAGGGCTTCCAACTGGGGTATTGACCAAGCCCGTTCTCTCGGTTTCAATTTCCTGGAGACGAAGTACACGGGATGGAGGATGTTATTATGCTCCTGCAACAAGACTGCCCCAATCGCCACGGAGCTAGCGTCTGTACGCAATCTGAAAGGGACATGTAGATTGGGCAATTTCAGAATAGGATTATTTAAACTATTATCAGAAAAACAAGATAATAATTTTTGGAATGCAAATTTTAGACATTCATTGCTTACAATTTTCTCCGGTTTATCTTTTGTTAGTAAGTTAGTAAATACTTCGGTCAGTTCGGAAAAATCAGGAATGAACTGCCTGTAATAATTTACAAGTCCCAACAAACTTCTGACTTGCTTTTTCGTAGTCGAAAGTGAGAGTTTTAGTATCTTGGACACGATGTTATCGTCTGTCGTGACAAAGCCATTGGATATTTTGTACCCCAAGAAGGATATTTCCTGGTAGGCTATGTCTACTTTTGCAGGCTTTACCGTCAGTCCGTGCTGTCTAATGCGTTCAAATGTCTGTTTTAATGTCTTTATGTGGTCTGTCATCGTCTTTGTGTGAACACAAATGTCGTCTATATAGCAAATTATATTCGGTATATCTACAAGTAAAAGTCGTGTCATACGTACGAATGTGGCTGGGGCATTGACAAGCCCAAATGGAAGTTTGCACCATTCGTACAGTCCCCAAGGTGTGGCAAATGCTGTCAGATGTCTGCTCTGTTCGTCTACCGATATTTGCCAGTAACCTTTAGTCATGTCTACCTTCGTAAAGAACCTAGCGTCTGTCAGTTCTGTCAGTAGATCGTCAGAGTTTGCCATTGGCTCCAGATCTAGAAGAGTTATCTTATTGAGCTTTCTATAGTCGACACAGAGTCTTATCGTGTTTCCCTTTTTGCGTACTATGACCATTGGAGATGAGAAGTCTGATTGGGATCGTCTTATGATGTTGTTTTTCTCTAAGTTGATGATCTCCTGATGTAAGTTTTCTTTGTAATGCAGTGGAATGGTGTATGGTCTGCATTTTATGGGTGTCTTTGACGTGAGTGTGATGTGATGTTGTACTAATTCTGTTTGTCCTGGGTTGTTGGAGAAGATGGTGTTGTACTGTTGTATAAGATGTTTGCAACTGTCTGTTTCTGCTTGAGTTAACTTTGGGTTGATCTTAATTTCCTTCAAGCAGTTTGTCGTGTCTAATGCAGGTGTTGGAATTTCGTCACTAGCCTCGTCATCTTCATGGTCTATTATCACTGTACAAGCTGTTGTATCGCCATGTTCGTTGTCTCTGTTGTAATATGGTCTTAGCATATTGATGTGGAATATTTTGTGTTTGTCTTTTATTTGGATCTCGTAGTCTACAGGTGAAATTTGTCTCGTCACTTTAAATGGTCCTTGCCAAGAATCAGTCAATAAGTGTCTGTCACTAGGTAGTAGAAGAAGAACGTCCTGTCCAGGTGTCAACGTTATTGTCCTGTTACCTTTGTCAGCATATTGTCTATAAGTAGCACCAGATAATTTTAGTGCATCCTTTGCAATTATACAAGATTTGATGATTCTTTCACGCAATGATGTAACGTATACGTATGATAATATGGGTTTAAGTACTGGAGTGGAGTCAGTTAACATTTGGTGATAAATAGTCAATGGGCCACGTGGTTTGGCACCATAGATAAGTTCAAAAGGAGAGAAACCTGTACTAGAATGTGGTACCTCGCGATAAGCAAAGAGAATAGCAGGTAAATATACGTCCCAGTTCTTGGGATGCTCTTGAGTGACTTTAGCAAGCATGTGCTTTAGATCGCCGTTAAATTTTTCTATTATCCCACTCGAGTGAGGATGGTACGAGGAATTGAAACATTGCTTCACTCCCAACATTTTGGTGAAAGCTTGGGTAGATGCGGCGATAAACTGAGTGCCCCTATCTGATTGGATAGTGTCTGGAAATCCTATCCGAGAAAATATATGGAAGAAAACTTCCATTATATCATTGGCAGTTATGTTCTTTAGCGGAATCGCTTCCGGCCAGCGGCTACATTGATCAATGACAGTTAGAATATATTTATTCCCTCTAGTTGTTGTCTGATTAAGAGGGCCCACTATGTCGACATATATTTTCTCAAAAGGTCGACTGGCTAAGTCAGTAACTTGTAACTTTGCCTGTGGGTGTTTACCTTTCTTTACCAGTTTTTGGCAGATATTACAACTTCTGCAATATTGTTTAATGTCATTGCAAAATTTGGGCCAATGAAACTGTGTTAATACTCTTGATCTGGTCTTAGCGTATGCCATATGCCCTGCAAGAGGTATATCATGGGCAAGATGTAAAGCTTGCTTGCGATACTCACTTGGCAAAACAGTTTGCTCTGTTGTGCTGTCACCCCTGGTATAATACCTAGTGAGGATACAATTTTTCAAAGCAAAATGCCATTTTGCATTCTTGGTTACCTTTGGCTTTTGGCCGATCAGATTAAAATATTTCGACAATGAAGGATCAGCCTTTTGAGCTGTTACAAACGTTTCCTTCATGGTTTTAGAAGGTAGTGATACTGGGCTAAGCATTTGTATAGCCTCAGTTTGGTTACTTTCATCTTGCACTCTAGCAGTAGCTCTGGTTACTGCGTTCACACATTCAATGATATCAGATGGTGATGAAACAGTGTTATCAATGATGTCATAAGATCTTAGTGCTACATTAGCTACTATACATTCATTAGGTGGTGTAACATTATCAATGATGACATTTGATGGTGATGTTATGATATCATCAATGCAAAGAGATGTTATGTCATGAGGCATATCATTCACCTCTGGTAAATTCCCGATTATAATATCGCACACTGGGTTTGTTAGTGCTGCGCATTTTACTTTACCAGTGAGGAAAGGTGTTTGAATATATGCCCATGCTAGTGGGTACTTTTCAATATTGCCAGAGAATGTTCTGCATGTTACGTGCCTGCCTGTATAGTCTGTAGGCATTATGAACGTTCTCTTTAGACCAATAAGTGAGCTTCCCGTGTCCCGAAGGACTGTAGCAGACTTGCCATTCACGTATCCTTGATGGACGTTTATTCTGCCTTTGGAATCTACTACCAAATTAGCTTCTTCATTGGCAATAGGAATGGAGTGGCCGCATGTTAAAATGCCATCTTCATAAAAGGTATTACAAACAGTACATTTATTTGCGTTAAATATATCAAAAGTCTGTGCTGAGTTCACAGGATGTTTCTCTGATTGTTCTTCATCTGACGATGAACTGTCAAACAAGGCGGCATTTGCTTTGTTGGTCATTTGCCTACCTTTACAATCATGGCGATAATGTCCGTACGCCTTACAGAGGAAACATTTACGCAAATTTCTGAAGGATCTACGCTCCTTATCTTGTTTTGTCTTTGCAGACAGTTCTGCTTCTGATTGCTTGGCCGCTCTTTCAGCCGCTCTTTCCTCGCGCTCATTAGCTTTCTCACGAAGGTGTTCAGAGTATTTCTTCTCACTCCACTTCGTTAACTCATCACCTGTTAACTTTAACTTCAACCCCATATCGATGAAATCATTTAATGACGACATGATGGAAAATGCCAATGAAATACCAGCCACACAATTTGTTACAAGTGGTTAGTAAAGTAAACAATTTACAATTATGTTCTATTGACAATACGTGCCTAAATTTGCATCCAAAAGTATATGAAAAGAAAAATATACTCAAGTGCACCGGATGCGGTGAAGAACGGTTGGAAATCGGGCTAGGAACTGTAGGGTCGCTACTTCAAACACAAATGACCTCTACGGGCAAGGGTTTCAGATGGCACAGAAAACCTGCTTTGTTTTTGGAGGAAATAAATTAGCGTCTATTTGATGTGGTGTGCCTGCTTGTCACTAAGTTTTGATTAGGTTTGTATGGCGTTGAGTGTAGTTGTATGTCGTAATGTTGTCAGTCAACAATTTTTTTTTTCAAAAAAAAAGTCACTTTCTTTCCAAAACTTTCTGCTTTCCACAACTTACTTTACAAAGACACTCTAAATATATCTCAAAACGCTACAACATTGATGACACATCACTTACATCAAGATGACATTCAGTAAGGACATAGACATCAAGTTTACAAGATGGCGACAAGGTCACAATGGCGACAAGTTCACAATGTCGACAAGGTCAAAACGGTGACAAGTTTCACAATCACAAATGTTTTACACGTTTACAAGATCAAACAATATGTATGCACTGTACAATCACATTTAGTCTCCATGTTTAAATAATGTAATAATATCTATCAAAATGAGCCTTCAGCGATCACATTTACATGTACAATAAAGTTGGACAATAATTCTAAGTTCACAACTCTAAGTTTAAATGTTAAATTATCTAAACTACGTTCATTTCAAAGCCGGACGAATGCCACCACGTCCACACATGTCAGGGTCTTAAACCTGGCTCGTTTTTCCTAACACATGTGAGACAGTACAAGTACAACGTGATTTGACTTGAGACTCAACGACACAACGTTCAATGGATTTATTTACAAATCATATACGACACGATGATCATTACAAGATATAAGTTATACTTCAATACACTTACATACACAATACAGCTCGCAGTCTATATCTCAAGATGAACAGACACTCGACTTTCGGGCACATAAACCACACAACGCCTTTCTCTCATCATACGTCCTGTCGAGTCCACGTCCCAGAGCTGTTTCCCTATAGCTCGCAATGTGCCTCCCCACCTGAAGTGGCTTCACGAGGCATGCGTGCGTCTTGCTTCGTCCTTGCCTGAACGCTGGCCGTCTCGTCAGCCAGCAACCTCGCAGGCAGGTAACTACTACTCGCCTGGCGGGCGTAACGAAGGTACCGCATCCCGGCTGGGGAACTAAGTCGCCTGGCGGGCGTAACGATGTCACTGCATCACTGCAATACTCTAGACTCTGACAGTATGTATGTATGTATGTATGTATGTATGTATGTATGTATGTATGTATGTATGTATGTATGTATGTATGTATGTATGTATGTATGTATGTATGTATGTATGTATGTATGTATGTATGTATGTATGTATGTATGTATGTATGTATGTATGTATGTATGTATGTATGTATGTATGTATGTATGTATGTATGTATGTATGTATGTATGTATGTATGTATGTATGTATGTATGTATGTATGTATGTATGTATGTATGTATGCATGCATGCATGCATGCATGCATGCATGCATGCATGCATGCATGCATGCATGCATGCATGTATGTATGTATGTATGTATGTATGTATGTATGTATGTATGTACGTACGTACGTACGTACGTACGTACGTACGTACGTACGCACGCACGCATGCATGCATGCATGCATGCATGCATGCATGCATGCATGCATGTATGTATGTATGTATGTAAGTATGTAAGTATGTAAAAGATGCTGGACGATCTAAGGAGGTGACACCTTGTTGTCTTGATAGACGATAGTTTGTCAAAGGGAGTTATACCTCTCCATAGCACAAAGCCTGGGTTGAATTTAGAGACAAGATGTTCCCCGTGCAGCATGATCACTATTTTGACCTGTCTAGTTTAGTTCAGAGGAAAAGTAACACATGTACGCATTGAAGGAGAAACGGTGCAGAATCTGCCGAATAAGCAAAGCAATAACCTCCTTCTCATCCTCCTCCTCCTCCTCCTCCTCCTTCTTCTTCTTCTTCTTCTTCTTCTTCTTCTTCTTCTTCTTCTTCTTCTTCTTCTTCTTCTTCTTCTTCTTCCTCTTCTTCTTCTTCTCCTCCTCCTCCTCCTCCTCCTCCTCTTCCTGCTCCTCCTTCTTCTTGAGTCAAAAATGATAGTCTCTTTAGACAACATGTTAGCCAATTTAAGAAAAACTGATGACTAAAACAAGAAAGATGTTAGCCAAATTAGGCAAAATAAAGGCCAAATTAAGAAATAAGTATGGAAAAGTATTTAAAAAGTTGGCCACAATAAGAAATATTTTAACCAAATGAAGAAAATTATTAACCAAAGTGAGAAAAATGTCGACCAAAGTAGGAGAATGTGTAAGCCAAATATACTGGCCAAATTATGAAATATTCCAACCAAACATAAATATCCAAATTTATAAAAAGTAGAAATATTTGTTAGCCAAATAGGAAAAATGTTGGCCAAATACATAAATATCTCGACCAAACTTATAAAAAGTAGGAAACAAATGTTGACAAATGTCCTCCTCCTCCTCTTCCTGCTCCTCCTTCTTCTTGAGTCAAAAATGATAGTCTCTTTAGACAACATATTAGCCAATTTAAGAAAAACTGATGACTAAAACAAGAAAGATGTTAGCCAAATTAGGCAAAATAAAGGCCAAATTAAGAAATAAGTATGGAAAAGTATTTAAAAAGTTGGCCACAATAAGAAATATTTTAACCAAATGAAGAAAATTATTAACCAAAGTGAGAAAAATGTCGACCAAAGTAGGAGAATGTGTAAGCCAAATATACTGGCCAAATTATGAAATATTCCAACCAAACATAAATATCCAAATTTATAAAAAGTAGAAATATTTGTTAGCCAAATAGGAAAAATGTTGGCCAAATACATAAATATCTCGACCAAACTTATAAAAAGTAGGAAACAAATGTTGACGAAGTTAAGAAATAGCTCAACCAAACTTATAAAAAGGAGAACAAATTGTTAGCCAAATCAACTAAAATGTTGAGTAAACTTATAAAGAAAAGTAGGAAACTTTCTTAACCAAATGTGAAAAATATATTGGCCATGTAAAGACATATTTAAAAAAAAAAAACTTATAAATATCTCATCCAAACTTATAAAAAGTAGTAAATTGTTTTTTAAAAACAAATGGGAAAAATATATTGGCCAAGTCAAGAAATATTTCAACCAAATTTACAAATATCTCGTCCAAACTTATAAAAAGTAGGAAAATGTGTTAACCGAATGGAAATAAAAACATATTGGCCAAGTAAAGAAATATTTCAACCAAACGTATAAATATCTCACCCAAACTTATTTTTAAAAAAACAGTCTCACTTTCACTCTGCCACCCTCGAACAATGATCAGAAGCACTTATCTAGAACTTATTCCACTCACCCACCCCTTAAAAATGAATGGAAACATTTATTTATCCACTTCTCCACTCGACCACCCCATCCCTTAATGTAGAATGGACGTATTTATCTACCCACTACGCCTCTCGCGCACCCCTTACCAATGATAAGAAGCACTTATCTAGCCGTCCCTCCACTCACTCATCCCTTAACAACGTATGGAAGCCTTTATCTAGCAGCTCCTCAGTCTCTTAATCAGAACCGGACGTATTTATCTAGGTACTCCTCCAATCACCTACCACTTACCAATGAATGACACTAAGCCATACATACTAAAACAAATAATACCTGCCATCTTTACTTTTTTACGGTTTTCATTTGAGGAACTGTAAATCGTAACCCGATTCCGTACCCCTAACGATGCGTATACTGCTAGTTTGTAAGAAACTAAGCCATACCCAATACAATCATATGAAATTTAAAAAAAAAACAAAAAAAAACAATATTCTCTTTAACAAGGGAGGTACCACTGCAACAAACCAGTCAATTTTCTATTCATGAGTGATCTCCTCTATGTGGCGGGAATTCTATGTGGCTGAATTGTGACGTCACAATGAATACAGACAGATTTACTATGTGGCGGGTATCACATTTCCGCCACAAATCATATTTAGGCACAACATTACATACTACATGTGGCTTCTGAAGAAAATGCAAAGAATACCAGGGACAAACAGAACATCCAACAAGCAAGACCAAGAAGCAAATGTGAACCGTAAACTGATTAGAGGAATTAGAAGCAGAAAGTCACAATTTTTGGACACATTACGAGGGGAAATGATGTAGCTAAAGAAAAATTTGGGTTCCGCAAAATCAACGGCACCAGAGAAGCAATTATATGTTTTGAGGATGTTAATTGAAACATATATAGAAGTTCAAAAAAGTATATATGTTTGTTTTTATAGACTACTAGAGGACCCGGCCCGGCTTCGGCCAGCCCCTGCCGGGGATCAATCTGTCTGTCTGTCTGTCTGTCTGTCTGTCTGTCTGTCTGTCTGTCTGCCTGCCTGCCTGCCTGCCTGCCTGCCTGCATTGCATTAACTAATTGCATATGCTTTACAGGCTGTCGCAGTCAACCCTAATATGTTTGTCTGTTTGTGAATTCCTGGCAAGTTTACGATAAGTATCTAACCATTGATTTCTGAACGACCGGCATTCACAGCATTGTAGGAAAACCAAAGCAAGGCAGTCTTCTGCCAAATCACTCGCAGCTGTGTTTCGAAGCAGAATGCAGGATTACGAATTGCGTTCGTAAACCCTTCGCCACAGAGTCAAAAATAAAATAGGGTTATGTATGTATGTATGTATGTATGTATGTATGTATGTATGTATGTGTGTGTGTGTGTGTGTGTGTGTGTGTGTGTGTGTGTGTGTGTGTAGGTAGGTAGGTAGGTAGGTAGGTAGGTAGGCAGGCAGGTAGGTAGGTAGGTAGGTATGTATGTTTGTATGTGTCAGGGTCTTAAACCTGGCTCGTTTTCCCTAACACATGTGAGACAGTACAAGTACAACGTGATTTGACTTGAGACTCAACGACACAACGTTCAATGGATTTATTTACAAATCATATACGACACGATGATCATTACAAGATATAAGTTATACTTCAATACACTTACATACACAATACAGCTCGCAGTCTATATCTCAAGATGAACAGACACTCGACTTTCGGGCACAGAAACCACACAACGCCTTTCTCTCATCATACGTCCTGTCGAGTCCACGTCCCAGAGCTGTCTCCCTATAGCTCGCAATGTGCCTCCCCACCTGAAGTGGCTTCACGAGGCATGCGTGCGTCTTGCTTCGTCCTTGCCTGACCGCTGGCCGTCTCGTCAGCCAGCAACCTCGCAGGCAGGTAACTACTACTCGCCTGACGGGCGTAACGAAGTTACGGCATCCCGGCTGGGGAACTAAGTCGCCTGGCGGGCGTAACGATGTCACTGCCTCACTGCACTACTCTAGACTCTGACATGCTCCCCCGGGCAGCTCCACGAAAGATGTCATCTTTCATGTATACTATATGTACATACTGGGTTAATATTTTAACCTTGTCAGAGTCGACCATTCTGTTGTTATATACATTGGAATCAGAATACATACACATCTTGACATAGAAACATATAAGAAATGGAAGTTGTATTCAACGACATGTGGTGTTCAACCTTTAACACTTGTCAAGTTTCATCCTCTCGATGGCTGATTACCTCAATTGCATTATTGACCCAGTCAGATCGGCACTACCAGCACCTCGCAGCCTTTCAAAAAAAAAGTAATAATATGGTTTCTGAAACAAAAACCATCTGGCTAGACCGAAATACGGCTTTACATAAGTCGCATTAAACGCTCAAACCCTGACCTTATTTGGCCAGGAGTTCTTGTGTTGGTCTGCAATGTCGGTAACACTCTACCATGCCCAATAGATGGCTTCTTGGTGTGTTAACAATCTGGCAACAACATGGTTATTTATACCCAACACATACTCGTATACATTTCACATTATAGCCCTTTGGTGTAATGATGTATTAACAACTAAATGAAAGGGGAATAACTTCCAAATTTCTGAAATATAATATTTTACAATAATTATTCTATTTCTTAGAGTCATCGCTTGATGTTTCTTCATACTAGCGAGAAAAAGTCGGTAGTATGAATAAATTAATCAAGATATGATTCTAAGATTACACTACATAAAAAATATACACAATTTGTGTATTCAAACTTGTTGATTCCAAACGATTTTAGAATCGTCATAGCTTTTTAAACTTTTGTTTGTCATCTGCTAATTTTGACCTAACTTTCTAACTAATCCGGAAGTACACACGAACACTCAACAGCTGATGTTGAAACTTGTAGAACACACTTGTTCCGGTCTGATGTAGTTACGGAATGTACAATGTTCTAATCGTTCATGTGTTGGGTGTTTCCCTGGAAAAACTTCTGGATTTCGATTGACTGCAGTGGTGTAGATGTCAATGTTCAGGTCACACTTTCACACACGGATTTAAAATATCACTGGAATGCTCCACACGCAGATACCACTGTCAAATTGGATAGTTCGCTTACGGTAAGTTTTGAGCGAATGTGGCACTGTTCTTGTTTCGTAATATATACAATTAATAAAGTTCGCTTTCTACCACACACTACACAATTATACACGACAATCACTACATTAATTAGTAAAATAAGAACACTATATATATTGGGAGTAAACCCTATCACATCACATCGTAGACATTACACAGCTTTCGTGAATGAAAAAAATTATTCACTGATGGATGCCTGTGTTGATCTGAGTTTATTTTACACACTGCACTAAGACATTGGTGCTCACTGGGTCGGTTGGACAACGGGACAAGAGATCGGCAATAGTGTTGGTTCTGCCTGGGATATGTCGAACCTCGAAGCTGTAATCTTGGAGCTTAAGAGAACAGCGCGCTACCAATTGGTTTGAAGGTACACCTGAATTGATAAATCACAGTGGACTACTGTCGGATTCGACAATAAAATGACGTCCTAAGAGGAATCTGGACAATTTAGTTATACCCACCACTAGAGCTAGGGCTTCCAACTGGGGTATTGACCAAGCCCGTTCTCTCGGTTTCAATTTCCTGGAGACGAAGTACACGGGATGGAGGATGTTATTATGCTCCTGCAACAAGACTGCCCCAATCGCCACGGAGCTAGCGTCTGTACGCAATCTGAAAGGGACATGTAGATTGGGCAATTTCAGAATAGGATTATTTAAACTATTATCAGAAAAACAAGATAATAATTTTTGGAATGCAAATTTTAGACATTCATTGCTTACAATTTTCTCCGGTTTATCTTTTGTTAGTAAGTTAGTAAATACTTCGGTCAGTTCGGAAAAATCAGGAATGAACTGCCTGTAATAATTTACAAGTCCCAACAAACTTCTGACTTGCTTTTTCGTAGTCGAAAGTGAGAGTTTTAGTATCTTGGACACGATGTTATCGTCTGTCGTGACAAAGCCATTGGATATTTTGTACCCCAAGAAGGATATTTCCTGGTAGGCTATGTCTACTTTTGCAGGCTTTACCGTCAGTCCGTGCTGTCTAATGCGTTCAAATGTCTGTTTTAATGTCTTTATGTGGTCTGTCATCGTCTTTGTGTGAACACAAATGTCGTCTATATAGCAAATTATATTCGGTATATCTACAAGTAAAAGTCGTGTCATACGTACGAATGTGGCTGGGGCATTGACAAGCCCAAATGGAAGTTTGCACCATTCGTACAGTCCCCAAGGTGTGGCAAATGCTGTCAGATGTCTGCTCTGTTCGTCTACCGATATTTGCCAGTAACCTTTAGTCATGTCTACCTTCGTAAAGAACCTAGCGTCTGTCAGTTCTGTCAGTAGATCGTCAGAGTTTGCCATTGGCTCCAGATCTAGAAGAGTTATCTTATTGAGCTTTCTATAGTGGACACAGAGTCTTATCGTGTTTCCCTTTTTGCGTACTATGACCATTGGAGATGAGAAGTCTGATTGGGATCGTCTTATGATGTTGTTTTTCTCTAAGTTGATGATCTCCTGATGTAAGTTTTCTTTGTAATGCAGTGGAATGGTGTATGGTCTGCATTTTATGGGTGTCTTTGACGTGAGTGTGATGTGATGTTGTACTAATTCTGTTTGTCCTGGGTTGTTGGAGAAGATGGTGTTGTACTGTTGTATAAGATGTTTGCAACTGTCTGTTTCTGCTTGAGTTAACTTTGGGTTGATCTTAATTTCCCTCAAGCAGTTTGTCGTGTCTAATGCAGGTGTTGGAATTTCGTCACTAGCCTCGTCATCTTCATGGTCTATTATCACTGTACAAGCTGTTGTATCGCCATGTTCGTTGTCTCTGTTGTAATATGGTCTTAGCATATTGATGTGGAATATTTTGTGTTTGTCTTTTATTTGGATCTCGTAGTCTACAGGTGAAATTTGTCTCGTCACTTTAAATGGTCCTTGCCAAGAATCAGTCAATAAGTGTCTGTCACTAGGTAGTAGAAGAAGAACGTCCTGTCCAGGTGTCAACGTTATTGTCCTGTTACCTTTGTCAGCATATTGTCTATAAGTAGCACCAGATAATTTTAGTGCATCCTTTGCAATTATACAAGATTTGATGATTCTTTCACGCAATGATGTAACGTATACGTATGATAATATGGGTTTAAGTACTGGAGTGGAGTCAGTTAACATTTGGTGATAAATAGTCAATGGGCCACGTGGTTTGGCACCATAGATAAGTTCAAAAGGAGAGAAACCTGTACTAGAATGTGGTACCTCGCGATAAGCAAAGAGAATAGCAGGTAAATATACGTCCCAGTTCTTGGGATGCTCTTGAGTGACTTTAGCAAGCATGTGCTTTAGATCGCCGTTAAATTTTTCTATTATCCCACTCGAGTGAGGATGGTACGAGGAATTGAAACATTGCTTCACTCCCAACATTTTGGTGAAAGCTTGGGTAGATGCGGCGATAAACTGAGTGCCCCTATCTGATTGGATAGTGTCTGGAAATCCTATCCGAGAAAATATATGGAAGAAAACTTCCATTATATCATTGGCAGTTATGTTCTTTAGCGGAATCGCTTCCGGCCAGCGGCTACATTGATCAATGACAGTTAGAATATATTTATTCCCTCTAGTTGTTGTCTGATTAAGAGGGCCCACTATGTCGACATATATTTTCTCAAAAGGTCGACTGGCTAAGTCAGTAACTTGTAACTTTGCCTGTGGGTGTTTACCTTTCTTTACCAGTTTTTGGCAGATATTACAACTTCTGCAATATTGTTTAATGTCATTGCAAAATTTGGGCCAATGAAACTGTGTTAATACTCTTGATCTGGTCTTAGCGTATGCCATATGCCCTGCAAGAGGTATATCATGGGCAAGATGTAAAGCTTGCTTGCGATACTCACTTGGCAAAACAGTTTGCTCTGTTGTGCTGTCACCCCTGGTATAATACCTAGTGAGGATACAATTTTTCAAAGCAAAATGCCATTTTGCATTCTTGGTTACCTTTGGCTTTTGGCCGATCAGATTAAAATATTTCGACAATGAAGGATCAGCCTTTTGAGCTGTTACAAACGTTTCCTTCATGGTTTTAGAAGGTAGTGATACTGGGCTAAGCATTTGTATAGCCTCAGTTTGGTTACTTTCATCTTGCACTCTAGCAGTAGCTCTGGTTACTGCGTTCACACATTCAATGATATCAGATGGTGATGAAACAGTGTTATCAATGATGTCATAAGATCTTAGTGCTACATTAGCTACTATACATTCATTAGGTGGTGTAACATTATCAATGATGACATTTGATGGTGATGTTATGATATCATCAATGCAAAGAGATGTTATGTCATGAGGCATATCATTCACCTCTGGTAAATTCCCGATTATAATATCGCACACTGGGTTTGTTAGTGCTGCGCATTTTACTTTACCAGTGAGGAAAGGTTTTTGAATATATGCCCATGCTAGTGGGTACTTTTCAATATTGCCAGAGAATGTTCTGCATGTTACGTGCCTGCCTGTATAGTCTGTAGGCATTATGAACGTTCTCTTTAGACCAATAAGTGAGCTTCCCGTGTCCCGAAGGACTGTAGCAGACTTGCCATTCACGTATCCTTGATGGACGTTTATTCTGCCTTTGGAATCTACTACCAAATTAGCTTCTTCATTGGCAATAGGAATGGAGTGGCCGCATGTTAAAATGCCATCTTCATAAAAGGTATTACAAACAGTACATTTATTTGCGTTAAATATATCAAAAGTCTGTGCTGAGTTCACAGGATGTTTCTCTGATTGTTCTTCATCTGACGATGAACTGTCAAACAAGGCGGCATTTGCTTTGTTGGTCATTTGCCTACCTTTACAATCATGGCGATAATGTCCGTACGCCTTACAGAGGAAACATTTACGCAAATTTCTGAAGGATCTACGCTCCTTATCTTGTTTTGTCTTTGCAGACAGTTCTGCTTCTGATTGCTTGGCCGCTCTTTCAGCCGCTCTTTCCTCGCGCTCATTAGCTTTCTCACGAAGGTGTTCAGAGTATTTCTTCTCACTCCACTTCGTTAACTCATCACCTGTTAACTTTAACTTCAACCCCATATCGATGAAATCATTTAATGACGACATGATGGAAAATGCCAATGAAATACCAGCCACACAATTTGTTACAAGTGGTTAGTAAAGTAAACAATTTACAATTATGTTCTATTGACAATACGTGCCTAAATTTGCATCCAAAAGTATATGAAAAGAAAAATATACTCAAGTGCACCGGATGCGGTGAAGAACGGTTGGAAATCGGGCTAGGAACTGTAGGGTCGCTACTTCAAACACAAATGACCTCTACGGGCAAGGGTTTCAGATGGCACAGAAAACCTGCTTTGTTTTTGGAGGAAATAAATTAGCGTCTATTTGATGTGGTGTGCCTGCTTGTCACTAAGTTTTGATTAGGTTTGTATGGCGTTGAGTGTAGTTGTATGTCGTAATGTTGTCAGTCAACAATTTTTTTTTTCAAAAAAAAGTCACTTTCTTTCCAAAACTTTCTGCTTTCCACAACTTACTTTACAAAGACACTCTAAATATATCTCAAAACGCTACAACATTGATGACACATCACTTACATCAAGATGACATTCAGTAAGGACATAGACATCAAGTTTACAAGATGGCGACAAGGTCACAATGGCGACAAGTTCACAATGTCGACAAGGTCAAAACGGTGACAAGTTTCACAATCACAAATGTTTTACACGTTTACAAGATCAAACAATATGTATGCACTGTACAATCACATTTAGTCTCCATGTTTAAATAATGTAATAATATCTATCAAAATGAGCCTTCAGCGATCACATTTACATGTACAATAAAGTTGGACAATAATTCTAAGTTCACAACTCTAAGTTTAAATGTTAAATTATCTAAACTACGTTCATTTCAAAGCCGGACGAATGCCACCACGTCCACACATGTCAGGGTCTTAAACCTGGCTCGTTTTTCCTAACACATGTGAGACAGTACAAGTACAACGTGATTTGACTTGAGACTCAACGACACAACGTTCAATGGATTTATTTACAAATCATATACGACACGATGATCATTACAAGATATAAGTTATACTTCAATACACTTACATACACAATACAGCTCGCAGTCTATATCTCAAGATGAACAGACACTCGACTTTCGGGCACAGAAACCACACAACGCCTTTCTCTCATCATACGTCCTGTCGAGTCCACGTCCCAGAGCTGTTTCCCTATAGCTCGCAATGTGCCTCCCCACCTGAAGTGGCTTCACGAGGCATGCGTGCGTCTTGCTTCGTCCTTGCCTGAACGCTGGCCGTCTCGTCAGCCAGCAACCTCGCAGGCAGGTAACTGCTACTCGCCTGGCGGGCGTAACGAAGGTACCGCATCCCGGCTGGGGAACTAAGTCGCCTGGCGGGCGTAACGATGTCACTGCATCACTGCACTACTCTAGACTCTGACAGTATGTATGTATGTATGTATGTATGTATGTATGTATGTATGTATGTATGTATGTATGTATGTATGTATGTATGTATGTATGTATGTATGTACGTACGTACGTACGTACGTACGTACGTACGTACGTACGTACGCACGCACGCATGCATGCATGCATGCATGCATGTATGTATGTATGTATGTAAGTATGTAAGTATGTAAGTATGTAAGTATGTATGGTAGGTAGGTAGGTAGGTAGGTAAGTATGTAAGTATGTAAGTATGTATGGTAGGTAGGTAGGTAGGTAGGTAAGTATGTAAGTATGTAAGTATGTATGGTAGGTAGGTAGGTAGGTAGGTAAGTATGTAAGTATGTAAGTATGTATGGTAGGTAGGTAGGTAGGTAGGTAGGTAAGTATGTAAGTATGTAAGTATGTATGGTAGGTAGGTAGGTAGGTAGGTAAGTATGTAAGTATGTAGGTATGTATGTATGTATGTATGTATGTATGTATGTATGTATGTATGGTAGGTAGGTAGGTAGGTAGGCAGGCAGGCAGGCAGGCAGGCAGGCAGGCAGGCAGACAGGCAGGCAGGCAGGCAGGCAGGCAGGCAGGCAGGCAGGTAGGTTTGTAGGTTTGTAGGTATGTAGGTAGGTAGGTAGGTAGGTAGGTAGGTAGGTAGGTAGGTAGGTAGGTAGGTAGGTATGTTTGTTTGTTTGTTCTACCCTTTATCGTTCCCGTTGCGGGAAAAATGGATATATATATATATATATATATATATATATATATATATATATATATATATATATATATATATATATATATATATACATAGACAAGAAATCTTTTGATAGTTGATAGAGTACAACATGAACGATTAATTGCGTGCCTTCAAGATATAGGAGTAGACGGAAAGGATTTCAGACTCATTAGTAACTTGTACTGGGAAAAAAGTAGGTGTCTATTAGATGCGGAAATAACTATTTGTCGCATACAGAGATATAAAGCGAAGTACGACAAGGATGTGTACTGTCCCCAAGCCTCTTCAACCTACACACAGAAAGAATTTTTAAACAAGTTGAAATGCCTGGACTTAACATCAATTGAAGAATCATAAACAATCTTAGGTATACTGACGATACCGTGCTACTAGCAGAAAGTGATCAAGAGTTACAAGACCTAATGGAACAAGTAAACAGGCATAGTGCAGAATGTGGCTTAGATATTAACATCCAGAAAAGAAAAGAAAAAAAAAAGAAAAGAAAAAACTCTTATAATTAGTAGTGAAAAAGAAAGGTCATCGATGAACATCACAGTAAAATGGGAAATACTAGAACAAGTAACAAGTTTCTCCTATCTTGGACATATAATAACAGATGATGGCAGACGTGAAATAGAAATCAAAAAGAGAATAGGAATGGCCAAAAAATGCTTTCAATGTCATGAAATCATTATTAACATCTAGAGAGATTAATAACGCATTAAATATGAGAATTGTCAAATGCTACGTATATTTAAAGCTACTGTATGGCGCGGAAGCCTGGACATTGAACAAGCAACTACAAAGTCGCATAGAAGTCATGGAGATGTGGATATATAGACGAATATGTCATATTTCATGTGTCACGGAATTACTGGAGACGCCGACCAGAATGATAAATTGCGGGAGACAGCCGTCTCTAGGCCGCCACAACTATTTGATGCTGGGAAAGGTTTCTCAGTTCAAACGTCGACCAGAAGTCTTTGAATACAGGAGGATTTTCCCGGATCAAGGGGGACAAGTCGGCATACTGTTTACCCCGATCTGAAGAATGAAAGAAGGAGAGTTTCTCCGAACCTGGCTTCTGGCCAAGGCAGTGACGTCATTCAGACACACAGTTCGCGGCAGTGGATAAACAGTTTGCAATCAGTGTGCAGGCTGGATTAACACGAAATGGAGTGTGGATCTGTTCCAGTTCCAAATAAGAAACGAAATCACGGTGTCTAGTGTTGTTTAAAGGCGACGGACATTTTTCCATGATTTGGAATTGTGGTTTAAGTTCTAGAACGGAATAGCTTACATAAGGTATTTATTTGATAGAGATTAGGAATCGAGCGTAGTGATGGTGCGTTGTGGGAACCTATTAGAGGAGCGTCGGCAGCGGCAGGCTGATGCGTTGCTTAAACTAGGTTGAGTGATATACAGTTTAACTCAGCAGGTTAAGACCAATGTCGTGGGATGATATTCAGTGAGATAGAGGGTGGTTTGGGGGAAAGGAAATGTCAATGGTAGGATCTTCCAGTAGGGTGTCTACTGGGGTTTCTTCGCTTTCCTTTGGTCTTTCCTTTTCTTACCGCATCTCAAACCAATGTGATGAACTCCTCTGCCTTATGCCAGAGTTTAGTTCTAGGTTGATCAAGATATAAATATCTGAGTACGGCCTTCGGCCTAAACTCACATATAGTAGGTCTGAATCGGGTTTCTCTCACCGGGTGTTCTCTCTTCGACAGGTTCTACTGTATATGAGAACTAAAGGACAACTCAGAAGTGTAGACAATGGCAGTCACACCGATTGCAGTTCTGCTAAATGGCCTCTGCAATGGGACACCGTTCCACAAATCATGGTCTCATCTGAGCCAAGAGTGATTAACATGAAAAGGTTCTTTTGTCAGTAATTAAGTTCCCAAAACAACGGATTTTAATGAACTATAAGCACCTCACGTAACTATGACTATAGTTGGTATGGACATTTGTGTAGAAAGGAGAATCATTCAGTAACAGTGTACAACGAAACAGAAGGTTGAAGATCTTGTGAGATATAGGAAAGTATTCCTAGGTTACAGAATTTATATAGACATATCAAGTACATCGTGTGTTCCGAACCTATGGACTTTATTATGCCATATTCAACATTAGTAACCAGGCACCCAGACTATCCACATTCACTTGGAAGAAGTCGACCCCTGGCCGAAGAGACGCCGGACACTATGATGAAAGATCCTGAACGAACTGGTCTCATCTCGCATACACAATAGACTATACTACAGAAGTTCTATACACATACATTGCACACAAGTGACACTTTTCTTTATTAAATTATTTTATCATTTGTTAGAAGCCAGAGTTGTGTGGGTATGTTCTGGAGGAATATGAAGAGGGGTATTGTCCTGTGGTAAGAGAGAGAGAGAGAGAGAGAGAGAGAGAGAGAGAGAGAGAGAGAGAGAGAGAGAGAGAGAGAGAGAGAGAGAGAGATTGTGATCCAGAGACTGAAGGGGTTGTGTAGACAAAGATCAATTGGATTCCAAGGCTGATGATATAGAATTAAAAGAGTGTGCTTGTTGATTCCTCTCACCCCAGGGACAACTGGCGACGTCATGGAAACAAAAACAATCAAATGCAGAGGTTCTAGACAAACTAGGAATGAAGAGAGGTGATGAAAGAAATACAGGGGAGGCAAGTGAAATATTTCGGCCACGTTAAAAGACATGTAACTCTTATAAAAACCAAAATGGAAGGCAAGGTTGAGGGCAAGGGAGCAAGAGGTAGATAACGATACAAGGGGAAAGATAACATCAAGAGATGGACGAACATCAGCCTGACAGACTGTACAGTCAATGCGAGAGACAAACGGTGTTGGAGATCCATTGCAGCCAACTTTCATTATGGAGACGTTACCTGATTGATTGATTGATTGATTGATTGATTGATTGATTGATTGATAAGAGGAAATAGGTTAGATAACTTAGTGACAACTGGCAAGATTGAGAGGAAAAGCATAAAGGGAATAACGATCCTAAGCAGCGACATGTTTTTGTTTTTTTTTCCTCGACTAGTAGCCTACGGTTCTGGCGTCGACCCATCTTTATAAAATGGGTACCGAATACATTTAAAAATGTTCTAGGAGTTCTTCACCTACCTTCTCTTTCCTCCTATTCTATTTTTTTTTTTTTTTTTTTTTTTTTGTTGTTGTTGCAACCACTGCCTCTCCGGTGATTATGTCAGGACCATGATGACTTCTGTCTAAATCCCACGAAATGTTGCATTTTTCTGTATTCGTGGCGATTCTGAAGATATTTTGCCAACAGTTGTCGCCGCTCCCAGTCTATTAGTCGTGCCGAGGCTCTGTCTTCCAACCGAAATAGCAGAACAACAGACCAATCCTTTCTCTTCCTATAACTCCCGCAACAATAGTTTTAAACATATTAACCTGAGGCACCTTTCCATCCCACGGTTATTCTCAAAGGTCAGGATACTACCTTACAGGGGGATTATAATCTGAAATACGTAGTAGTTTATAGCAGATTGAGCCCAGTTCAGGCCCTGTGGCTTGTCTTAGATCTCTGTGTTAGACCTGTCCGTATGTGTTTCAGATTCTAAAGGTGACATTCCCCAATGTCACTTTTTACATCCTTGGGCGGGTCTCCTGCATAATTTTGATGCACGGATTAATTCTTCAAGAAATGTACTTGCGGACATTGGGTTGAAGTCTGTTGACAATGAAATAACACGTGGAAGAAACACCCAAACCTATTCCCAGCCAGTCTGTATTGCTGTGTTGAACCATGCCTTGGTTACATCGGACTATACCTCGCTGTAGAAATGAAATTCTTGTACCAGCCTTGCACACCCCACTTTCGTCTGAGTTTAGAGAGGGCAAGAAGAACGCTGTAAAACAGTCCTCTTGGAGATGATACTCCCATACCGGGTCGAATGTCTCTACACCAATCTCATTCCAGTAGGGGCAGGCCTCAGTCGACGCGATCGCCTTTGGCGTGGACTTAGAGTTAAAATCAGTCAAGCAATCAGTCCAACAAGAGGAGGTGAGCATTGCGAATGGGTGAGAGCACTCATTCTTAGATATCCAGTGTGCTGATGCCGAAGTAGCGGTTTCAGCCCCTACACAGGTTAACTGGACCAAAATGTTGACTCTTCGTCCTTGACCTGGAGCGTAAATTACAAGTACCTCTGAAACCGCAATGGGTTCGTATTATGGCGAAGGATACTGGTAACAGAGAAAGCTAATTCACACGCAAACATCAGTCTAAGGCACTGGAAGTAGTAGCACCTGTATGGACTACACTTGATTTTTTTTTTTTTTTTTTTTATTTGAAAAAAACGAGCGAACGCAACGAAAAACAAAACATCGCACAATAAGTCAGAATCCCATATCCTGATCTCTCATTAATCGTTGTCATCGAACTTAACGTTTCCTATACATCTATTGAAGTTTGAGCACTAGTATCATTTCTAATATGTGGAATTCTTATACAAGACCTCTTGACAATTATTATATTATATCATTTGGAACATCTGTATTCATGTCTGCATGAGTCTACGCTATAGTGGTTAGCATGATGTCGGGTTCCAGCTCTTGTCCTGTCATCACCACCAGCAAGTGTCAGCTCCGCATTGATGTTTGGTTATAGTAGGTCTCCGACACCACCAAGTTTGTTTTGACACATTTGCTAGATGTCCACCTCTTGATGTTGTCCACCAACATATAACATTGTCTTCCTTGTGCATTCTTCCTCTCCACTTTTCCCTCCAGTGATTTCTTTACCAAGAAGATGAATCTATTTATGTCATCGAACTACCTTAATTGTCTTATCTTGATCTTTGTCAGCAATGCTCACTTGAAACCAAGCGTTTGTAATACCGTTGTTTGTTTCTTTGTTTTTCTCCTGTCGTGACAAAAAAGGTCTCACCTTCATAATGTTTCTAATGTACTTCAATTGTCTTCTAACATATGCTTGTTTCCTCATCTCTGAGCGACAAACAATACATTTTAAATGTTTGATTTACGAGATGCTGTTTTTGCGTTAGGGTTTTCCAACAATTCCCGTGTTATATAAGCAAGAATGATAGTTACTACATTGACTTCCGTGTGCTTCGAAGATAATCTTTTTTTTCCCCCTCCCAATTATTCACACGTTTCCTGGACATTAATGTAGAAACCGTGTAGTTGATGGATGATAGGTGAGGACTTTGTTATTATTATTGGTTTGTTTAAAATGTAATATTAATATTTCCTGTTTCTGCCTCTTTCTTTTATAGCTGGGAAATACCCAAGCTTGCAAGATCGAAAGCGAATATGACCACTGACAAAGAAACAGCGCACATTTAATACATTTACAAATAATCCAGGTAATCGTGCACATTAAGTTTGTTGCGTCGCTTGTACAGATTTGTTTCCACCAATACCAGCATTTAATGGCTGTTTGTCATTTACTAGGCAATGTGAGTTCATTAGCTTGCCTTTACTTTTTGACCGGCTGACGTCTCAACGCACAACGGCCTCCTTCGACTCCGTATTACGGGGAATTGTGAAACTGCGTCTAACTATCCTCTAAGCAACAGGGTCGGTTTAAGAATGTGTATATATTAATAGAAAACTATAATAACAGCTTGTACTATTATATAGCTGCTTCTTTGGAATGTGCTTACTGAGTCAAGCAATTTCTTAAAGGAGTAGGTATGGCGTTTAGTTTTCTCAGACAAGGACGCAACACTTGGAGACTCCATATACACTTAGCGTTCTTTAAAAGCCTTAAAACTCGGTGGCTATGAAATACCAGAGTTTTGATATGTTGATAATACAGTATTACTGTGTGTGTGTGTGTGTGCGCGCGCGAGCGTGTGTGTGTGCGTGTGTGTGTGGGGGGGGGGAGCTAAGGAAGAGATAACAATTTTACGGTAATGTGAGGTGGAGAGCACAACGCTTACTACATTGGGGCCAAAGAGGAAAGGATAAGGGAAGGAAGAGAAACTAAGTATGAGTCAAAGAAGGACAGGGCCGCGTCGAGAACATGGGGTCGATCCAGCCGTTCTAATACGAATCATAGTTTTTATTTATTTTCCCCCTGAGAATATACAGCATAGTAAATCTTCAAAGCCGTCTCCCTAGCCAAGGCGTTGACGACGTTGTTCGTAATACAGTATATCCACGTGGGGAAAACAGCTGCGCAAGATTCAGCAGCGGATCGAGCCGCTCTGTTATTTACGGGGTTTGTGAGCCTGTCGTTCAGAAAGCAATGGCAAACTACTGAACGTAAAACTTACCTAGTACATCAACAGCAGCTAGAAAATGCTGGTGTTGACTGCAACGTCCTGTAAGGGATATCCAACAACAACAACAACAACAACAACAACAACAACAACAACAACACAAAACAAACATCTTCAAAATTAATGGCCTCATAAAGCCTAAGACAGGACAATGCCAAGATGTGTCACTTTACGCTCCTACAGTAACATATAGCAGGGGTGGACAAACTGCGGCCCGCGGGCCGCATGCGGCTCGCAAACTGATTTTATGCGGCCCGCGAGGGCATTTAGGAATAAACATTTTTACTTCGTTTTTAAATTATTTTGTTGAATTTTAAAGAATTTCATGTACCGTTATGATTGTTTTAACATTTTTTATAAAATTTCTTTCTAATTATCTGTTTTTGTAAACAGTCCTTGACCTTCGTAATGTAATGCTTCTTCTTCTTCTTTCGTTCGCCTTAAATATGTCTATAACTGCAATGTTGCCTCTTATATGAATTTAACTGTCCTTTTTAGTTCACTCAGCAGTCCATAGAGTTTATCTTCCACTGTCGTCTCTCTAGGCCAGAAGGTTTGCCTAGACGTGTTGTAATTTGGGCAGTCTTGGAGTATGTGCTCTGCTGTCTGCGATAATAATCCACATGTGCACATAGCTGATTCACCGATCTTGAATCTTGTATACATGTGGTTGCGTAATCTATTGTGTCCTGTTCTGAGGCGCAGAATAATGACTTGTTCTGGTCTGTCCATAACGTGGTAGTCGTCTTGAGTAGGTGTTGGTGGATTTCTGACTGATTTGATCATTCTTTTCTTTTGGTGGAATGTAATGGGCACATCAGGCTGGTCTTCTTTTGCTCCTTCGTTAGCCAATCGATCAGTTCTGTCGTTTCCTGGTACTCCACAGTGGGATGGTATCCACTGTATTGTGACCTTATGTTGGCTGCTAAGTTCAGAAAGTAGTGTCCTTAGTACTGGCAATTTCCAAGACATAATATCGTTTTCGTTGAGGTGAGTTTCTTGCAAGCAACATACGCTTACCGTTTCTTGGCCCAAGATGTTTTCTAGTTCTATTGCTTTGTTGCTGAATCCCTCCGCATTCCAGTGCATTAGTTGTAGTCTTTGTTTGGTATGTCCAAACGCTCTACTTTCAGGTCCCTGGCTCCACAGGACATCTGAGAAGGACCTCCAGTAGCCGTGGTTGGACCCTTTCGAGGCATAGGGCCAGGCACTGCACCTGCCTGGGGGTCCAAAGCAGGGCGAGCACCGTAACATTTAGCAGTAGTCGACATATTTCATTACGCGTGATTGGTGGCATCCTGATTTCTGTGGCGCGCCTCCTGGCTGGCTGCCTCCGTATTCAGCACCTTTCCTTTGCTAGAGCAGACTGTGGTCTTACTCAAGTTTAGGTGTGTAAGCACGCACACACATTTTTGCTCATGCATGTACGTGCATACACATCTAGAGCGTTCTAGATATTTCTCGGCGTCAGTGACTCGCCGTCACCCCTTCTCCTGTAAGTTAAAACAGTTCCGTCACGAGAAGGCCAGGAGTTGGACTTTTGCAGCATAGATGGTGAATGCACGAGCCATTAGGGTATTTATGCAATGGTGGGCACTCACCCCAACCCGGCCCGTAGCTACATACAGCAACATTTGGAACCATGTAATTCTAAAATGCGAATATATCGATTTTTATATAGAGAAATATTTATCTACATGTAAATATTTAATAAGGATGATTTTATGAAAAACAGATATTTCTCCGGTGAATAAAATGTTTTATTTTGCAAGAAAATATTAAATTTAAAAGTCTTTTGCTGTTATAAATTATTTCCACATTTACAATGTTCAAATTAATTTATTTGTTGTAGTAGTCTTGATATATTTATGAAATTTATTCAGAGTTTAATACTTGTTTTCCGAATATTTTATTTTCACACACAGCCGGAAGTAGGTTTTGTTTCATTTCCGTTTTAAAGTTTTTTTTACAATTCTAACTGTTCGAATTTGATTAAAGCAATGAATGTCAATAACAAACGTAAGATTGAAGATGAATGCCGTGTTTTTAATGATGAATGGACAACTAAGTACCTATTTTATAATGTTGGTAGCAAATCAGCTTGCTTGTTGTGTCGTGGGTCAGTAGCTGTCTTCAAGGAGTACAATTTAAAAAGACACTATCAAACAAAACATTCCGATTTCGGATACAATTTAACAACCGAAAGGAGGGAAAGGAAATGCCTTGAGTTGGTGAAAAATTTGGAGAAACAGCAAACTGTTTTCACTAATCAGTCTTCAATTCAAGATGCTGCAACTGAAGCTGACACACAGAATTGTAAAACAGAACAAGCCATTTTCTGATGGCGAGTTCATCAAGGAATGTTTGCTAGATGCAGCAAACAGTATGTGTCCAGAACAAAAACACAGATTTGACAACATTACTTTATCAAGGAGAACTGTGGTCAGGCGTGTTGACAAGATAAGTGACAATTTGATGCATAAACTTCAAGATGCAAGTAAACAATTTTTGTGGTACTCTCTTGCATTGGATGAGAGTACCGATGTACATGATACTTCCCAATTATTGACATTTATACGTGTAATAAACACTTCTTTCAAACACACTGAAGAGTTACTGAGTGTTGAGTCACTCAAAGATACAACCACAGGCCACGATATATTCAATGCTGTTACTAACTGTATTGAAAGAACTGGGTTGGTTTGGAACAAGATGGCAAGTGTTACAACTGACGGAGCTCGTGCTTTAACTTGAAAAAATGTAGGCCTGGTAAAGTTGATAAGAGATAAGCTTAAAGCAGAATATCCAGACCACACATTATTACCACTTCGCTGTGTGATTCATCAAGAAAGTCTGTGTAAAACTGTTTTGAATATCAAGCATGTTATTGACCCAGTTGTCAGTGTCATCAACCTCATCAGATCAAGAGGACTTAATCACAGACAGTTCAAGATATTACTTGACAATTTGGAAACTGAACATGTCCTGTACCACACCAGTGTTCGATGGCTGAGTCTCGGCAAGGTGTTGAGGCGAGTGTGGGAACTCAGAGAAGAAATAGTGATGTTCCTAGAGATGAAGGGCATTGGATGTGACTTTAATACTAACATTGTAAATAAAGAGTGGAAGTTAGACTTTATGTTTGCCATTGAAATTATGGAAAAGTTAAATGAACTGAATGTCAAACTTCAGGGCAATGGTCTGTTTGCACATGAATTGTATGTACATGTAAAATCATTTCAGGCAAAACTCTCACTGTTCTCCAGACAAGCAAGCGAAAAAAGATTTTGTCACTTCCCTTTGCTGAAACAAGAAACCATTTCTGGTGAAATGACTAAAAAGTACAAAGCCCAATTAGATGCATTGATTGAAGAATATGGATGGAGATTCCAAGATTTCAAGAACTTAGAGCCACAGTTCAATATTCTCAGTTCCCCTTTTAGTGCAGAAGCTGATACAGCCACATAGGACATACAGTTGGAGCTGCTTGACTTACAAGCAGATCTTGACCTGAAAGAGAAATTCAAGACAGATGGTTTGCTGGATTTCTATGGATCTTTATCACAAGAATCATTTTGCCAACTTGGAAAACTTTGCAGCTAAACTTTTATCATTATTTGGATCAACATACATTTACGAACAAGTATTCTCTTGCTTGAAGATTAACAAATCTAAGAATAGGTCTTTACTGTCGGACTGCAACTTGCATGCTGTCATGCGAATTTCAACAAGTAAACTTTCTCCAGATCTAAAGAATATTGTCAAAACGTTCAAGCAGTTACACGCATCTCATTAAAAATAAACAATTATAGTGACAGTGTAGGCGGTTTGTGTCTAAATTAAAGCCATTGATAGAGAATAAAGAATATTTGCTATAATAACAAGTTGTAAAATCTTGTTAACAAATTAGTAAAAGTTTTTGTCCATATTGTCAAATACAATGTATAAGTGTATAAGTAAAATAAAATTGCAATAATTAGTTATTTACACTGCTTAATAGCCTATAAATAATTAATAATTACTTATTGTGACAGGTTGCTGTAAACAAAATGGACATTATATATATGTGCGGCCCGCCAATAGCTTTACATTTGTCAATGAGGCCCACCTCACAAAAGGTTTGTCCACCCCTGACATAAAGGATTAATGTATCTTCTCAAGCAACGCTACCATTTATCATAATTGCACGAACCGCTAAATTAAAGGTAAAAATAGCAATTTTCCGACATAAAATTTTAACAGCCATGGTGTATCCTTATTATAACCCATAAAGATTATCTGGATATGACTTTCCTGGGAGTGTAGGTCACGCCTTATCGGACAGGTCTCTGATGAGACGGCGGTCTTGGTCACGCTAATATGGTAGACATGCAGTTAGGCAGATATATAGTAGGTAGGTAGACAATGACTGGGTGGGTATGTAAGTAGTAGGTAGGTAGATGGTTCGGTGTCGAGAGGTAGGAGAAGTGCCTAGGGATTCATGGCAAAATCTAATGGCCGACGTTTGGTGCAGGAGAGCCTGGCATATGATACCACAACATCTAGCTTAATATACCTCACAAGTTCCGGGAGTCTCCGCGGCGAAGTAGTTGTAGCGGGTGCTTCGCCCTTCGATGGTTGTGGGTTTGATTCCTGCCTATGTCGTTCGGTTCTTGAGTGCAATGTTCTCTGAAACTCCTGGGGTCGTCGCTGCTGGAACTACAGAGTTCGTGATTTATGTGATGCTGTCAGCAGGTCGCCCTGGGGAAAGTGACCGAGCCTTATGGGATAACATCCGGTTCAATGAAGTCGGTCCTCTTTCCTGCCTCACAAATTCCGCTTGAGTAATCAGAGAATGAAACGAATGGTCTCATGTCATCAATTGTATGTTTAGGCACTCTGTTTATAATTAGAACCCACACGCTATGTACGACCTGTGTTGTGTTCAAACGTCTGACGTCACTTTGATGAGGCGGCCATGCTTCTAGTACAGGAACAGATTAGCGAGGACACACAGATCACGTTAACGTGGAAGTCTTGGTCACGCTAACACGACAGCCTTGGTCACGTTAACGTGGCAGTCTTGGTCACGTTGACGTGGCGGTGTTGGTCATGTTAGCGCGGCGGTCTTGGTCACGCTAATGTGGTAGTCTTCGTTACGTTAACGTGGAGTCTTGGTCACATTAACGTGGTAGTCTTGGTCACGTCAACTTGGTCGTGTTGGTCACGTTAACGTGACAGTCTTGGTCATGACGCGAGGATTACTATACCATGTTAAAGATGATTTGAATAGTTCCACGGGTTGATTGGTTGTTCATGTTATTCGTTGTATAGGTTAACATTTTAGCATTGAGTCTAGGATGGTGTAACTTCATTACTGACTATATAAACATTAACACCTACATAAACAAACTTACCGAAACAGGCAGACTAACTGACCGACCGACCGACCAAGTAGGCAGAGTAACAAACAATAGTGAGTTGAAGAAAGAAAGACAGCCGATCAGACACACTGATAGGCACACAGACATATTTGTGGACCCGCCGAGAAGGGGAGATAAACAGAAAGAGAAAGGGAAAAAACAGACAGACAGACAGACAGACAGACAGACAGACAGACAGACAGACAGACAGACAGACAGACTGATACACTGATCGAATGGGAGCCATACAGACAGAGAGACCTACAGACCGACCGAGACAGGCAGAGAGACATACAGTTACGGACATAGACATGCAGTTAGGCAGATATATAGTAGGTAGGTAGACAATGACTGGGTGGGTATGTAAGTAGTAGGTAGGTAGATGGTTCGGTGTCGAGAGGCAGGAGAAGTGCCTGGGGGTTCATGACAAAATCTAATGGCCGACGTTTGGTGTAGGAGAGCCAGCCTCGCATATGATACCACAATATCTAGCTTAAGAATGGAGGTGGAGGCGGTCACTGCAGCTTTCCGCTGGATCGAGAATACGACACACAACACACACACACACACACACACACACACACACACACACACACACATCGTGATTGTAACTGACTCAGAAAGCATGCAGCGGAAGGTGATTACAGGCATGCTTCGTGCAGAGTGCCTTGCGTCGCTTCGGAGGTCACGGGTGGCAAGCATCGTCTGGATCTTTTCTCCGGGGCATGCCGGTGTGCTGGGGAATGAACAGGCGGACAGATTGGCTGGCTCTGCAAAATTTGATGGAGTATTTATGCATGATAAGGCAGACGTGGTTGCGGCCTTGTGGGAGCACGTGTACACCTCCGAGGAGCAAATGGATCATTATGGTCTGGCAAAAATGAGGCAGCGAGGAGTGACGAGGGGATCTGGCCGACGCTCGACGCTCAGAGGAAAGGCGAGACGGACATATAATCAGATTGCTACTGGTACTGTTGGTGTTGGTACTTTTCGCTGGCTGCTGGGGATGGGGACGGGGCGCCTATGGGAATGCCCCGAATGCTGTGATGTCGGTTCCTAGATCAATCAATCAATCAATCAAAGTTTGGCAGGTAGTTAGGTAGGCAGTAGAGAGCTAAGTATGTAGCAGAGATGCAGTTAGGTATCAATATATGTAGCTAGAGATGCGGATGATACAGTATTAATTGTAGACAATGAGCAGGATCTGCAAAATCTAGCAGATGCGATTGTTGCTCACAGTGACCAAATAGAACTGTCAAAAACTGTCATTTACTGCCAATATATGGCAGAGGGGTCTTTGAGTCTGAGGAATAAAGGCCGCCTGGCTAGTGCAGTCGCCGCGAACTGTGCAGGTTAGGATTTTCTTTTTGCCCCTTACAGAAAAAAAACCCACACCTTACCGAGGGATCGATCCCGGGTCTCCCGAATGAGAGTCCGGCGTTCTAGCCACTCGGCCAGCCGCTCCTCAGTGAACAAATAGAGTTAGAATTAAATTGTTCGAAGACACAGGTTATGGTCGGCAGTAGGAAGAAGGAAACACCATAATGTAATACACAAGTAAATGAGAATATTCTTCAACAAGTGAATCGTTACAATTATCTCGGAACAGTCATAACATCTGATGGCAGATGGCTTGAAGAGAATAGAACAAGAATCGCCATGTCGAAGGTAGCCTTTTGCAATATGGAAAAACATACTGACCAATAAACAGATGTCAGTTGCAACGAGAAAAATAGTTGTGAAGAACTTGTATACATAGAACCTGTACTCCCCGGGAAGTTTACCCTGCCAACAAATGCCCGCAGAAGTCGGATGTGTCGGCCTATGGGGCGCAGGAACGCAGCTCTGCTGTAAACAGGCACAATGCAATCACGTCAGAAAAAACGTAAGAACGCAGAAAAGAAGAAGAAGAACCTATACATTTGTATGGATATGAAGCGTGGACAATAAGCTGACAAGCTGAAAAACATCTAATGACAGTGGAAATGTGGTTTCTGAGGAAAAAGCAAAGAATACCACGGACAGACAGAAAAACAATGACCAAGTTCTAAAAGAAACAAATGAAAACCGTAAACTGATTGGAGAAATTAGACATAGACAGTCACAGTTTTGGACGTTATATGATAAGAAATAAATTGGAGTACATGATGACAACTGTCAATATTTAGGGGAAAAGAACAAGGGAAAGTAGAGAAATAAATACCTGGATGGCTTGGCCACGTGATATAGTCGAGGCAAGAACACAGAGCTGATCTGCGATTCTGGTGATCGTGTGAGATGGCGAAACATGACCGCCAACACTGAACGGTATGGCACATGATGATGATGAGCTAGGTATGTAATCAGTGTATGTATGGAGGTAGATAGGTAGTTAGGTTTCCATGCATGTAGTTAGTTATGAGGGTATCTGTGTATTTATGGAGGTAGGTAGGTAAGTAGGTAGTTAGACAGGCAGGTAGGTAAGTAAGCTGACATGACAGATATCCTTGTTAATTCGTGTGTCTGCAGTGCGTATTTATTTGAGGTGTTCACATTATGTAATATAAATAGACACACATAGAATTTTTTGGCGCTCACAGAAGAAGAAGAAGGAAATAGAGATTAGAAGACGCACTAGACAACATAAAATTTGAAAGCTATAATAGTTACCGACCGGGATCTGTCGCCTCCAAATGACGACGGCGCCTCGCTGCAGGAACAAGTGTACTTCGACGCACGACCAACTAGACATATATATATATATATATATATATAT
>OY992877.1:144600263-144787763 GCA_963921405.1 Cepaea hortensis | reverse complement strand
ACATTATGGAGCATAGACCTTTAACTAATTCACGCCAGGCTCTTTGTAGTATAAGTTGTAATATAGGTATATATTATTTAAATTGTAACAAGTATGTCGACTACAACATAATGTAGTTACCAAAACTAAGATTAGTCTGGGTTTAATATGAAGGGACACAACCCAATATTTCTCCAAATTCATCATACTGCGGAAAGGTAAAATTAACTCCCCTTGGTAGGTAACAAATAAACTTGAGTATTTAAAACAACGTATTCCCTTAGTGAATTTAAAAACACAAGCCACAAACAATATGGTGCATGATTTATTGCCTGGAATATTTCGCTTCATCTCATCAGGTGCATACTGCAGAGTGAATAATACTTAAGCTAAACAAATAAAGAATATGGTCGCAGGTATTGCTTGAATGTGGAACATTTGTTATCCACACGGTAATTTCAAATTTAGCACGAACTCTTTATGTTTGCACAAAACCGGCTGGAACCACCTAATTACTAACGCCTCGTTATATTTGACCAATCGTTTATTGTTCGTCGAATACAGTAAACGAAACGCTGTTCTTCGGAAATACTTGTGCAGATGAAAGGCTGTAAAACGCCGCCCTCGTCGATTTCTTAACCCCTCGTTAGATATGGCCACAGCATGAACAAGTAAAACGCGTTTCGTATATTGGAACTTAATCACTTAGCAACACGCACATTGCTAGAAGGGACTTGCAGAAATGCTGGAGTGGAATAGGAGCCATACATTTTAATTAGTCTAGTCTAGCAGCCTCAGCTACGTCTCGGCGTGACGATTAGAATATTACGCGGACAATGGAATGGGCGTGGTCGGATAAGAGGAAGAAGTAGGAGGAGGAGAAGTGCACGCTTCATCCTTGGATTTTGAATATACACGTAACTACATGAATATAATATCTCTTTTGCTTCGCATCATATTACGAATGTATTGTCTCTTTTTCGTTGCATGTCCGATGATAGTATCCCAATTTTCATGAATTTGGCCAAGAGCTCCTACTACTTCCTCTTCTGCGATCAACGTTTGCCATGCGTCTATTCCAGCATGGGTTACAAACAGGACAGTCCTCTTGAGGCCTTCACTGGTCCTTCAGAGTTTGTCTCACAGGATCGTTCTGGTCGGCCAGATTTACTCCCTCAGTTAGAGGAAGCCCGGGCAGTCCTGAAGGACATGCTTTGGGGTTTGCTTGAGTGCTTCACATCCGCAATAGGCTGTCCCTGAGACCCATTCGACAGAGGTGTGCTCTGAGTCCACAATATCCTGTTTGGAGTCTGTGGATTTTGGTCTGTGCATTTCTGCCAACATCTTTTATACATTTCCACCACTCTCTGTTGTGCGTTTCTGCCCATCTTTTTTATTATTAACTGTCTACACCAACCTCACCCCGATAGATTCAAGCAGTTGTCAATGCTTTCATGACCTCAACACAAAAGCACGGGACTTTAGTTCAAACCCAGATTACCATAGGATTCACGAACCAGAACAATCATACGCCTGCATGAAAATAAAAGGTGACAGGATATCATTTCCAATGGATATTGTATAACTGATGAAAGCGGGGGCCGAGTTAAAATAAGTTTAGAACCACGGAAAGATTATGTTTAGCTAACAACCGGTCTGCGTGTGTGCGGGTTCCGGGGACGTACGTGCGAAGAGGTACGAGTGAGGTGAAGGGGGGTGCGCGTGAGGTCCGGGGAGGTACGCGTGAGGTGCTTGCATGAAGGACATGTGAGTGTTGTCAGTGTGAGCTACCTAGTTAAGAAAGTGCCCATCATTGTCTGTGACTTCATTTGTTCATATTATTTTCGTTCGACTTGTTGAACCTGTGCATTCATAAACTGAATTGTGTTGCGCTGTTTCATCAAGCCGTGGCGTGACACATCTATCTTCGACAAGTAGGAGAGACACTGAGAGGGGTGGGGGGGGGGTGAAAGCGAGAGGAAGAGAGAGAGAGAGAGAGAGAGAGAGAAGAGAGAGAGAGAGAGAGAGAGAGAGAGAGAGAGAGAGAGAGAGAGAGAGAGAGAGAGAGAGAGATGAAACAAACAAACCACGCAAGAAAGAGCGCACCTTGACTTTGTTTTTAGCGCACGCGCGTGCGTATGTTTTAACACGCTCGTTTGTGTTTCACACACCCGCGCGTTTGTTTTCACACACTCAATAAATACAAACGCAGCTACTATATCTCACAAGTATAGTGGTTGCGTACCATATATGTAGCCCTGGGTTCAAATCCTTCTATTGCGGAATTTATTCTTTGGCCAGATGACGCAGGAGTCATTCTAAGTCTCCTCATTGCGTCGGATTCGCCCTAAATCTCTTCATTATATCGAGGTCAATCAAAACATCCAGATGGCGTCGGAGTGGATGAAAACATCCAGATGACGTCGTGGTGAACCAAAACATGCGGATGATGTCGGTGGTCCAAAAAATTCAGATGACGTCGGGGTGGACCAAAACATAAGATAATGTCGGTGTTCCAAAACATTCAGATGATGTCGGTGGTCCAAAACATCCAGAAGACGTCGCTGTGGATCAAAACATCCAGACCGTGTCGGGGTGGACCAAAACATCTAGAAGTTGTCGGGGTCGACCTAATTCCTCACTTAGCCTCGGTGCCGACCTAAATGTCCACATGGCGTCAGGGGTGGCCTAAGTCTCCACGAGGCGTTGAAGTTGACCTAATCTCATAAAATGAATACCTAAATACCAGAAGTAAAGCAGCAGACATTGATCGCATCGCACATCGAATATCTGTGGCCAAGCCGTTTGACTCGTGCTCCGAAGATTGTGGGTTCGATTCCGGGCCGCGTCCTTCGGTTTACGAGTTAAATGTTTCGGAGACTCCTGTGGGTTGTCGCCAAAAGCTACGGAGTTCGTGCTTTGTGCGACGCTTTCCGTGCTGCGGAAAGAGACCGAGCCATATGGGATAAAACCCGGTGCAATGAAGTCGACCCTGTCGACTTATAAACGACTTTTAAGCACATCGAGTGACGTTTTGACAAGAACATATATACCTAGCACTTCATGACCAATATGTGGCGATTTCATGGGAAATTGATAGTTTCCACACGTATAGACGAAACGATGAAGCTCTGGTATTTGATGAGGATCACTTGAGACATTTACATTAACTTACCACATCTGAGACATTACAAACACATAGGACAGCAGAGATATTTACACTAATATATGGCAGCTGAGACATTTACACAAATATACGACATTTGAGACATTTACAATAATATATTGCTCCTGTGACATTTACACAAATATACAACATCTGAGACATTTACACAAATATACGACAACTGAGACATTTACACACATATACGGCAGCTGACATAGTTAATTGCATATCCTTTACATGGCGTTGCAATCAACACCAGCATTTAGTGCTGCTGTGAACGCGGTCTCCTGGCAAATCGCACGCAGCTGTGTTTCGAATGCGGGTATGTGGGATCACGAACTGCGTCCGTACAAACAACGCCAAGGAGCCGGTACAGCTGACATATTTACACAAATTAGTAACATCTGAGACATTTACACTAATATACGACATCAGAGACATTTACACTAATATGCGACATCTTAGACATTTACACCGACATACGAACACCTGAGATATTTACACTAACATAAGAACATCTAAGATATTCACACCGATATACGATATCTCAGACATTTAAGCTAAAATGCGAAATTTGAAACACTTACACTAACAAACGATTATCTCAGACATTTACACTAATACACGATCATCTAAGAAATTTACACAAATATAACAGCCAAGACAGTTGCACGAGAAAAATTTACATTAACATAAAATATACTGCCAAAGTCACACGCAATACATAGACATATATAATTTAAACTGTATCATCGACGCAACACAAAATTCTAGAAAACGAAAAGAAACATGAAGAGAATTGCAATAATATAAGCCACGTGATTAGAAATTAATCAGACAAAAAGAGGTCAGCATGGCCGAATGGATAAGAGCACAGGCTCTTAAACCTCTGGTGTGCTGGTGCTTAAGTAGCGGGTTCAACCCCTACACTGGTCAGTTGGATTAAAATGTTGACTTCTCGTCCTTGACATGGGGACGTAAATTACAAGTACCTCAGAAGTCAGAGTGGGTTCGCCTGATGGCGAGGGATACTGGTGAAAGGGACAGCTAATCCACACGCAAAAATCAGTCCAGTGCCCTAGAAGCAGGAGCACGTGTATGGACTACGCTGGAGCTCAAAGCAAGCGAACGAAAAAAAAAAATTGCAATGATTAACAAGGAAACAGAAATGTCACATCAATATAAACACGCTCAGGGTTCGAAAAGCATATAACACACTGAATGTTAGCATTTTTAATTTGAAAACGTTACAAGTGTTTGTAGCAGTTATAGGTAGACGTGTAACGTAAGCAAGCATATTTTTACATGGCTTTATACAGTGCCTCTGCCCAGGTCATTGCTTGCTTCCTGTGCATTTTTCTACTAAAGACAATTTAGTAAACAAACGAGATACAAATCAGTTGGGTGGATAAAGGAGCGTGTGTCCTATCTGGCCTGTCAGTCATCCCTGGATACACTCGCTTGGGAAACCTCACAGACGCTGAAGATCTTGCCAGTTACTGCCATCATTTGTGTCCTGCTGTGCGGCTGTAAAACATCCGTTGGCGGAGTAGGGATTCCGCGGAGAGAGCAGAGGTGACTGTTTTAATGTGGGCAGGATAAGTTAAGACTATCCTGTGGCTGGAGAATAAACGTTAAGATGTCTGATTATCTGGACTAACTTTAACAGATGTAATCGTATGTAGATTGGTAGGTATCTTGGTAGGTATGTTGGTAGGTAGGTAGGCAGTTACTTAGGTTAGTTAGTTAGTTAGGTAGTTAGTTAGTTATTTGGTTGGTTGGTTGGTTGGTTGGTTGGTTAGTCGCGGTTCCAACTTCACGGCAACGGGTAGTCCCATATGATCAGTTCCTGTGCCAGTAAATATCACACAAAATGCTTCTTACTGCCCAATGTGAAAAGTGGAACAGACAGGAGTCTCGGCAAGCCAACAGCCCGCACAGGTACACTGTGCTTAATGCCACCGCCAGAATGCCAACACAAAAGTCCTCCACAAAAAATACAGTTCATTGTCGATGGAATCAGCAGTCACCAGAAATACTTCATTGACCTTGGTTTTATCCCACAAAGCTCGGTCTCTTTCCGCAGGGCGACCCGCCGAAAGTGCCGCACAAAGCACGAACTCCGTATCTCCAGCGACGACTCCCATGAGTTTTCTGAAAAATGCACTCGTGAACCGAAAAGGCAAACCAGTCAATTCAGCGACAGCCGGCCATGCAGTTCACTGTGCAAATAATAGCGGACAGATGCAAAAGCATTCCACGCGAATTTCACAGCTCAAAGTGTCGCGCCACGTACTCATTCAGTAGCAGGGCGACGGAACCATGTACTACCAGTCCAACATGAGGAAAATGCGAATGCAAACCGTAGTCACAAGCATAAGCCATAAACACGCCAGAGGACTTAACGGTTCAATGCCTAACCGCCATGTTGGGGACCGGAAGCCAGTAAGTAGAAAGTTTGCTGAGTAAATAGCTAGCTAAAGTAGATGAAGTAAAGGGTCCCTTTCATGGTTAGTTACTTAGGTTAGTAAGTAGATAGCTTGCTGAGTAAATAGCTAGGTAAAGTAGATGAAGTAAAAGGTCCCTTATCACGTCATGACAGGTGTTGGGTATATGGGGCTGGCCCGTATATTTTAACTCGTCTGCGATGGGTGATGCGATCAATACCATGTTCCCCGCCGTTACTTTCCAATACATTCTCTAATACCAATTGTAGGCTGGTTCTACCTGGGGGACCCTGCATTCCAACAAGTAACCGTTAATATTTAACAGTCAACTACAACTCATCATCATCATCATCAAGTGCCCTAACAGCTGGCGTAGGCGTTTATGGCTCTCAACTGATCTCGGTCTTTGCTGTTCTGGATCAACTCTGCTAATGACATTCCTCCATGCCAACCTCTCAATCCATCCAGCATCATTTCTCCTGGTCTGCCTCTGCCTCTCTTCCCCTAGATCTTTTCAGTTGTCACGATGTTCTCCAATGCCCCTCTTAATTACAACTCACAGAGACAAATTATGCACCAAAACGTCATGTTCTTTAAGGGTTAACGTTGACATTATGCACCCAGGCTAACCTATACTTGCCGGTGGCCAAGTGTTCGAATCCCCATCGAGGTGGATGTTTAAAATTGACCACAGCTTCCGTGTAGATCCAGCCTCAACGTGGATGGCTGGGAAGTAAAGGCGACCGGCGTGAAGTTGACCTCATCACCCATCGAGTGCCAAATTGTCTACAAAATATAGGGGATGGCATCATAAGCCCATTACGCCTCAAAGAAAGGAAAAGGGTCCACGATTTTCTTACTTATCCTGACTTGACTGAGCATCATTTATAACCCAAACCTCTTGAGTTTGTCGTGGCTATCTCATTCAATAAAATGAAACCAATAAAACTAGACCTAGCGTCATATATAACCCAAACCTCTTGGGTTTGTCATGGCTATCTCATTCAATAAAGTGAAACCAATAAAACTAGACCTAGCGTCATATATAACCCAAACTTCTTGAGTTTTTCATGGCTATCTCATTCAATAAAGTGAAACCAATAAAACTAGACCTAGCGTCATATATAACCCAAACTTCTTGAGTTTTTCATGGCTATCTCATTCAATAAAGTGAAACCAATAAAACTAGACCTAGCGTCATATATAACCCAAACCTCTTGAGTTTGTCGTGGCTATCTCATTCAATAAAATGAAACCAATAAAACTAGACCTAGCGTCATATATAACCCAAACCTCTTGAGTTTGTCGTGGCTATCTCATTCAATAAAGTGAAACCAATAAAACTAGACCTAGCGTCATATATAACCCAAACCTCTTGAGTTTGTCGTGGCTATCTCATTCAATAAAGTGAAACCAATAAAACTAGACCTAGCGTCATATATAACCCAAATCTCTTGAGTTTGCCATGGCTATCTCATTCAATAAAATGAAACCAATAAAACGAGACCTAGCGTCATATATAACCCAAACCTCTTGAGTTTGCCATGGCTATCTCATTCAATAAAGTGAAACCAATAAAACTAGACCTAGCGTCATATATTTACCCAAACCTCTTGAATTTGCCATGGCTATCTCATTCAATAAAGTGAAACCAATAAAACTAGACCTAGCGTCATATATAACCCAAACCTCTTGAGTTTGCCATGGCTATCTCATTCAATAAAATGAAACCAATAAAACTAGACCTAGCGTCATATATAACCCAAACCTCTTGAGTTTGTCGTGGCTATCTCATTCAATAAAATGAAACCAATAAAACTAGACCTAGCGTCATATATAACCCAAACCTCTTAAGTTTGTCGTGGCTATCTCATTCAATAAAATGAAACCAATAAAACTAGACCTAGCGTCATATATAACCCAAACCTCTTGAGTTTGTCGTGGCTATCTCATTCAATAAAATGAAACCAATAAAACTAGACCTAGCGTCATATATAACCCAAACCTCTTGAATTTGTCGTGGCTATCTCATTCAATAAAATGAAACCAATAAAACTAGACCTAGCGTCATATATAACGCAAACCTCTTGAGTTTGCCATGGCTATCTCATTCAATAAAATGAAACCAATAAAACTAGACCTAGCGTCATATATAACCCGAACCTCTTGAGTTTGTCGTGGCTATCTCATTCAATAAAATGAAACCAATAAAACTAGACCTAGCGTCATATATAACCCAAACCTCTTGAGTTTGCCATGGCTATCTCATTCAATAAAATGAAACCAATAAAACTAGACCTAGCGTCATATATAACCCAAACCTCTTGAGTTTGTCGTGGCTATCTCATTCAATAAAATGAAACCAATAAAACTAGACATAGCGTCACATATAACCCAAACCTCTTGAGTTTGCCATGGCTATCTCATTCAATAAAATGAAACCAATAAAACTAGACCTAGCATAATATATAACCCAAACTCTTGAGTTTGTCGTGGCTATCTCATTCAATAAAATGAAACCAATAAAACTAGACCTAGCGTCATATATAACCCAAACCTCTTGAGTTTGCCATGGCTATCTCATTCAATAAAATGAAACCAATAAAACTAGACCTAGCGTCATATATAGCCCAAACCTCTTGAGTTTGTCGTGGCTATCTCATTCAATAAAATGAAACCAATAAAACTAGACCTAGCGTCATATATAACCCAAACTTCCTGAGTTTCAATAAAATGGGACCTATGTCAGCAGCAACTAGCAAATTAACCCTAGACAGACGCGAAGATTTGTTCAGCCAGTCTTACTATCATTATCATATAGCAGCTCTATTGCAGAACGTCGCTCTCATCACGTCTCACCGAATAGATCCTCGATCCTTTGTCATTTCCCCTGCCTCATTCACCTTCATATTCCAGGTGTACAAATACCCGGTTTCTTCTATTAAGAGCCAAGTCTTCCAGTCATCACTGTTCCTCCCAAGTCTTCTAGTCATCACTGTTCCTCCCAAGTCTTCCAGTCATCACTGTTCCTCCCAAGTCTTTCAGTCATCACTGTTCCTCCCAAGTCTTCCAGTCATCACTGTTCCTCCCAAGTCTTCCAGTCATCACTGTTCCTCCCAAGTCTTCCAGTCATCACTGTTCCTTCCAAGTCTTCCAGTCATCATTGTTCCTCCCAAGTCTTCCAGTCATCATTGTTCCTCCCAAGTCTTCCATTCATCACTGTTCCTCCCAAGGCGTCCAGTCATCACTGTTCCTCCCAAGTCTTTCAGTCATCACTGTTCCTCCCAAGTCTTCCAGTCATCACTGTTCCTCTCAAGTCTTCCAATCATCACTGTTCCTCCCAAGTCTTCCAGTCATCACTGTTCATCTCAAGTCTTCCAGTCATCACTGTTCCTCCCAAGTCTTCCAGTCATCACTGTTCCTTCCAAGTCTTCCAGTCATCACTGTTCCTCCCAAGTCTTTCATTCATCACTGTTCCTCCCAAGTCTTCCAGTCATCACTGTTCCTCCCAAGTTTTCCAGTCATCACTGTTCTTCCCAAGTCTTCCAGTCATCACTGTTCCCCCCCCCCCCAAGTCTTCCAGTCATCACTGTTTCTCCCAAATCTTCCAGTCATCACTGTTCCTCCCAAGTCACTGTGACATTTGATGTACATTACTGTCAACTTGCCGTCTTGACAGACGGTGACTGACTGACTGACAACTTGCCGATTTGACAGACGGTGACTGACTGACTGACAACTTGCCGTCTTGACAGACGGTGACTGACTGACTGACAACTTGCCGTCATGACAGACGGTGACTGACTGACAACTTGCCGTCTTGACAGACGATGTCTGACTGACTGGCAACTTGCCGTCTTGACAGACGATGACTGACTGACTGGCAACTTGCCGTCTTGACAGACGATGACTGACTGACAACTTGCCGTCTTGACAGACGATGACTGACTGAGTGACAACTTGCCGTCTTGACAAACGGTGACTGACTGACTGGCAGCTTGCCGTCTTGACAGACGATGACTGACTGACAACTTGCCGTCTTGACAGACGATGACTGACTGACTGACAACTTGCCGTCTTGACAGACGGTGACTAACTGACTGGCAACTTGCCGTCTTGACAGACGATGACTGACTGACAACTTGCCGTCTTGACAGACGGTGACTGACTGACTGGCAACTTGCCGTCTTGACAAACGGTGACTGACTGACTGGCAACTTGCCGTCTTGACAGACGGTGACTAACTGACAACTTGCCGTCTTGACAGACGGTGACTGACTGATAACTTGCCGTCTTGACAGACGGTGACTGACTGACAACTTGCCGTCTTGACAGACAGTGACTGACTGACTGACTGGCACCTTGCCGTCTTGACAGACGGTGACTGACTGACAACTTGCCGTCTTGACAGACGATGACTGGCTGACTGGCAACTTGCCGTCTTGACAGATGGTGACTGACTGACAACTTGCCGTCTTGACAGACGGTGACTGACTGACAACTTGCCGTCTTGACAGACGGTGACTGACTGACAACTTGCCGTCTTGACAGACGGTGACTGACTGACTGACTGGCAACTTGCCGTCTTGACAGACGATGACTGACTGACTGGCAACTTGCCGTCTTGACATACGGTGACTGACTGACTGGCAACTTGCCGTCTTGACAGATGGTGACTAACTGACAACTTGCCGTCTTGACAGACGGTGACTGACTGACAACTTGCCGTCTTGACAGACGGTGACTGACTGACAACTTGCCGTCTTGACAGACGGTGACTGACTGACTGACAACTTGCCGTCTTGACAGACGATGACTGACTGACTGACAACTTGCCGTCTTGACAGACGGTGACTGACTGACTGGCAACTTGCCGTCTTGACAAACGGTGACTGACTGACTAACTGACTGGCAACTTGCCGTCGTGACTGACGGTGACTGACTGACAACTTGCCGTCTTGACAGACGATGACTGACTGACTGGCAACTTGCGGTCTTGACAGACGATGATTGACTGATAATTTGCCGTCTTGACAGACGATGACTGACTGCGCCTTGCTGTCTTGACAGACTATAGTTTGTAAAATGAAGCTATATCTCTCCATAACATAAAGCCTGGGCTGACTTTAGAGACCATATGTTGCCCATGCAGTATGATCTCTCTCTCTCTCTCTGCCTGCCTAGTTCACTCCAGAGGAAAGGTAACACCAATACGTCTGGTGCAAGACAAGCTGCAGAAATGGCCGGATCAGCAAAATAATACTCCAAGTGTCCGCCTGTCGGAGCTTCGATCCTAGACCAGTTGCCGACCAAGACTTAGGGCCTGGTCTGCCCTGCCATGACATTTAGTCTATGGGTAGCATTTTCTCGTACTGGGGTAAGACTTGTCCCCTCCCAATTGCACTCCTCCCCCCGAAGCCGTTGGCACAATGTGGGGTGTCGGGTTTGGGGAACGCCGCCCAACATTCGGCGTTAACAGAAAGCAGGTAGCACCGTCTACTGTCATACGGTAGCTCAGTCATATCTGACTAAGACCTGACACCTGACAGATGGCAATTATTGTGAAAAGGCAAAATAACCTCTCCATAGCACGAAGCCTGGGCGGAATTGTAGAGAACATATAGAGAACGGCCTGCCTAGTTTACTCCAGAGGAACGGTAACACCAGTACGTCTGGTACAAGACAAGCTGTGGAAGCTGCCGGATCAGCAAAGCAATGCTCTAACTGTCTGCCTAACGGAGCTTCAATCCTAGAAAAGTTGCCAACCAAGTCTTAGTTCTAACACACGCACTCTCTCTCTCTCTCTCTCTCTCTCTCTCTCTCTCTCTCTCTCTCTCTATCTATCTATCTCTCTCTCTCTCTCTCTCACACACACACGTGTGTGTGTGTGTGTGTCGTTGTATCTGTGTATGTTTGTTCTCTGTGCACTGAAGAAAAGCTTTAGACGCAACGTCCATTTTGTCACATGTGGTTATGTTCTAGTAAAACCTATCAATTCTACTTCTCATTTGTGTGGATTCCTTCAAAGTATTTTAAGCAGTCTTCCCCAAAACCACATCTCCGTAGCTTCAATGGACTGTCCATGATTCGTAAGCATATGTTAAAACGGGTCCCATGTGCCATGTAAGACAGATTTTTCTAACTTCCAAAGCCACTAATAAATAATTCAGACAGTAAACACATTTCAGCGAGATCTGCTGTCTACGTTAACCAACGGTCACAGAGTCTAAACCAAACAAGTTATTGATTTACGTCTTCTGGTGATTTTCAAAGCCCTTGTGACAGTTTGCAGTCACTGGAAGACGAAAACAATGACTTTCTCGCGAGTAGTAGTTGCGCTATCGACAAACACTATAAATATCGGTTACATTCCAATACAGCTGTAATTTAAATTCCAATTTGATCTTTATTTAACACTCCTATAGACCCATCGGGTATAAATCGATTTCAGCAAATGAGAAGGAACGTGGAAAAATACACGTGAAAATTCAAGTGAAAGTGATTTTATCGGTGTAACGAAAACAAGATGCACGAGAGCTATTCAGGCTAGTGAGCGAGGGATCGTTATGTCGGCCCTGCCGGCGTGTAGCATTATGAACACTCCACTCTCCGTGGTACCTAGCGATCGATCGGGCAGATGCCTGCAACAGCACCAACGCTGAACGAACCGAAGAGCGAGAGGCACGAGGCTTGAGTTTCATCTATGGTAGATTCCTCGTTACTGTCGTGCAGTGGTGGTTCACGATGGAGTACGGCTAAAGGAGATCGGTTATACAGAAACTTCTTCATGAGCGCTGTTTATAATGAAAAATGTTTCAGTGTGTTGGATATTGTAATTTGCTGTCATGGTAAGCTTAAATAAAGCCGTGATTTCTCCATAACAACTATGGCTGTGTCGATATGTAAAGTGATTAATAAACAGCGGCGGGGAATCTGATTATTTGTTCCAGAGGAGCGGTGACAGTTGCCGGGGATAGGAGCTCTTCCTATTCCAATCCCCTGTTCGACGCTTACCAACACAATGCATGGATATAATGACGTTGTCAAAGCTGTGTTTGTAGCGTGTATCGTTCTACTCGAAGCCGTGCTGGGCAAGCATTTCACTGACCTGTGGGCAGTACACATCAGAGGTGGAGAGAATGTTGCCAAGAACGTGTCCACCAGGCATGGATTTATTTATAGAGGACAGGTACTGTTTTTACTAGAATTATTTTTATCTCTTGAATGTTGTGAAACTGAAATACTCTTGGGGGCGTCCTCTTATTGTTATTTTGGTTGTCTATTAAGCGTTGTAATACAGGTTCAATATTAGTATTTTTAGGCGTTCATAATTAATATCTCCGCCTAGAGGAACGAATGAGATACCGTTAGTTTAATCTGTCAGATCATTCCATGGTTATTGTTTATAATATTAGAGAAATCGTGGATAAATTGTATGAAAATAACTAGTAGTAGTAACTTGTTTTGCATTTGTAAGTCCCTGTTGATTTCTTCCACTTCCACTTTTACTTTTATGAATGCTATACAATACTTACTTGTGAATTTCTTTGAGTATGATTGATTACGAAGCGCTGTGAATGTATTAGTAGGAAACTACTAGAAATATTTTCAAATAATTAATCTATTCAGTCCTTTAAAGTTATTTATTCCTTCCTGATTTCTTTTCCAAAGATCAATTGTTACTTTAACACTCGTTGCGTCCCAGACAACTGTTGCATTAAAGTATAAATAACTGTCTATATTATATAGAGTTAAAGTAATAAGTAAAATTAAACACGTGAGATGAGTATTTGTAAGCAACAAATACATACAACAAGTGAAGTTAAAGGAAAAGGTTGATGCAACAACTGGTTGGGAGAGACGGTGTTTTAAAATGTCAGTGGTGTAGAGGCCATACTGAACGTATAGTGGGTTAGTTACAGTTGGTATAGAACGTTTACTTACTTCACTTCAGATTGTTTCTTTCACTCACTGTGTTACACACAGTGCGTGATGTTACGTCAGTTCCTGCTGCTTGCATGCGATTATTAAAGTAGCCAAAACAGGAAATTCGTGTGTGTGCTTTTTAACGAGTACTAAATTAGCACATGTGAAATGTGGATAGTAGAACAGTAACCGTCAGTTGATTGTGCGGTTGTTTACTCCAAACTGCTGGACATTCCTGTGCAACAGCTGTGTCTGTTTAACCCTTCAACTGATGTTATAAACCGTATTACAAGATATTGATTAACCCCTGTAGCTAGGTTAAACAGACAGAAACGCGTTTTTCTTAATAATACGTTTTACTTTACCATTTCTGTTTGCAACTACAGCAATTAGTTCAACTTCAACCTTTAGGATCATTCTGGAAATGAAAGGTGGTGAAGAATGCCGTGACCTAATATATGTATGACAGTTAACATCTTTTTAGCACTAGCTGCTGTGTGATTGAATTGACTGTATTCAGCAAAAAACCAATAATGATGAAATCAATGCCCAGATGATTAGATATAACTGTTTCTTTAAAGTAACAAATGCAGATTTTAAAGTTAACACAAATATTTGAAGTAAAATATTGATTTCCCTTGTGCTTTGAACAATTGTGCTGCTTACAGTGTTCCATCCTTTAGATATTCATCACTGCAACCTTGTATTGGTTCTTTCACTGCAAGGAAGAATACCTATTTCTAGCAGAAACATTAACATTTACACTGTCACAAACCAAATCAAGAGTTCTATTGTAACACAAATATAACTTGTTCTTAGGTTGTTTAATGAAATTAAATTTGCAATGACATGTTTTAATTTATTTATATTTGTAACAGATTCACTTATATTGTATAAGGTCGTAGGTTAACAATAGCCATAGTCTGAAATAAAAATTTTAAGAAGATTATTCATTAACATCAACACTGTTTCAAACTAAATCAAGAGTCCTATTTAAACAAAAATATAACTTAGGCTCTAGTTATGTAATGAAATTTCATGTTGTATTACAGTTATTATTTGTAGCAAATTCAGTTATATTATTGAATAAAGGCATGATGAATTCACACAACGAAAAACCATTAGCAGAAACAAAAATAAATTAATGATCTCTTTCAGTCCCTGAAAGCTTTGCAGATACCAAATTGATAAAATATTTTACATGACAACTCATCGGAACAAGACTTTCAATGAGGATAAATACACAGAGAAAACACATCAGAACAAGACTTTCAATGAGGATAAATACACAGAGAAAACACATCAGAACGAGACTTTCAATGAGGATAAATACAGAGAGAAAATTCATCAGAACGAGACTTTCAGTGAGGATAAATACACAGAGAAAACTCACCAAAATGAGACTTTCAGTAAGGATAAATACACAGAGAAAACTCATCAGAACAAGAATTTCAATGAGGATAAATACACATAGGATGTGGCAACTGGGGGAAGTAGATTTCTATAGTATACTCTGACCAAATATAAACAGTAAGAAACACTTAAAGTTAATGTGATGGTTGAAACTGAAAAGGAAGACTTTATCACACACCCATGCATCTTAAACTTTGACATCAACTACAGGAAACAGTGTGTCAAACATGTGTAGCATTATACCATAACCTACCAAAGAAAATGGGGGGAAAAATGTGCATCTTGAACTATGGTGTCAACAACAGGAAACACATTTCAACATTTGTAACACTACACCATAGCCTGCCACAGAGCAACCTACACCAGTTTACCTATAAATAAGCATATACATTGTCAACCTATAGCAGTTTCTCTATAAGTAAACAATCACACTGTCAACCTATAGCAGTTTACCTATAAGTAAACAATCACATTGTCAACCTATAGCAGTTTTTAATAATGAAGACACAAACAATAGATTGCACGATTTATTGCCTGGCATATTTCGCTGCATCTCGTCAGGTACATACTGCAGAAATCACACAACTTACGTGAATTAATTAGATAAATCCTTCACACTGAAATATACACTATGCACCCAGGACACACTGACAGAGGAATTTAAAACTCTGAAGAATGCCTTAAACCTGAATGGGTACTCCACAGGATTTATAAAGCGCCACTGCCAACAGCCCAAACCGAAATCAGAAGTAACTACAGTCCCTAAACTCAAAGTATTCTGCAGGACCGGCTCACCACAGCAGTCGAGCGAACATTCTGTGCTGCAGCTCTAGTCATCAGGTACAGAAACACACTGATCCCAGTCCCAGTAGTAAAAGAACCTGTAGCTTTGTACGCCAAATCAAATTGTATTTACCAATTTACATGCAGATGGGAGGCCATCTACATAGGCAGAACTGAGCGACAGTTGCATTGCAGGGTTTCGGAACATATTCCTAATTGGTTGGACAAGATACTACACACAGAAGATGGTAGCCTAGGCAGGCCGACACACTAGAAAAGTCTGGCTTCATCGGTCGGGAGACATGTGCTCGAGAGTGGTCACGTGATTGAGACAGTGCCTTCCGTGTGTTGTTCAACACACAAAGTAGTCGATTGTTAAAGTTTGCTGAAGCTATACTAATCAACCTTCGTAAGCCATCCTTGTGTAAGCAGAAAGACATGTTAGTCAGTTTAAAATTACCGTGGTAGACAATCGACATTACTGTGCGAACATGTGTATATTTCAGTTTGAAGGATTTATCTAATTAATTCACGTGAGTTGTGGGATTTCTGCAGTATGTACCTGACGAGATGCAGCGAAATATGCCAGGCAATAAATCGTGCAATCTATTGTTTGTGTCTTTGTTATTCAAATTCATCACGGCAAAACATTGTTTTGAATTTCTGAAACTATAGCAGTTTACCTATAAGTAAATAATCACACTGTCAACCTATAGCAGTTTACCTATAAGTAAACACTCACACTGTCAACCTACACCAGTTTCCCTATAAGTAAACACACTGTCAACCTATAGCAGTTTACCTATAAGTAAACACTCACACTGTCAACCTATAGCAGTTTGCCTATAAGTAAACAATCACACTGTCAACCTATAGCAGTTTACCTATAAGTAAACAATCACACTGTCAACCTACACCAGTTTGCCTATAAGTAAACACTCACACTGTCAACCTATAGCAGTTTGCCTATAGGTAAACACTCACACTGTCAACCTATAGCAGTTTGCCTATAAGTAAACAATCACACTGTCAACCTATAGCAGTTTACCTATAAGTAAACAATCACACTGTCAACCTACACCAGTTTGCCTATAAGTAAACACTCACACTGTCAACCTATAGCAGTTTGCCTATAAGTAAACAATCACACTGTCAACCTATAGCAGTTTACCTATAAGTAAACACTCACACTGTCAACCTACACCAGTTTGCCTATAAGTAAACACTCACTCTGTCAACCTATAGCAGTTTGCCTATAAGTAAACAATCACACTGTCAACCTATAGCAGTTTACCTATAAGTAAACACTCACACTGTCAACCTACACCAGTTTGCCTATAAGTAAACACTCACACTGTCAACCTACACCAGTTTGCCTATAAGTAAACACTCACACTGTCAACCTATAGCAGTTTGCCTATAAGTAAACACTCACACTGTCAACCTACACCAGTTTCCCTATAAGTAAACACTCACACTGTCAACCTACACCAGTTTCCCTATAAGTAAACACTCACACTGTCAACCTACACCAGTTTGCCTATAAGTAAACACTCACACTGTCAACCTATAGCAGTTTGCCTATAAGTAAACACTCACACTGTCAACCTTTAGCAGTTTGCCTATAAGTAAACGCTCACTCTGTCAACCTATACCAGTTTCTCTATTAGTAAACACTCACACTGTCAACCTACACCAGTTTCTCTATTAGTAAACACTCACACTGTCAACCTATAGCAGTTTGTCTATAAGTAAACACTCACAGTGTCAACCTACACCAGTTTCCCTATTAGTAAATACTTACACTGTCAACCTATAGCAGTTTACCTATAAGTAAACACTCACACTGTCAACCTATAGCAGTTTGCCTATAAGTAAACAATCACACTGTCAACCTATAGCAGTTTACCTATAAGTAAATAATCACACTGTCAACCTACACCAGTTTGCCTATAAGTAAACACTCACACTGTCAACCTATAGCAGTTTGCCTATAAGTAAACACTCACACTGTCAACCTATAGCAGTTTGCCTATAAGTAAACAATCACACTGTCAACCTATAGCAGTTTGCCTATAAGTAAACACTCACACTGACAACCTATTGCAGTTTACCTATAAGTAAACACTCACACTGTCAACCTACACCAGTTTCCCTATAAGTAAACACTCACACTGTCAACCTACACCAGTTTGCCTATAAGTAAACACTCACACTGTCAACCTATAGCAGTTTGCCTATAAGTAAACACTCACACTGTCAACCTTTAGCAGTTTGCCTATAAGTAAACAATCACACTGTCAACCTATAGCAGTTTACCTATAAGTAAACACTCACACTGTCAACCTATAGCAGTTTGTCTATAAGTAAACACTCACAGTGTCAACCTACACCAGTTTCCCTATTAGTAAATACTTACACTGTCAACCTATAGCAGTTTACCTATAAGTAAACACTCACACTGTCAACCTATAGCAGTTTGCCTATAAGTAAACAATCACACTGTCAACCTATAGCAGTTTACCTATAAGTAAACAATCACACTGTCAACCTACACCAGTTTGCCTATAAGTAAACACTCACACTGTCAACCTATAGCAGTTTGCCTATAAGTAAAAACTCACACTGTCAACCTATAGCAGTTTGCCTATAAGTAAACAATCACACTGTCAACCTATAGCAGTTTGCCTATAAGTAAACACTCACACTGACAACCTATTGCAGTTTACCTATAAGTAAACACTCACACTGTCAACCTACACCAGTTTCCCTATAAGTAAACACTCACACTGTCAACCTACACCAGTTTGCCTATAAGTAAACACTCACACTGTCAACCTATAGCAGTTTGCCTATAAGTAAACACTCACACTGTCAACCTTTAGCAGTTTGCCTATAAGTAAACGCTCACTCTGTCAACCTATACCAGTTTCTCTATTAGTAAACACTCACACTGTCAACCTACACCAGTTTCTCTATTAGTAAACACTCACACTGTCAACCTATAGCAGTTTGTCTATAAGTAAACACTCACAGTGTCAACCTACACCAGTTTCCCTATTAGTAAATACTTACACTGTCAACCTATAGCAGTTTACCTATAAGTAAACACTCACACTGTCAACCTATAGCAGTTTGCCTATAAGTAAACAATCACACTGTCAACCTATAGCAGTTTACCTATAAGTAAACAATCACACTGTCAACCTACACCAGTTTGCCTATAAGTAAACACTCACACTGTCAACCTATAGCAGTTTGCCTATAAGTAAACACTCACACTGTCAACCTATAGCAGTTTGCCTATAAGTAAACAATCACACTGTCAACCTATAGCAGTTTACCTATAAGTAAACAATCACACTGTCAACCTACACCAGTTTGCCTATAAGTAAACACTCACACTGTCAACCTATAGCAGTTTGCCTATAAGTAAACAATCACACTGTCAACCTATAGCAGTTTACCTATAAGTAAACACTCACACTGTCAACCTACACCAATTTGCCTATAAGTAAACACTCACACTGTCAACCTATAGCAGTTTGCCTATAAGTAAACAATCACACTGTCAACCTATAGCAGTTTACCTATAAGTAAACACTCACACTGTCAACCTACACCAGTTTGCCTATAAGTAAACACTCACACTGTCAACCTACACCAGTTTGCCTATAAGTAAACACTCACACTGTCAACCTATAGCAGTTTGCCTATAAGTAAACACTCACACTGTCAACCTACACCAGTTTGCCTATAAGTAAACACTCACACTGTCAACCTACACCAGTTTGCCTATAAGTAAACACTCACACTGTCAACCTACACCAGTTTGCCTATAAGTAAACACTCACACTGTCAACCTATAGCAGTTTGCCTATAAGTAAACACTCACACTGACAACCTATTGCAGTTTACCTATAAGTAAACACTCACACTGTCAACCTACACCAGTTTCCCTATAAGTAAACACTCACACTGTCAACCTACACCAGTTTGCCTATAAGTAAACACTCACACTGTCAACCTACACCAGTTTGCCTATAAGTAAACACTCACACTGTCAACCTATAGCAGTTTGCCTATAAGTAAACACTCACACTGACAACCTATTGCAGTTTACCTATAAGTAAACACTCACACTGTCAACCTACACCAGTTTCCCTATAAGTAAACACTCACACTGTCAACCTACACCAGTTTGCCTATAAGTAAACACTCACACTGTCAACCTATAGCAGTTTGCCTATAAGTAAACACTCACACTGTCAACCTATAGCAGTTTGCCTATAAGTAAACGCTCACTCTGTCAACCTATACCAGTTTCTCTATTAGTAAACACTCACACTGTCAACCTACACCCGTTTCTCTATTAGTAAACACTCACACTGTCAACCTATAGCAGTTTGTCTATAAGTAAACACTCACAGTGTCAACCTACACCAGTTTCCCTATTAGTAAACACTTACACTGTCAACCTATAACAGTTTACCTATAAGTAAACATTCACACTGTCAACCTATAGCAGTTTACCTATAAGTAAACACTAACACTGTCAACCTACACCAGTTTCCCTATTAGTAAACACTTACACTGTCAACCTATAACAGTTTACCTATAAGTAAACATTCACACTGTCAACCTATAGCAGTTTACCCTTAAGTAAACACTCACACTGTCAACCTATTGCAGTTTCCCAGTAAGTAAACACTCACACTGTCAACCTATTTAAGGTTTCGTATAGGTAAACACTCACACTGTCAACCTACACCAGTTTACCTATAAGTAAACACTCACACTGTCAACCTATAGCAGTTTCTCTATAAGTAAACACTCACACTGTCAACCTACACCAGTTTACCTATAAGTAAACACTCACACTGTCAACCTACACCAGTTTACCTATAAGTAAACACTCACACTGTCAACCTATAGCAGTTTCTCTATAAGTAAACACCCACACTGTCAACCTATAACAGTTTACCTATAAGTAAACACCCACACTGTCAACCTATAACAGTTTACCTATAAGTAAACACTCACACTGTCAGCCTATAGCAGTTTGCCTATAAGTAAACAATCACACTGTCAGCCTATAGCAGTTTGTCTATAAGTAAACCCTCACACTGTCAACCTATAGCAGTTTACCCTTAAGTATACACTCACACTGTCAACCTACACCAGTTTCCCTATAAGTAAACACTCACACTGTCAACCTACACCAGTTGACCTATAAGTAAACACTCACACTGTCAACCTATAGCAGTTTGTCTATAAGTAAACACTCACACTGTTAACCTATAGCAGTTTGCCTATATGTAAACACTCACACTGTCAACCTACACCAGTTTGCCTATAAGTAAACACTCACACTGTCAACCTATAACAGTTTCTATATAAGTAAACACTCACACTGTCAACCTACACCAGTTGACCTATAAGTAAACACTCACACTGTCAACCTACACCAGTTTGCCTATAAGTAAACACTCACACTGTCAACCTATAACAGTTTCTATATAAGTAAACACTCACACTGTCAACCTACACCAGTTGACCTATATGTAAACACTCACACTGTCAACCTACACCAGTTTGTCTATAAGTAAACACTTACACTGTCAACCTACACCAGTTTGTCTATAAGTAAACACTTACACTGTCAACCTATAACAGTTTCTATATAAGTAAACACTCACACTGTCAACCTACACCAGTTTGTCTATAAGTAAACACTCACACTGTCAACCTATAGCAGTTTCTCTATAAGTAAACACCCACACTGTCAACCTATAACAGTTTACCTATAAGTAAACACTCACACTGTCAACCTATAGCAGTTTGTCTATAAGTAAACATTCACACTGTCAACCTATAGCAGTTTGTCTATATGTAAACACTCACACTGTCAACCTACACCAGTTTATCTATAAGTAAACACTCACACTGTCAACCTATAGCAGTTTGTCTATATGTAAACACTCACACTGTCAACCTACACCAGTTTGTCTATAAGTAAACATTCACACTGTCAACCTACACCAGTTTGTCTATAAGTAAACATTCACACTGTCAACCTACACCAGTTTGTCTATATGTAAACACTCACACTGTCAACCTATTGCAGTTTACCTATAAGTAAACACTCACACTGTCAACCTATTGCAGTTTACCTATAAGTAAACACTCACACTGTCAACCTATTGCAGTTTACCTATAAGTAAACACTCACACTGTCAACCTATTGCAGTTTACCTATAAGTAAACACTCACACTGTCAACCTACACCAGTTTACCTATATGTAAACACTCACACTGTCAACCGACACCAGTTTGCCTATAAGTAAACACTCACACTGTCAACCTACACCAGTTTGCCTATATGTAAACACTCACACTGTCAACCTATTGCAGTTTACCTATAAGTAAACACTCACACTGTCAACCTACACCAGTTTACCTATATGTAAACACTCACACTGTCAACCGACACCAGTTTACCTATAAGTAAACACTCACACTGTCAACCTACACCAGTTTGCCTATATGTTAACACTCACACTGTCAACCTACACCAGTTTGCCTATAAGTAAACACTCACACTGTCAACCTACACCAGTTTACCTATATGTAAACACTCACACTGTCAACCGACACCAGTTTACCTATAAGTAAACACTCACACTGTCAACCTACACCAGTTTGCCTATATGTAAACACTCACACTGTCAACCTATTGCAGTTTACCTATAAGTAAACACTCACACTGTCAACCTACACCAGTTTACCTATATGTAAACACTCACACTGTCAACCGACACCAGTTTACCTATAAGTAAACACTCACACTGTCAACCGACACCAGTTTGCCTATAAGTAAACACTCACGCTGTCAACCTACACCAGTTTGCCTATAAGTAAACACTCACACTGTCAACCTATTGCAGTTTCCCTCAAGGTAAATAATTTCCCTGTCAATATGCAGTGGATTCCCTAAAGACAAATCCCTGCCATTATTTTAGAAACTTATTGCATTCAAAGATTATGATAGAATATACATTTTTCAGAGCATCAATGCATACATTGTCATAGAAGAATTATTAGTTTGGTAATCTAATGCTCTGTATTCTCTGCCATGTCTGATTATTTCTTGTGAAGTTAGGAATACTTTCTATAAACATGTCACTTCATTGTCAATCAATAATATTTAATGTTCAGTAACTAATTTTTGAGAAATTAGTGTAGTTCTTTTCCCTTGACTTCCCATATACACATAAGATATTTATATGCTGTAAATATTGTATTTTTGCTTTTCTTGTTTGTGAAGTTTAGCCAGGGCAGCATCTAAAAGCAGAATACTGTTTATGATTCCAAGCTTTATGACCTCCTGTTTTTCCACCCATATCTGATAAGGCTGGGTGTGTCATCCACAATCCTGGGATCAATGGAGGCAATCATTTCCCAGCGTTCCTTATTTCTCTGTTCTCCAGAGCAGTGATATTTAATCTGGTGTATGCATGCTATTGTAGTGGAAGAAGACATCTGAGTTAAAGCTAAACTGAAGGCTGGAAAAGATACACAAACTGCAAGGATGCTGTCAACAAGCGCAGTTGATTAACACTGTTCTAAGAACATGAAACTCAGCTGTAACATAGACTTCATTCACCTGGGATGGACAGAAAGTTTGAAAGTGAAATCAGACACACATTTTGTGAAACTAAAGAGTTCTTAACAAGGATGTTTTAAAGGCGTACTGAATACACAAGTTCAGTGCAGTACAAGTGACACACTTGGCTTAAAATGGAAAACTTTAACTTTCCCCTAAACATAATGGGATTTTGACAATTGACCTAGGCTGTCAGGTCAACTCATCCTAAAAATGGGTACAGGACATGTCATGGGAAGTCAAGGAAGCCGGTGTGATATTGACCACATCACCCACAGAGTGTTGATGGATCCATAAAAAATGGGGTTTTACACCATTTGCCCAGTGCACCTTATGGTATGTACAAGGGTCCTTTTAAAAGTTCCATAAAAAGCATGTCATTTACATTATGTGTCAATCAACCCCAGCATTTATTGGCTGTTTTTTATTTTCTAGACAATGTTAGTTCAGTAGCTTGCATTACTTGCTAAATGGCTGGTCATAAAACCATTGAAATCAATGCAAAGTAAGCTATTTACAAACCACTGCCAGTTTACTTTGAACCCTTCAACTTTCTGTATCAAGGAATTATGAAACTGTCTCTCTCACTTATCACCTTATCTTTAGTGCTGGTTGTGAAGGGTCCTTAACTTTACTTATTTAATGGCAAATGATGATCATGTGAAGATAGGTAATAGACAGATCAGTAATTTAGTCAGCACTACTACAAGTTAAAGTAATATTGACAGTGGGCTTATCTCAGTTACTGCTAAAAGAGGTACTTGATCTTATAATACATTTTGTAATGTGGGATGAATATGTAATTGATAGCTGGTGTATCTCATCTCATCATGTTCTCTTGTACCTTGTGGTGTCGAGGTGAAGCATTAACAGCAGGAGAGTGCCTGCTTATGGGCTTCATGTATTGATATTCCCAAGGACTCTGTTATTCCCTGCATGCATCGTTTACGGGGTCAGCCTCTTTCTCTGCTTCCCTCTGGTCTGTACATCATTGCTTGTTGTGGTATACTGTTAGTTGGTAACCTACTTGCATGGCCAAACCATTTGACTTGCTGCCTTCTAATAAAATCTAGTGCTAGTGTATGAAAATATTATTATATAGTTTTTATATAGATCTTGTTTCAAAACTATAACAATTTAGCAAGTGTCTCAACACATAATTATAGTTGGGTCTCAACATTATGTTATTATAGGTGTCTCAAAACTATATAGTTAAAGCTAGTGTCTTGAAACTATAACATAATATCTGGTGTTCCATAGCTATGAACTTATAACTAGTGTCTCAACACTATACAGATGTATCTAGTGTCTCCAGACTACATAGTTGTAGCTGCCTGTAAACTATATTTATAGCTAAAGCCTCAGCCTGTATAGTTACAGTTAGTGTGTCCAAGCTATATAGTTATAACTAATGTCTCAAAATTATATTATGGCTTGTGTCCCAAAATAACATACTTAATCTAGTGTCACAAAGATTTATAATTATCACTAGTGACTCTTAAGTTATAACATAATAATTGTCTACAAATTATATAATAATAGCTAGTGTCTCAAAACTATAGTTACAACTAGTATCAAACCTTTAGTTGCAGCTGGTATCATGACTTTAGTTACAGCTGGTATCATGACTTTAGTTACAGCTGGTATCATGACTTTAGTTACAGCTAGTGTAGTAGTGTCAAATGAAGTAACAAGACTTGATCTGTACTAAAACTTTATACTTTATTCTCAAGATGACAAGCCGTGTCTTCTCAGCTGGACTATCGGATGTTGACTGCCCTTCACAACAACAATACGTCACGATTGAGCATCTCTCTCCGCTTTCACTCATAATGCTCAATCGTGCTGTATCTCTAATTCCCCACTAGATCCTAATTATAACCCAAACTACACATACTGTTACACCTCCCCATGTTTATTAAAGAATTTTCCTTATAAAGGAAAAATCTTTACTCCTAATCCCCTTACTCTATTCCCTCTTTTTCCTCTAATCTTCCATAGTTCTTCTAATCCTCCCCAAACCAACTCCAATTTAATTAAACATTCTATTTCTTTAACTCTTTCCCCAGCTATATAATCAACCCACTTCTTCTTCCATTTTACCTCTATACCTCGTACCATGTACTGTAACCTTTTTTTAACTTACCATTTCTACTCTTCTTTCATTTCCCCAAACTATATAGCAATCCACTATATATTCCTTGGCTCCTCAAGTTCCTATATAAAATATGCATATTATAAACAAAATGGCTCGTAAAATCGTATTTGTACAACTGGCATTAGGAAATCACTCGCATTTCTCAATACAAGACAACCCGAACAACGAGAACAACGTATTTAGAAGAAGTAAAGAAGGGGTGCACCCAGTAAAAGGAATAAATAGTCAAGATAAGCACAAAGAAACGCATATTCCACACAACCACATTTACCTCCTTTGCCAATAAAAAAATTTGTACAATCAAATTTTTTCTTATAAATACGTCATGCAAAAATAGATCTTTGTTTTCTATAAACCAAGTTGATATAATGTTTTACAAGCTTTATATATACAACCCTATATGAAATAGAACTTTTTACGTAAGTTTCAAGCCTTATATCTTCAACATTTAAAATTTCCAACCACAATCTTGTCCAAATTGCGTTATCTCACCTTTTAGCATGAGATCCTGTTCAATTTTTATGAACACCTTTAATATAATTAAAGCTGGTTTTTCACAGCACCTATTTCTTGCCCCCTTCATGTCCCATGATCTGCCCTTTATCCCCCTATGTATTTCTTCTATATGCTGCTATTCACAGTTTTTCCCTTAAACTTCTATCTAGTTATACTCTACTTATATATTCGAAGCTTTTCAAGCAACCTAACCTTCCCAACAGCCTATGTCTCCATACCCTCCCTCAATAATTTTATAATTCCTTTCTGAACGAAAGGGCTTTTTTTTTTTTTATAAAGCCCCCTGTATTTGAAAAGTTAACTAATATTCTAACCAAACTTAAAACCAATTCATTAACCACATCACTTAATCTACCAATCCAACTGTTTACGCAAAACTAAATCAAAACAAGGCGTCACAATTATCCAATTAAAACACATTTTCAAAATTAATATGGCATGCATTTTATCAACCCAAAAGCAAATATTATATCATTATTAGACACTTTTACGGTCCAATAGTGTTTTACTCAAAGCACTATAAACTCAACGATCCTAACTTACTTAAACTAACTTTTTATAAAACCAAACCAAGCATGAAATAAAACATAATACATATACATATAGCATTGAAACATAGTCTCAATAAAATAATCAATTAACAACCATCATTGCCCAGTTACACGAAAATAAAACCCCAAGTGAATAAACAAAGATTTTCCAAGTAAACTTTCTTAAAATTATTACGTATAGTGGCCCCAACAACCATACTAATAATGTACCACATTTATTCAGGCCATTCCATTTATATATTTCCTAACTCCATTCTCATTTTCCTACCTCATCATAGCCAATTGCTAACCAGAGACATACTTCCCAGTATATCAATAATACCAAAAACTCCCCACCAAATTCTCTATAAAACTTCCTACAACTCTCTGTAAGCGAACCGCTTTTAAATTTAAATTGTTCATTAAAATTATGATTGACAAAACTGAAGATATTTCCCTTATCCCCTATTTCACATTCTCACAGAAAAGATATGTTAGATTGAGTTAGTGCGCACTTAGGAAAATAAGAAAAAGAAAGGAAAAAGTAAGAAGTAATCACACTTCTCTTTCCATACATACTTTATGAATAAAGTTTCAAAATTTATCTTCAGTTTCCGTCAATAATAATTGTTATTATCAAAAAAAAATATTGATTCAACACTACTAGCTTTTCTTTTTTTTTTTTCTTCATTCCTCTCGTCAATTTCAAGTTTACCATTCCAAGTAAACCCATCAATTCAATGCTACATATGTGTATCTGTTACTTACAGACCAATATCCAAATCTTATAAGCATATCTGCCGATATCAATGATAACAAACAGTACAAACATTAATTCCTCCTTTTTCTAGCCTAACTCCAAACACATCATACTACCCGGAAAATCCTCTTAATTAATCACTGTAAACTACAGTACAAGTCCTCTTATCTATACTAATGTAGTATTCACCATCCACTCATCTATTTACTTGTGGCCCTACCTGCCAATTATTTCCCTTCAATTTGTCCAAGCTACTAAAAAATCAACCATCAATTCCACCCCATAGAGAAATAACCAAATATATACATATACTTCATTCAAAACTACCTCCATAAAAATACCAAGAGTCATCTTCTTCATTTTCGAATTCTAACACTTATAAATTGCTATCTGCAATATTCTCTACTTATCTACTTCCTACGGTTCCACTTCTTCAATAACTCCAAATTTCTTTGAACCAATGCTAATTCTACATCAATGTCTTCTTCTTCGTACAATCCATTTGTTTCCTCCATACTACTACTACTTGACTCTGACTTTTCATCCATTTCTTCTTCTTCGTCTGTATGTCTCTCTTTAGCTGCCGCTAATCTCTTTTGTTCAATATCCCATCTAATTTGTCGATCACTATTCCTCAAGGATCTTTCTAGTAACGGCATATCCTCCCCGCTCGTTGAATAATCCCTAATTCTCCTCTGTCTTTTCACTTCTCTATCTCTTTGTCTATCCATTCTCCTTTTCGTTGCCTGTCTAGTGTTCCTAAACGGAGCACTTATTTCCTCTTCCATACTATCATAATGAGTCTCATTCAACTTTTCTTCTTCTATTGTTTTCGGTATCGTCTGTTCTTGAGTATCATCAAAGCCTGGATTTTGTGCTGGATCTCTTCTAACGCCTGGGGTTACTGTTGCACCTCTAACGAGTTGTTCATCTAAAAACCTTGTGTCTGAATAATAATTATTATTATTATTATATTCTATCTCTTCTTCATCTCTCCTTAAGTGTTCCACGTGTGCCCTTGCTACATGTCCCGTGACCTGGTTCTTAATTTTATACGATACTTTACCTAGTTTTTCCAAAATATAATACCCTGGAATCCAACGATTATCAAACTTAGAGTTTCTCCTATGCTTCTTGTAATAGACCCTATCACCAACCTTAAATTCCTGCAAGTTTGTATTTATATTCTTGTACTTTTTCTGCCTTTCCCTAGCTTTAATTATATTATTCCTTAGTCTTACGTGTGCTTTATGCATTTCCTGTATTATAACCTCTTGAAAGTCTTCCCCCATATATTTCCGTCTAGGTTTTAATAGATTGTCTATAGGTAGTATCGGTTCTCTCCCGTATATTAAATAATATGGTGAAAAACCCGTGCTTTCATTTTGATTAGTACGAATGGCGTTAAGGGCAGGTCCTAAAAACAAATCCCAATCCCTTTCATGTTCATCTACAATCTTTGATATAATGCTATATAACGTCTGATGTTGACGCTCGTTTCTAGCATTGGAAGTAGGTCTATAATATGATGTCTTTATATGTTTTATATTTAAATCATTTAACAACTTTTCAAATTTCTTATTTATAAATTCTTTACCATTGTCTGTAAGTATACTTTGTGGACAACTAAATCTTGGGACAAACTCTTGTAAAAAAATATTGACTACTGTATCTGCACTCTTATCCGGAATTGCATAAACCTCCGGCCAAAGACTGTAAACATCTACTATATAAAAAAACTTTAAAGGCATATGGTCAGTTCTAATAACAAAATTTGCGTTATGTAAGTAGTAATTTAGTTTTTGAAGAGCGTAATGTATTGCGTAAGCCTCCTTCTCAATAGTCGTCCACTTTCTTTGTGATCTGCTAAGTTTATGCGACAAGAAGTATATAGGCCTTTCATTTTTAACCCCTGGTATTCCAGACTCTTTCCCTTCATATGGTTGCACCAAACACGCTCCTACTGCATTGTCTGAAGCATCTGTGTACAGTATCAACTGTTTGTTTAAGTCTGGATGCGTCAACAGTGGTACCAGTGTTAAACTGTTTTTTAAATACTCGAACGCTTTTTGACACTCATCATCCCACTTAAACCTAGCGTACTTGCCTCTTAAGGGAGTTCTATATGGTTTTAAGCTAATCGGCGGATGGTCTCCCGTATCTATCTCCATTGTTACCGTTTTTGTCTTACCCAACTCTAAATCACTAATTGCAAACACATCCTGATTCTCCTTTATAAACTGTTCCAATACTTCTTTATTTTCTGGTGAAGTCTTTAACTGTGCCAACAATTCCTGTTCTCTTGTCTGTTTATCTAGTGAATGTATTTGTGCTGTATTTCTTTTGAATGGATGGATCAATTCATTCATTCGTGTGTTTCCTCTACTTCCGCGTCCGCGTCTGTTATTACTTCTTTCACTAGAAGACTGTGAATAATTAGTTCCCGGCATTTCTACTCTATCCGTTGCCAATATTTCACTAACGTTCTGTTCAATTTTTGCTACTACACACCCTCTGTATAATTTAATTTCTCTACCTGTGTTGTTAATCACCATAACTGGAAAGGTTAAGTGTTTATCTAACGCTATTATTCCATCCGGAACTTCCAAACCAGGCTCATCAATTATTTCCTCTTGTAATTCAGTGATTCTGACTGTGTTTCCTTCTACATAATATGGGTTTTTCTTCAGCTTCACTTGTATCAAATTAACCGACTGTGGTTTTAACGTCGTTGTCATTTTAACTCTAACTAGTGCTGATATATGCATGTCTTCTTGCATATCTATATAGACGTCCCTGAATTTTAATTTGTGTAAATCATAGAAAAGTCTTACTCCATTTTTTATTAAAAAATCTCTTCCTATTAACATGTTTCTATTTAAACCCTTCACTACATGAAAAAGGTGTCTTATGTTGATCCCTCCTAACTTAAAATTTATTATTGTTTGTCCAACTACTTGTAAATTCTGTCCCGTAACAGAGTATAAATTATTATGACTCTTAAATACTCTACAATTTCTTACTATTTTGTATAGAAAACTTTCTTTTACTACACTAACCTGAGCTCCCGAATCAATTAACGTACGAACTCTATACTTTCCTATTTCTAATATACAAGAACTATAATCTGTTTTATCTTCTATAAATTTCTTGACTTCATCTAGTTGAAAATATTCTCTGTTCGACCTATTATACCTGTTATTAACATATTCTCTAACCCTTGGGACCTTATTATTTACCCTCCTATCATAGGTCCTGTCTAATAGGTAGGGCGCCGATTTTCCTGTGTTCTTGTACCTGTAAAATTCCTGTGTCCATCTACAACATTCCTACTCACCCTATTATTGTCATGTCTACCCTGTGTATTCGACTGGACATGCCTGTTATTACAAAACCGAAAAACATGTCCCCGTTGACCACAATTCCAACAGACAATATTTGTACTATTTGTGTTACCTACTGTTTCTCTTGTAGGGTATCTCATATTTCTCTTATCCGGAATTGCATAAACCTCCGGCCAAAGACTGTAAACATCTACTATATGAATCAAATACACGTTTCCTGACAATGTTCTGGGGTGTGGACCCGATATATCTAAACTAATCTTTTGCATTGGGAACTGAGGAATGTCAGTATCCTGCAAGGGACACTTTATTGTTTTCATGTTCCTCAATCTGCACTTCTCACAGGTATCCACATATTTATATGCAGATTTAAATAAATTTGGCCAGTAATATTTACTTGTAAGCGCCTTCACCAATTTGTCTCTACCTAAATGTCCATTTTCATCATGATATGCCTTTAAAAGTTCATTTTCTAAATGTTTTGGAATGTATTTCCTCAGTTGTTCGTTCCTTTCAGACATGTAGTATAAATGTCCATCCTCTTGTAAAACCAAATAATTCCTTTTATATTTGTTATCTTCTGTTTCTCTTAATTTTTCTTTTATTTGTATCACTTTTGGGTCTAGGTCCTGCTCCTCTTTCATGTTAAATTTTTCTAAGTGTAGATCATCTTCCCTATGTTCAGACTCTTGTTCCGATGGTAGACTATCAAATTCTTCTCTATTTATTATAGCAGAATCTAAAATATTTACTTGCCAATTTCGATCGTCAATCTCTGGTTCTCCTTCATCTTCTGTGTCACCTGACGACTGTGGATAGGGAATCCTAGACAGTAAATCAGCGCATGTGTTAATCTTACCTGGAATGTACTCAATTTTCGTATTATATCCCTGTAAGTTCAATGCCCAGGTTTGTATTTTCCTGTTCTGCACTGGGGCTTCTAAAAAAAACTTTAAAGGCATATGGTCAGTTCTAATAACAAAATTTGCGTTATGTAAGTAGTAATTTAGTTTTTGAAGAGCGTAATGTATTGCGTAAGCCTCCTTCTCAATAGTCGTCCACTTTCTTTGTGATCTGCTAAGTTTATGCGACAAGAAGTATATAGGCCTTTCATTTTTAACCCCTGGTATTCCAGACTCTTTCCCTTCATATGGTTGCACCAAACACGCTCCTACTGCATTGTCTGAAGCATCTGTGTACAGTATCAACTGTTTGTTTAAGTCTGGATGCGTCAACAGTGGTACCAGTGTTAAACTGTTTTTTAAATACTCGAACGCTTTTTGACACTCATCATCCCACTTAAACCTAGCGTACTTGCCTGTTAAGTTTGTAATAGGTTCAGCTATTTTTGAAAACGCTGGGACAAACCGCCTATAATACGCGCATGTTCCTATAAAGGCGCGTACCTCCTTAACGTTAGTTGGAGCAGGTAACTCTTTAATAACCTTTATTTTGTCCTGGTCTGGTTTTATACCTTCTCTATTTATAATATACCCCAAATATTTTGTTTCTGTCTTTAAAAATTGGCATTTACTGAGCTTTAACTTCACATCATGTTTTCTTAACCTGTCAAACACTAACTTTATATGTTTCAAATGATCCTCCACATTTCCAGAAGTAAAGATCAGAATATCATCAATATAAGCAAGAGCGAACCTTTGCATACCTTCTAAAACTTCATTTATTAAGAGCATGTAGTGAGATGGCGCAGTTTTGACTCCAAAAGGCATACGTAAAAATTCATAAGAACCCATATGAGTACAGAAAGCACTTTTTCTCTGCGCGTCTGCCGACATCGGAATGCACCAAAATCCTGCTCTTGCGTCTAACGTCGTAAAAAATGTAGCGCCATTTAGCAACCCCAAAATATCATCTATCACTGGTAGTGGATATGCAACATTTTTAGTAATTTTGTTCAACGCCCGATAGTCGCAACAGAATCGACTCGAACCATCAGGTTTGGCCACAATTACCACCGGAGATGACCACTCTGATTTTGATCTTTTGATTATCCCTGCTTTCAACATTTCTTCTATTGCCTTTTCTACAATTTCTCTATTTCTTAAGGGAGTTCTATATGGTTTTAAGCTAATCGGCGGATGGTCTCCCGTATCTATCTCCATTGTTACCGTTTTTGTCTTACCCAACTCTAAATCACTAATTGCAAACACATCCTGATTCTCCTTTATAAACTGTTCCAATACTTCTTTATTTTCTGGTGAAGTCTTTAACTGTGCCAACAATTCCTGTTCTCTTGTCTGTTTATCTAGTGAATGTATTTGTGCTGTATTTCTTTTGAATGGATGGATCAATTCATTCATTCGTGTGTTTCCTCTACTTCCGCGTCCGCGTCTGTTATTACTTCTTTCACTAGAAGACTGTGAATAATTAGTTCCCGGCATTTCTACTCTATCCGTTGCCAATATTTCACTAACGTTCTGTTCAATTTTTGCTACTACACACCCTCTGTATAATTTAATTTCTCTACCTGTGTTGTTAATCACCATAACTGGAAAGGTTAAGTGTTTATCTAACGCTATTATTCCATCCGGAACTTCCAAACCAGGCTCATCAATTATTTCCTCTTGTAATTCAGTGATTCTGACTGTGTTTCCTTCTACATAATATGGGTTTTTCTTCAGCTTCACTTGTATCAAATTAACCGACTGTGGTTTTAACGTCGTTGTCATTTTAACTCTAACTAGTGCTGATATATGCATGTCTTCTTGCATATCTATATAGACGTCCCTGAATTTTAATTTGTGTAAATCATAGAAAAGTCTTACTCCATTTTTTATTAAAAAATCTCTTCCTATTAACATGTTTCTATTTAAACCCTTCACTACATGAAAAAGGTGTCTTATGTTGATCCCTCCTAACTTAAAATTTATTATTGTTTGTCCAACTACTTGTAAATTCTGTCCCGTAACAGAGTATAAATTATTATGACTCTTAAATACTCTACAATTTCTTACTATTTTGTATAGAAAACTTTCTTTTACTACACTAACCTGAGCTCCCGAATCAATTAACGTACGAACTCTATACTTTCCTATTTCTAATATACAAGAACTATAATCTGTTTTATCTTCTATAAATTTCTTGACTTCATCTAGTTGAAAATATTCTCTGTTCGACCTATTATACCTGTTATTAACATATTCTCTAACCCTTGGGACCTTATTATTTACCCTCCTATCATAGGTCCTGTCTAATAGGTAGGGCGCCGATTTTCCTGTGTTCTTGTACCTGTAAAATTCCTGTGTCCATCTACAACATTCCTACTCACCCTATTATTGTCATGTCTACCCTGTGTATTCGACTGGACATGCCTGTTATTACAAAACCGAAAAACATGTCCCCGTTGACCACAATTCCAACAGACAATATTTGTACTATTTGTGTTACCTACTGTTTCTCTTGTAGGGTATCTCATATTTCTTCTTTCCTCATTATCATACCTATTTCTACCTTGTAACGTCTGTATACCTCCTCTCCTATTCCATCCGAATCTTGTTTGTCCTATTTCCATAGGTTCCTCAACTCTGTCATCTCGATTACTTCCCACTTCTCGTCCTGTTCTTAATCTAAACCTACGTCTCAAATTTTCTTCTTGTACCGCGATATCCACCGCTTGTGATAACCTCTCAGGGTTTTCCCTCATTAATTTAAGTTTCAAACCATCAGACTTTATGCCATCCACAAAGATCCCTACCAACATCCTTTCCACCTCCTCTCCTCGTACATTCTGTCCTAAGAATGCCTCTTCAGCCAGATTAATTAATCTATCGCTAAACAATTGTACCGTCTCTCCGTTATTTTGTTTAGCCTGCCTCAACACCGAAAATGCATGTTGTGGATCCGTTATTTCTGCATATTTCCTTGCTAGGTCTTCCTTGAATTGTTCCCATGTCTCATCTACTCTAGCTTCTAGCTTTCTTCTTATATGATCCGAGACCGGTTCCGTTGCCGTCTGATAAGCCAGTCTCATTTTTTCTTCATCTGTTGCTGAGATCAAATAGGCATATTTTTCTATAGAGGTGACCCATTTCTTATAGTCTCTGGCCTGTCCACTAAACTTTATAATTTCTGTTGCCATGCCTTGTTGTTTAATCACCATATTAAGTCGGCCTACTGCTGTACCCACGCCTGTCAAAACCTGGGCCAAGTTATCCGGTTCCGCCATGCTGAAAAATACTGAAACAAAGCAAGCAACCAATCACACAATTACAATTTCCCAAACCCCAAACAGCACAATTCAGTTGGTTATAATATTGTAAGATATTACATTAATCAGAGGAAGCATCAACAATATCCTGTCTGAGCATAGGAAGAATGAACCCTGTCTTCAATAAAAAACTCAAATTTGTGGCAATCAGAAGGTTCCTTGTAGATATTTGTTTCTTAAACCACAATAATGTCCTGTACTCCACTCTAATTAATAAATTCGGAAGCTCACGGGAGACCTCGAAATACACAACTTTTACTCCGAGTTTATTTCCTTAATTAATCCGTCATCTTCTTTTACCAACTTACGGATTCAGTTCAACCAACCAGAGCCCGCATCAAGTGAAAGTCTCGGAATTCAGGTGGTGGAGTTCAGATATCACTTCTCTTCCCTCAGGTAATTTCGTCCTTCTCGTGGGCTGCCAGAAAATTTTCAACCCCTGGTTGGGTCACATCTCATGGGCTGCCAGACAATCTTCGACCCCCTGGTTGGGTCCCTTCCTTGATCTCAAGTGGGTACTTCATCGTCGTATGGAATGGGTCATAGGAATATAACGAGGCCCAAAAATGGATTAGGGGTGTTTGGGTCATAGGAATGACAAGGCCAAAAAATGGATTAGGTGTGTTTGGGTCATAGGAATGACAAGGCCAAAAAAATGGATTAGTATCAATCAGCCAACGGCTAGTGATGAGCTGACCTTGAACGAGTTCTGACTTCCGATAAAATCTTGAAAGTGGCAAGGTTCAGGCAACGGCCAGGTTAGGCCCCTTATAAATGATACGATTCAAATGTTCAGCCACGGCTCCAGGAAACCCTTCTTGTCCTGGCAGTTTTGTCTGGATTCTTTAGTACTTCGCGTGGTAGGCCATTATCTTCATAATTTGTCTTACAGCATGCCGCCAGTGGATAGTTGTTGTTGGCCGGCCTAGATCAACCTCAGATTCTCGGTCCACGGCACCATTTATTACTTCTGTAGTAGTGTCAAATGAAGTAACAAGACTTGATCTGTACTAAAACTTTATACTTTATTCTCAAGATGACAAGCCGTGTCTTCTCAGCTGGACTATCGGATGTTGACTGCCCTTCACAACAACAATACGTCACGATTGAGCATCTCTCTCCGCTTTCACTCATAATGCTCAATCGTGCTGTATCTCTAATTCCCCACTAGATCCTAATTATAACCCAAACTACACATACTGTTACACTAGTATCAAGACTTTAGTTCACTGTGTCCCCCAGTTGGATGTGGCCTCTGAGTTTCAACCACTGTAACTGAATAGTGTTTTCCTTGTTGACTGTGTCCCCCAGTTGGATGTAGGCTCTTGATAATTGCTATGAGTTTTAACGACCCTAAGTTTCGTTGATTTCGTTATTTAAGTTGCACTTGTTCTTGCGAGCCTCGGTATTGTATATGTTACAGCACTGGCCTGTCAGCACACCCACTCACGGTGCGGTCTCTAGTAATAGCCACATTTTTTTCCCCACTTAGTACAACCCTGGGGTTATCTCAGCCTCTTAAGATGGGTACCAGCGATTTGCCTGTAAAGAGAAAGCGTGAGGAAAGAAGGTGTCTATCCAACCTCATAATACTACCATGATCAGTAAATGAACATGCATATGTCACTTCAGGTAGTCTCTACCATTTCACATTTTGCTTAGTACATTTAAGACACCGCGGGAACACCTGTTTTATTGTTTATGATTTGTGTAAGTCATTTAGCGTAAAAACCTTATTACCATATTCTTCCGCTGCTGCATTTCATCCCACAGTGGAGTGTAGGCAGTCAGCCATTTTATGACAAGTCTTCTTATCATTGTACTTCCTTCCATGTCGTCTCCACTTGACTCATTTGTCTCTAATTATCTTCAACGTAACACACAAGGAAAACGAAATGGCGGGAGACCTAAAAACAACCGGAGAAGAGAGTTACAGAGAGGTGGATAATATTGGGAAGACATGGAGGAACATAGCAAAACATAGAACGTCTTGGCGTGGTTTGGTTAAGGTCTTTTGCCCCGATGTGTTACAGCGGACAGAAGAAAAAGAAGAATCGTCACCGTGTGTTGTTTTGCCGCCTTCTAAAGGAAAGAGCCTAATTCAGTCTTGGATATTTGATTTATTTTTTTATTTTTTGATTTCATTACAACTGATGACCGGCTCCGTGGCCGAGGGGTTAGCAGCTTTCTCCGCTAACTCCGAATACTCTCGTCACGTGACGCGACGAGAATTAGCAGTGGTTCGAATCGCAAAAGTGACTTATGAGAGTATGGAGCCGGTCGCTCAGAAAGTCGTGGCGTGCTGATGAGCGTAATCTAGCCTAGGAATCAACATACAGCTGAAAGATGCTGGTGTTGACCGCAATATCCTGAAACAGGATGGAAACGCGGAAATACAACTGATGATTAGTTTGGTCTTACAATTAAGACCTGTGTGATTGAGTAGCCAGCCCCAAGCAATCTCTTCTTTATCGCGTCTAATAACACCGGGAGAGAGAGAGAGAGAGAGAGAGAGAGAGAGAGAGAGAGAGAGAGAAGAGGTGTTATGATGTTACCAGTCGTTTTCTCATTAGTCTCAAGCACTCTTGACTTTAACTATTTATATCCCAAAGCAGTTGCTGCTCTAGAGTAATAAATATTTGGTATTACGTGTGTTAAAATAGTAATACACAGTAATGGTACAGAAGCAGATAAAATAACAAGATATAACGCGGATAAACGAGAAAGCTGCTGCCTGTGGCCGACGGAATGAATTGTGTTCAGCACATCAGATGTTTGAATCCCCATCGAGGCGTGACATTTAAAAAACAAAATAAAATGACCAAGTCTGCCAGGTTGAACCCAGCCTTAAATGGGTGCCATGAAATGTTCTGGGAAGAACAGGCGACAGACAAATATTGACCACATCACCCGTCGAGTGTCGGTTGGTCTATACATATGTGGGGCTAGGGTCATAATTATGTTATCTAATTAAAAATAAAACAGACTAGAAAGTACATGCATCACAAAGACTATAGTTCCTAGCGGTCATTACTCACCATGTGGGGATTCTTGTGTTACTCACTAGTCATGCCAATGTGCAAATCTACATCTGAGTTTTCAAAATCAATTAATAAATGGTCGACGCATTTCGCTTTTCTCCTCATGAAATTCCAATGACGCACGATGAGTATTAAGTCTCAACGGTCTGCCTGAGAGCGGGGCATTTTACCGAATATAATAACTATGTTTGTGTAAGCGGTTTTCCCCAGGGACATTTTATGATGAATGCTTCTTAATTAATGTAATCCGTCTGCTTCTTTATCTAAGTCTGTCTCTTTGTCTGTCTGTATGCCTACCAACCCGAACGCCCGCCCGTCTGTCCGTCCATCCTTCTGCCCGTCTGTCCCATTTTGTCTATCTCTTACACTGTTTTTTGGTGTGGTCTACCTGCCCTCTCTCCCGCCTGTCCATCAGTCAGTCTGTCCGTCCATCTATCCATACATCCGTCCCACTGCCTGTCTGTCTGCCTGCCTGCCTGTCTGTCTGTCTGTCTGTCTACCGTCGAGCTAGGTCCGTCCGACTTTGCCCCTGTCCATATGTTTTTGATGACGGAAACGACTTAAGGAGTGTAAAAAGTCACCAGCACCATGTCCTTTACAGAAACATTTGTTGTACATGTATATGAGCTCTATCGATCTTTTTACGTCGATCATCGAACACAGGACAATAGTGTTGGTAGGTGAATGCACCAATCCTTAAACCACCACCACTTCTTACAAGTATACACACAAACACAAATATGCACATGCAGTTTTTATCTTTTTCTTATACTTCTGTCTATCGTGCCTCCAATCATTTCTGATATCGACGTTCCTCCATGCCATGATGTCACACTGTCCAGCATCTTCTCTCTTGGTCTTCTCCTGCCTCTCCCTCCCTCCAGCTTTCACGTTGTCACGACGTACTCCAATTTTTATCTTCTCAAGTCATGCCAGAGAATGTAGGCTGTCTTCATCTGATGCGAGTAACCTTTCTCTTTGTGAGTTAACGTCTTTCAAGGTTTCTTCATTGTTCTTTTTATTCACCAACGTTGTTCTCATAATTCTTATATAAAACCACATTTCTGCAGCTTCCACATAATTCCCCATTTATGTGTAAACTGACCATGATTCTCTTCCATTACACCAGGATTGGCTCTATCTTAAGAACTCTTTTCCTGACCTCAAGTGACAAAGATAAATTGCAGAGAATATTCTTCATCTTGTGACATGCAGCCTTTACTTGGGCTACTCTAATTTTAACTCCCTTAATACATCTTCCATCTGCTGTTATAAAAGTACCACATACTTAAATATATCGGCTTGTTTAAGATTTCTTCCATTCACTTTGATATTGCATTTAGGTGTAAAATCCTTCTTCGTGATAACTGTTACTTCTGTTTTTCTGTTATTTAAAGTTGGTTGTTTTGACTTTCTGTTGTACTTATATCTATCATTTCTGTAATCTGTACAGGTAAGCGTATTCCCATGACAAATATTATCGTAGGAGTTTGCAGTATACTAGGTCAAAGCATAATAAACTGAGGTGACCAACTCACGTCCTCACTGCTTGTTTTTCAAAGTCAGAAAAAAAGTAGGTGCCGATTTAACGAAGCTTTGTCGATTCTAGTTATGTACCGCACAGAGAAAGAACAATTTCGGTCCTACTCACCTTGAACTAACCAATTTGCGGGTTAACAAACACGCTAACTATTAAGCTACGATATAAGAGTACAGTTATTAAATTATCCGTTTACATACCTTGAGGCGTATAAAGAAGCGGAATTGAACTATAAGGGGCGTTCATTTGAAATCCGTTCGTGCCGCACCGCGCGTAATTGCGTACGTTGAACATGATCATTCATAGTCATGTGATAAGTACTGCCAAAAGAATAAAAGAGCACGTGCTTATCATCCCATGATGCATAGGTTCTGTTTCTGACCATTGAGAAAATGGCAGGGTTGATCCAAAATCCGTCCAAAGAAGCTCAAAGAGCGATGATTCAGTTTCTTTCATTTGAAGGATGTCGACCAGTGGACATGCATCGAAGAATGCAGGCAGCGTACGGTAACAACTGTGTGTCGAAGACAACAGTGACAGACTGGGCATGAATGATTCAGAAATGACGTCAGTTCACGACAGATCTTCGACGGTCGGGTTAAGGCATATTGTTGCAAAAGAAAAAAAACCATCGCCAAAATTAATGCAGCAGTACAGATGAACTCCCAATTTCTCTCCCATATCTCTCTATATCATGCTGGTCACACTGCTTCTCTGATTTCCCGATTTCTCTCTATATCATGCTGGTCATACAGCTTCTCTGATCTCCCGATTTCTCTCCAATATCTCTCTATATCATGATGGTCATACTGCTTCTCTGATCTCCCGATTTCTCTCTATATCATGCTGGTCATACTGCTTCTCTGATCTCCCGATTTCTCTCCCATATCTCTCTATATCATAATGGTCATACTGCTTCTCTTATCTCCCGATTTCTCTTCCATATCTCTCTATATCATGCTGGTCACACTGTTTCTCTGATCTCCTGATTTCTCTCTATATCATGCTGGTCACACTGTTTCTCTGATCTCCTGATTTCTCTCCTATATCTCTCTATATCATGCTGGTCACACTGTTTCTCTGATCTCCCGATTTCTCTCCCATATCTCTCTATATCATAATGGTCATACTGCTTCTCTTATCTCCCGCATGCTGGTCACACTGTTTCTCTGATCTCCTGATTTCTCTCCTATATCTCTCTATATCATGCTGGTCACACTGTTTCTCTGATCTCCTGATTTCTCTCCCATATCTCTCTATATCATGCTGGTCACACTGTTTCTCTGATCTCCCGATTTCTCTCCTTTGTACCATTACCCCGTTATCCGATTTTTCGATAAAACAGGGAGTGGTTACGCTGCCTGCCTCGTGCTTCGACGGTTGTGGGTTCGAAACTGACCTACATCGTTCAGTGCACGAATACAATTTTCTCGGAGACTCCTGGAGGTCATCGCTTGAGCTACGAAGTTCGTGCTTTATGCGACGCTTTTGGCAGGGTTCCCTGCGGGAAAAGACCGAGCCATCTTCTTCTTCTTCTTCTTCTTCTTCTTCTTCTTCTTCTTCTTCTTCTTCTTCTTCTTCTTCTTCTTCTTCTTCTTCTTCTTCTTCTTCTTCTTCTTCTTCTTCTTCTTCTGCGTTCATGAGAGTTTTTCGACGTTATTGCGTTGTGCCTGTTTACAGCAGAGCTGCGTTCTTGCGCCGTTAGGCCGACACATCCGACTTCTGCGGGCATTTGTTGACAACCAGGTGCAATGAAGTCGGTCCTCTTGCTTTTATAACCGATGTAAAAAGTTGCCACTTGTTCAGGCTGCTTCTTCAGTCTTGGTTATGATTGACACGTTTATATTACAGCTTTTGCCTTTTTTGGTCTCTTGTAGTTTCTTTCCTCTGTTGCTCGTGTTAAGCCAATTTCCAGCAACCGTTTTATGATGCTGGCTTGACCCCAGAGTCATTCTGTCCTTTTGTCTGAGGATTTAAGGGTATGAATTGTGCGCAAATTCCATAGTGGTCAGTGGACCCGGCTAATGATGGCACTTATTTAGGGTGTCTAGTTAGCTGTGGATCTATATACACCTGCTCCTTCAGCGATACCCGGTTGTCATTTGGAGGTGAAAGGTTCGAATCATGGTGCACCCATAGCTTTCCAGGTTTATATAGTGGAGCGTTACGTCTGATCTCTATCTTTGTCCTTTATCCATTGCAAGTGTTGGATAAATAGACGTGAGTTCATTGCTTTTGTTATTTCAATGATTCCCTTCAATTAAAATAACCGCCTCGGGCATCGGTTAGAGAGAGAGAGAGAGATAGAGAGAGAGAGAGAGAGAGAGAGAGAGAGAGAGAGAGAGAGAGAGAGAGAGAGAGAGAGCTATTTCGGTGTAAATACCTTATAGTAAAGTAATAACACTCTGTCATAGAAAGACTTTCTGAGACATGAGTTACAACAACTGTATTGGACCGATGGGTGAAGATAAGAAATTATACTTCTAGGAGGGATCGACCTGGGCCACCGAGCCAACAGACGATTGGTCTAACCAGAACGATATTGCGGCTCCATGCTACCATGTAATCGGCTGTAATTCCCATTTGTAAAACTAAGGCAATGAAATGATATCTAGAGTTCGGAAAGCTGAGAACCAACGGCTAATTCCCACCTTGCAAATGTTTGCTAATGAAATTATATATATAGTTCGAACCAGTGAGTATTGAAGCGGGAAGCCTGCCAAACCTCAAGTTAACGTCACAGGCATGAAATTTGCTGCACAGAAAAGTCAGCAAATTGGCACAGATGGCAGAAGAAACTAAGACCGCGCTATGAACCACCATATGTATAACCAAGGCTGAAAAAGCAGGTTGAACGAGGTGGAAACTCCCCCCCCCCCCCACATATCGTATCGGATATTGATGGTTAATTCCCACGTTGTATCTCTTTGCTAATAAACTATCTTTACTGTAGACCGGTAAGAATCGACCTTTAATTCCCACTTAGTAAAGGTATGCCAGCGAAATGATACCTTTAATTCCGACCGCCAAGGTCGTAAGACGAGGATCAGGTTTAACATTGGCCACCTCTTTATGGTTCGACGTATCCTTAGTCTCCTGTCAGGTTAATATTGTTACGGACTGTCATGACTTCTCCAAATATGTGAAGTTCCAGTACCGGTCTTCCATACCCCCTGCCCCTGGGTTCTGAGCTTCGAGAGAGGCATGACGGCTGCATTACATTAGAGGTGGGAAAAGATACTTTTAGGTAGCGAGTCGGGAAGAAAGTATCGACACAATCTCACTACGATAGTCGCATGTCCTTTTCAGAACACAACCGACCTGATTGCTGAACGTCAACACTAAATCAATCAGGTGCAGTCTCCACAATGAAGGTTGACTGAAATGGATCTCCAACACTGTCCGTCTCTAGCCTTGACTGTACATTCTGTCAGATTGCTCTTCGACCATCTCTTGATGTTAAATCCCACTTGTATCGTTGTCTACCTCTTGTTCACTGGCCTTCAACATTACCCTCCAGTATGGTTGTTATAAAAGTGGTATGACTTTTAACGTGACCGAAATATTAAAAGTCAACACATCGGACTTAAATTCACACCGGGGCGGATTTAAAGAAATGGCCTAGCTCCCAAGTCGACCCATGAAACTTCTTGGGAAGTAAAGGCGGCAGGTGTGTCACTGACGACAGCACCCACCGAGTGGCTATAACAACATACACCAAGCACCATATACCCAAAGCGCCTCAGGGCGAGTCAAGAGCCCTTTACTTGTTTCTTCCATAAACACAACCTACCAACCACATTCACAAACATTAGAAAGTGGCAGTCCTCGTTTTCTTGCCACGTTATGAGAAAGGGAAAAAAAAGATTTCCGGAAAGAGAGATAGAGGAAGACGGCGTGAAAAGATTATTGACAGTCTTGTGTCATGGCACAAAAGGGAGTCAACGCACAAATTGATCTATGACGTCGGAGATCCTAATTTGTGGAGAGGCATGATCGCCCACGCCAGTCCGCAAGGCACTGGATGATGATATGACCAATCACATCTGTAGTCCATTGCAAATGTGCACGATTTTAAACATCCTAGGGGGAGAAGAATCCGCACGCACATTTTGAACACATAAAAATGCACCCAGAGCGTAAAACGATCAATATCATCAGATTAAAACCATCTTCTTGAAAAAACACACACACCATATACAGTGAACAGTCCGTTACCGGGTAGGTGTTACAGGCTGTTATTGGGGCATGCATACGAAGGAAGAACTAAAAATAGAACCGTTTCTTTTTCCTCGGCAAGGAAGCGCATCTGGAGATAGTGAGAGATCAAGGAAGAGGCTAAATTTGGGATCCGTATCGGAAATGTTAACATGTTTTGATGTGCGCAACATAAAGGTAAAAAACACATAAAGACCACACATAGAACTTACAGTACATAGGCCCTTTAAGCAGTCATCAAATGAAATGTCTTCAGATTTGAAAAGCAAAAGAGCCGAAGGTGTAAACGTGTCTGGAAGCTGGAAGGAGGGGGGGGGGGGTGTAAATAAACGGGACATTTTGTGATCTTAAAGAGATACAGCTTAATATAAGAAACAGGCACATACGACATTTAGATGTGTTGGTAAAACGCAGTTACATGAGTTAATAGATATAATTTCAGCAGAAAGTTAAAAAAAAAAAAGTCGAATAACATAAAAACAGAAGTAACGGTTATTACAAAGGAAAATTGTATATCCAAATCGTAACATCAAAGTGAATGGAACCAATCTGAAACAAGCCAGTGTATGTAAGTACTTTGGTAGCTTAATAACAGCAGATGGAAGATGTATCTTGCAGAAAGAGAGATAGAAGAAGACAGCGTGAGAAGATTCTTGACAGTCTTGTATCGTGGCACGTAAAGGAGTCAACACACGGATTGATCCATGCCTTCGGAAATTGCAATTTGTGGGGAGGCATGATCGCCCACACCAGACGGCAAGGCACAGGGTAATGATGATGATGAGGGAAGATGTATTAAGGAAGTTAAATGTAGGATAGCCCAAGTTTAAGCAGCATTTCACAAGATGCAAAATGTCTCTGCAATTCATCCTTGTTGGTCGCGGTGAGGAAAAGAGTTCTTAAGAGATGTACAATAGTAAGCCAATCCTCATGTACGGAAGCGAATCATAGACAATTAAAAGACAAATGAGGAATTATGTGGAAGCTGCGAAGATTGGGTTTTATGATGTGAACACGGTGGGCGGATAGAAAGAGCATTGCTGATATGTTGAAAGCGTTTAGCTGGCAAAGAGAACTAACTTGTTACTAGCATCAGAAGAGAACAGACAGTACACCTTCTTTGGGCATGGCATGAGAAGGGTAAAGCTGGAGTGTGACGTCAGAACGGAATATTTGGAGCTAAAAAGCGGCAGGGGAGACCAAGAGAGAAGATGCTGGCCAGTCTGACATGACGGCATGGAAGAACATCAGTATCAGTAATGGTCAGCAGGACATGAGACAGAAGGCTGTGGACTGACATGATCACACCAACAGCACAGGGCATGGACTATAAGAAGTAAAATTATGCACATACTATCTTATATATATGTACAAGCCGGTCTCTGTGGCTAAAGTCTTGCGGACGCGATTCTTGAGACCGCTTACCTGCATTCGATACACAGCAGCGACCGATTTGGCAGTAGACCGTGTCGCGCTAGTTTTAACGTGATGGTATGGGAGCCGGTCGTTCAGAAAGCAATGGCAAACTACTGAACGTAAACTTGCCAAGACATCAACAGCAGCAGAGATGGTGTTGACAGCGATGTCCTGTTAATGGGATATGCAAAAACAATGTATGTACACAGGAGGAAAACAATTTAGAAACAACAGTTGCAATCAAATTTGGAACTACGTAATACTGTTGAATATTGACTGTACAGTGCAAACCGCTCCACAAAAGGCGATCTCGGATGTGGCGAATTTCTGTTGTGAAGAACAATATTATATTGTGCGTTGTAAATGCATTACTATATGTTTGAACTCTTGTAAGAGGAATTTTTATAAGAAAAACGATTTCTTGGGTCCCAGGTGAGTTCATCTTTTCAGATCTGCACTGTAATAGGATTTGGTCACATATTATGGAACTTCAAGGAAATACATGTAAAATTGGGCGCGCTAGTGAAGTTTATAGTGAACTTCGCTGACAGTATCATGAACACGGAGTGACGCGGGTTTGACGCTAGGGCTCGTCGTCTGCAAAAGTGAGGACTAACCACAACTTCATCAGTGCATTCAGGCCCACAAAATGTCATGGCACTATCACACCACAGATTCATAGCAGGAAATTGCTTCGGGACAAATTAATTAATTAAATGTAAAATTCCCTAAGAAGGTGGGAATGACGAGAGCGCCAATACAAGAAATATAAAAACAGAGGCAATTGAAATAGTTTGACCGTATTAAAGACACGACAATCATATAAAAACGATACAGATGGGACAAATTAAATCTAATCAATACCGGTTGGAAGAAGAAAATTAATAGCTAGGAGACAGAAAAGTGTTGGAAATCAATTTCATTCCCGCTTCTCAGTGGAGGCGGATCTTGATTGATTGATTGGGGATTTCCTTGGCATCTGTCAATTGAGACAGCTGCATGCCAGTGAAAGCCTCCACACTGTATCTGCTAAAAATGTAAACTCCACCGTGGAGCAAGGATATCAGGAGGCTTTTGATCACCAGAAGGGGTTGCCCTTCCAGGAATGTTTCAGCCTATTTATCTTCTTTACGCTCTCCAGAGCCGTGTCCTCTGGGAACATTACTCTCAGGTGTGTCTCTCTCTGGTATACTGGCTTTACGACATGTTATCACCGTTGACTGCAGCAGTCGTCCCACACCTTGGTCGCTTCTCGAAGGATAGTCCTGCACCCAGTACTTAGCGATCCGCTTCTTCATCGCGGCACTTTTTATGTTGGTCGGAAGAAGGCCAGATCCACACCCCCACTCCACCTCACCCCCAGCCGTTTGGTTTCTAATCGCCGTTGCATCCATGGTCATCTATATTTCGGTGAATGAATCAGCAGACAACAAGAAGTAGATTGTGAGCCATCGTCAGCTCAGAATAAACAAACACAACTACAAGAAACAACACTACATGAAAATATAAATATAAAAGTTACTTATCTGTATCCTTGTTGTGGCTAGATACTTCCTTTAAAACAAACTCGATGAGGACCGCTGCTGCCATGTTTTACTGTTTTCTTTATTATTAAACAGTGAAACAGTAAGCACACCGAATATATTGATCCATGGTTGTGCGACTGACGGGAACAACAATCAGTCATATATTTTACTAGGTATGGGTTCCAATTCCCCCCACCCCCACCACACCCCCCTCCTTGTTGCCTTTAAGTCGCAACTTTAAGAACAGGATAAGGCAAGAGGATCGATTTCATTGCACCGGATTTTATTCCATAGGGCTCCATCTCTTCCCGCCGGGCGGCCTGCTGAAAGCGTCTCATGAAGTACTATAGTCTGTCCAGAAATGAATGTCTTCGTTCACGGTCAATTATTTTGAAAACTGTCTGTTGCATCGTTGTGAAATTTTTCCAGCCGTCTTATATTTACCTCCACCCAAGGAATATGTCTTTGATGGGTCCAAAAGCAACGTATATCATGGAAAGCGGCGAAATTTCTTTGATGTTTTGGTGAAAAACTAGTTATTTCTCGCTAACAAACTTGTTTTACATTAATGCCCCGTTCCACTACGGAGAGGCCAATTCCATGTCCCACGAAAAAATTAACTATTCAACGCTAATGTTTCCGTGTGAAGCCGTAATACATTTAATAATGTGCACTTCATCCCTGACCCATAAATTATACACCGCATATTAAAAAAAACTATGAAATCTACTGTACAATCTCCAGAACAATTTTTTTTTTCTTTTTGTGTGAACATAATGATAAGGTTATATGCTAAATCTCATCATTTTCTCTCAGTTGGTTACTGAGATATGGAATGTTATATTGGGGCATACAAAAGTAAACAGACTATAACTCCGTAGCTCCATTGACTACTCCCAGGAGTCTCCTGAGAAAATTACACTCGTGAACCGAACGACGTAGGCCGGAATCGAACCCACAACCTTCAGAGCGCGAGGGAGACGGCATAGTCCACTATGCCTGTAACTGTACAACCTGGTGTGTCCAAGGAATAGTCCAGTATGCCTGTAACTGTATAACCTGGTGTGTCCAAGGAATAGTCCAGTATGCATGTAACTGTATAACCTGGTGTGTCCAAGGAATAGTCCAGTATGCCTGTAACTGTATAACCTGGTGTGTTCAAGGAATAGTCCTGTATGCTTGTAACTGTACAACGTGGTGTGTCGGAGACATTATACGACCGGTCTTCACGCGATCATGTGGCCATCATGATTCAGAGGTTATGCTGCCCGCCTCCGGCTCGGAAGTTAGGTGGTTTGATTCCAACATACATGCAGTTGCAAATCCTGTACTGGACGTCGTCGTCAACCCCATCATTTTTTTTATTTTTTTTGGCTGTTCGTAATTTCTTGGACAGTTTACGTTCAGTAGTTTACCATTGCTTTCTGAACGCCTGGCGCTCATACCATTGTTTGAAGAATAACGCAAGGCGGTCTGTTGCAAAATCCGCCGCAGATTTGTTTCGCACGCAGAATGCGGGATTACGAATTGCACCCGTAACCCCTTCATCGCACCACATAGGACTGGGCAATATGACGAAGCCGATTGTTTCTTGTGAAATCACACGTGGCTCCGACATCTTCGATTGTGAGATCACACGTGGCTCCGACATCTTGGATTGTGAAATCACACGTGGCTCCATCTTGGATTGTGAAATCAGGTGCCTAGCCTCTGAGCTAACGACAGGAGCGAAAAACGGCCTGGCCCATGTGCAAGTTGCCCGCTTTAAAATCCCACGGTTGTTGGAAATCGCAAAGAGTAGTCAGTACCCGCGCCGCGGCCTTGGCAAAATTGCTAGCCACGGATATATAGTGTCAGTTAGTAGATTGGATGGAGTCAAGTGGTAGCAAATCTGGTAAAAATGCATGACGTATTCGCAGACATCGCCCTAGAGAGGTGTATCATTATATGAGAGGTGCATAACTAGCTATGGCGAACTACCCTTGATGCTTGATTGATTTATTAATTGAAGAATCATCATAAAATTTTGGATAAACTCATAGTTGTTTGAATAAGGAAGACACAAACAATAGATTGCACATTTTATTGCCTGGCATATGTCGCTCCATCTAGTCAGGTACATACTGCAGAATCCACGCAACATAAAGTAAAGCAATGAGATAAATCCTCCAAGCTAACATATACTTCGTCTCCCATGGCAGAAGTATTAAGGTGTTGATCAATGGTTCTCAACCACTGGGGAATTCCCCCCAAGGGGGGAATATTAGGGTTTCCAGAGGGTGGGAGTGGGGGTGGGAGGAGGATTAAGACCACAGATTGGCAGACTCAAAATGGCTTCAGGGACACTATCCTGGTTTTCTGTTGAGCGTTTTGTTTGATGAAGCACAATTTTCTGGCATTCTGGTGTCGTGTATTAAGTGATAATTCTTTGATGTTTTACTACACTATAAAATTAATCTATGCATGTAAAGGTTATGCACAAATATGGAAGAAAATAAGGATTTTCAGTATTATACACATGTTATTTTAAATGCACATTTTGAGGCTGACAATTTTGAAAAGTGTGGAATTCTTCTTCTTTTGTTCGCTAGAAAGTGGGGAATGACATTCCGACATATGGTAAAAGGGTTGAGAACCACTGGTGTAGATGATTATCATTTTACGGAACCCTGGTTTTAAACACGTTTTGTCCTCTCATGCCTCCTTTCCAGAGGTCAGCATGGCCGAATGGATAAGACCGCTCATTTTTAAACAGCCGGTGTGCTGATGCCGAGGTAAGGGGTTGAACCTAAACACCAGACCGGGGGCTGCGTGGTCTCGAGGTATGGTGTCCGCCTCGAGTGCTGGAGGTCCCGGATTCAAGACCCGGTGATGACCGGGATTTTTTCTCGTGGACTTCTAGTAATAAAATTTCCCCTGGTCTCTGGGTAGTGAGATCGGACGCCCGTGTGTATTGTTGCGCACGTAAAAAATCCCTTGGCAGTTGGAAATCGAAAAAGAGTAGCCTAACGGCGCTGCCCGGGCAAAATTTCTAGTTAAAAATCTACCCAAAGTATTTCAGGATCCTCGCCGGTGCTACGGAGTTCGTGCACTGAGCTGAGTTTCTCCAGACTCAGGTTTGAGTTAGGAGGAGAACGGAGCACTTATGGGTTGCACCCGTGTGCTGTGATGTTGATCCATCGACTAAACTAAACTAAACTAAACCAGACAGTTGGACTAAAATATTAACTTCTTGTCCTTGATTTGGGGACGTAAATTACAAGTACCTCTGAAATCGAAATGGGTTAGCGTGATGGCCAGAGACACTGGTAATAGGGATAGCTCAACATTCAGCCCAGTACTACTAGTAGTGTGTATGGACTACGCTTGAGTTCAAAGCGATGAGTGCCCCCTCACCCCACCCCCCCACCCCCCACCCCCACTCCCCCCCTCCCCCCAAAAAGGGAAAAAAAGAAGAATAATTAAAAAATAAAAACAAAATACTTTCTTTCCTACTTGACTCACACTTCTACTCCAAGCATCCTTGAATATGTTGCTTCATTCGTTACTGTATTAGTCGTTCATAGTTTTCAGTATGTCTGCCCGTCCATGTTTCAACCAATTTCGCTTTTCTAAAAAAAAAAAAATGAAGATGAAGAGGTTGGAACGAGATATCATACATTAAAGAAATTCCAGTCTACCAACAGTTAGGCTTACTGAAGGCATTCATAACTACGCGGTGGTTGATGACGCTATATATAATGTTATATGATGACGCTTTATAGCTCCGGTTTATTATAGTCAGTCACTTTCTGTCAGTGGGGAGTCGCAGTTCGGCCTGGTGGCCCTGTGTTCAAACCCCTGTCCAGGTATTTGCCCACTGACCTGATTCCCAGGTTGACCCATCCTAAACTGGGTATCCGGGACTTTTCATGGAAAGTTCAGGCGGCCGGTGTGATACTGCCCACATCAGCTCATCTCGTGCCTTCACGGAGTCCTCAACTTTCACCGACCTTCTGCCACTGAACTAAATCTGACAGACAATATCAGTTGAAAGGGCATTTTAAACTCTCCTTGAGGTGTATTTAACATATTGTGCTAACCAATCGGCACTCGAGGCGTCAAGTGTTTCATAGCAAACCGACCGGCTCTGCTTTCCCGGACATTTGTTACCCACTTTTTTTTTTTAAAACAGGACATCGCTGTCAACACTAGCATTTTACTGCTGTTGATGTCTTGGCAAGTTTACGTTCAGTAGTTTGCCATTAATTTCTGAAAGACCGGCTCCCATACCAACTCGTTAAAACCCAGAGCAATGCGGTATGCTGCCAAATCGGTCGCAGGTGAGTTTCGAACGCGGGTAAGCGGGCTTACGAATCGCGTCCGTAGGATCTTTGCCACGGAGACGGCGTTTCATATTTATGGCTTGTCGAACACATAACCGCCGGGTGGGCAGTCAAGTGTGGTAGCCACTGTGCTAATGTGGCTTCACATCTATTGATTTGTAGCGTCACCTATTTGTTTCCTGACCCCCTTCAACCTTACCTCGGGTATAGTGTTTATAATAGTGCCACGTTTTAATCAATCAGGTGCCGTCTCCACAATGAAGGTTGGCTGTAGTGGATCTTCAATACTGTCTGACTCTCGCCTTGAATATATATTCTGTCACACTGCTGTTTGTCCATCTTTTGATGTTATTTCCCATTTGTATCGTTGTCTAACTCTTGCTCGCATGCCTTCAACCTTACCCTACTGTATGGTTTTTGTAAGAATGTTGTCTTTTAATGTTGCCGAAATATTTCATTTGCTTCTTATTTATTTCTTCATCAACTCTCTTTTCATTCCCATTTGTTCTAGAACCTCAGTATTTGATTGTTTTTGTTTCCATGAAATTTCGACATCTGCTTCTGTATATCAATATCTCCAGAACCTCTATTCGACTTTCTAATTGCTTGTTCATTGTCCAGGCTTCCGCGCCATATAGTAGTGGTGAATATACATACTATTTAAGAATTCTCCTTTTTAATACGTTGTTAATTTCTCTAGATGTTAATACTGATTTCATGATGTTGAAATCATTTTTGGCCATTCATATTCTCTTCTTGATTTCTGTTTCATTTCTGCCATCATCTGTTATTACATGTCCAAGAAGTCCAACTAGGCTTAAGTGGAACAACAAAGTTAGAATGAAAGAAATCCCTCACTGGCTGGACTAGGAGAAGATCACGTTTGTCTCTTGAAAGTCCTCACTCTCTACTTCACTACAAACTCCCGCCTTTGTTGGTACGAACCCATTTCCCCATCGATTGGCATCCCTCACGCTGAAGAGTCCATTGTTTGCTTAAATGATTCTCTTTGTACAAGGAACTCCAGTGCGAGACGGGCAAATGCTGCTAATACAAAGAAGTAATATCATGAAAGTCAGCTTGGGAAGATGAAACAGGTCACGTACAGCAGAATGGCTGGTTCAGCTCGTTCTCGGATCTCCGTCCTGTCTTATTGGAATATTTGTCCAGTTCAGGGTAAACAAGACCCTTGTGTTACACTCCGGAAGGGCAAGAAAACACGATGTAAAGTCCGTGTAGTGCATTATTCAAGTTCAATATTTTAGCAAGGGCTCAACTATTAGTATAGAAAACGAAGAATGGACAATCCCTCATAAGGGCTGTAAAGTGAGACGCATATAATAGGTCACCGTATTGTGTTTGTTGGGAGAGTGTGTGGTGAAGTGACGAATGGCTCTTATCTCTCAAGCCTTTCTTTTATGGATTGGTAGTGGCTGGTTCGAGACCTGGACCGTACTGGTTGAAGTAAACCAGAAATAGAAAAACCTGAAATAATCTCTTCCTCTAAATGCTCGCTAACATACTGAACATAGTATTACGGGTGTTGTGTTTGTGTGTTTATTTGACCTGTGCTGGTATAATCTAAGATTCTGAGACCTAAGGTGCTATTTCAATGGTTAGATACGAATTCTATCCATGCTCCATAATTGTGGGTTCAGGTGGATGATAAACCTGGCTAATAAAGACATCTTTTTAGGGGTGTCTAGTTGGTCATATGTCAAAGTACGTCTGTTCTGTAGTGAGACAGTCTTCATTTGTAGGAGAGAGGTTCGAATCCCGGTTTTATAGCTTTCAATGTTATTATGTTGTCTTGTTAGTCCTCTAGTTTCTTAATTCTTCTACTTCTCTTAGCTCCAAACAATACATGTGAATTTATTTGTGAACTGTCTTAGTGGCACATAGGGTTCCCCAGTTGATATTTCTGAGACAGGCAATGTAGTAGACGCAGCTGTTGACATGAAGGAACAAATATATTCACTTTCAGCAAATTGATAGCATGTAAATAATAATACCAAAGTTAATGTTTTCCTCGGTCTGCCTTAAAATAGTTATGAATGCAGTCACCTTGTTTCTCCGAAAATAAGCCCGGGTCCTACATTAATTTTAGCTTCACAAAATGCGCTAGGCCTTATTTTAGTGGGGATTTTTTTTTTTTTCAGGACACAAAAATTTACATTTATTCTTGTTCACAATTCTACGTTTATTGAAATACAGTCATGTAATCTTCTTCTGGAACATCGTCTCAACTCCAAATCCCGAATTCTGTCTGATCAATTGTCGTTTGAGATCCTAGGCCCATAAACACTGCGGTTTCTTCCATGGCAATCATGTTGGAGAATTGGTGTTTAGTAAAGTTGATGCCATCAACAAAGTGCTTGAATGCAAGTACACGTTTAATAACTTCAGTCTAGCTGACCATCTTAACTAGAGCTTAATTTAGGGGTAGGTCTTATATTAAAAGCATCCTGAAAAATTTTGCTAGGGCTTATTTTAGGGGTAGGTCTTAATTTCGGGGAAACACGGTAGTAATCCCGCATACCTCGTTCGAAACACAGCTGCGGGTGATTTAGAAGTGGACCGCTATGTGTTGGTTTCCATGCAATGGTATAAGTGCCGGTGGTTCAGAAAGCAATGGCAAACTTTTTTTTTTGTGTGCATATCCTTCACAGGACATCGCTGTCAACACCAGCATCTTTCAGCTGTATGTTGATTTCCTGGCAAGATTACGCTCAGTAGTTTGCCATTGCTTTCTGAGCGGCCGGCTCACATACCCCGTAAGTTACCGATGCGATTCGAACCACTGCTGATTCTCACCGACATCACGTCACTACGAGAGTATACGAGATTACGAAGAAAAGTCATAACCTCTAAGCCACGAAGCCGGCTTATGGCAAACTACTGAACGTTAAATTGCAATGGAATCACAAACAGCCAAATAATGATGGAGTTGACTGCTACGTCCTGTAACGGATATGCAATTAACTTTTAAACCTTAAAATGTTAAAAAGTACTGCTCAAGAATTTTTATCGTGCCTCAAAAATTTGTATCACACCCGAGAGTTTTTATCATACCGGCCAATTAACTCCACTAGCAGATCTTATTTTCAACCCTTTTTCTATAATTATTAAATTAAAAGGAATGGTGCAAATATTATAATTATATATTATTTACTGTACCTGTTTGCTTTTGTTGATTGTTGTGGTCTTCTTGGTTCGGCGAAAAAGAACGTGTAAGTAGTTCAAGGTAAACCCATTAGTAATAGAGATTACATAAGCGCATTGTAGTAGAAACACATTGTAAGCACGATTACCAGTCAATAGATACTTCATCTTGTTCTCCTCCTCCTCCTTGTGCTGCTGCTGCTGCGGCTGCTACTACCACCATCAATTACTGCTAGAGGTGTCCCAGCTGTTGCTTCTGTGTTGAAACCATTAACACTGTTGTTACCGCTGCTAATGCTGCTGCTACTATTGCTGCTGCTGCTGCTGCTGCTGCTGCTGCTGCTGCTGCTGCTGCTGCTGCTACTACTACTACTACTACTACTACCACTACTACTGCTGCTGCTGTTGCTGCTGCTGCTGCTAATAATAATAATAATAATAATAATAATACCACCACTACTACTACTACTAATACTAGTATCACCCTACAACTACTACTACTACTACTACTACTACTACTACTACTACTACTACTAATACTACTACAACTACTACTACTACAACTACAACTACAACTACTACTACTACTACTACTACTACTACTACTACTACTACTACTACTACTACTACTACTACTACTACTACTACTACTACTACTACTACTACTACTGCTGCTGCTGCTGCTGACATAATTCCTTACGCCATCTGCTATTTCTCGTTTCAGATTATGCCAGATTACTACCACTTTCATCACCGAAAGGTAGCCAAGCGGTCGGTGTTCGCCAGCCATCATTACAATAAACCATTGACAGATGACAGCGACGTAAGTACAACTTCCCTTCTATTCTCATCTCACGCAGGAAATAGGGAACAGACCATCAGAGTGTTGTAATATTAACAAATGTATAGATACCATGTTTCTCCGAAAATAAGACCGGGTCTTATACTGTATTAATTTTTAATAAACAGCACTGGTTGTCGGAAACTGTGAACTGCTTTGTCAATATTCAAGATCACAGTGGTGTGGAATGTGATGGAAGGCATGGGTCCTAGAAAATGTTTCACAAAGGACATTGAAGACACTTTCGGCACGAAGCATGAGGCTGGAGAACTGGCAGAGGATCGAGAGTCTTATCGGTGGGAGCCGATGATGGGAGCGTCATTCTGCAAGAGACCTGGTACACGATGAGCTGTATTGATGTCTATGTCTAAAATTGGTCATTCTTATTGAGGCTGAAAGTCGAATAGAGGCCCTGGAGTTGTGAATATACAGACGAATATGCCGTATTTCATGGAAACAGAAACAATCAAATACAGAGGTTCTAGAACAACTGGGAATGACAAGAGATTTGATGACATAAATAAAAAAAAAAGGTCAGTGAAATATTTAGGCCACGTTAAAAGATTTAACACTCGTATAAAAACCATACTGGAGGGCAAGGTTGAAGGCATGCGAGCAAAGAGCTCGACAACATGCAAGTGGGAAGATAACATCAAGAGATGGACGAACAGCAGTCTGACAGAATGTACAGTCAGGGCGAGAGACAGACAGTGTTGGAGATACACTGCAGCCAACCTTCATTGTGGAGACGGCACCTGATTGATTGATTGATTGAGATTGTGGGTTTTCTGTAGCTGATCCGTCTCCGTGACGACGTGGCTAAGCAAACTGCCTCGCAATTGTTCGGACTACTAGTGCACTGAGACATATAAATGTCCGAGTAGTGAATGGTATGTTTAATGTATGAGAGAACAAGACGTTGCAGAGCAGAGTAACGGAAGAAAGACATAGTTATTATTTGTCTAAAATTATGCCAAATTAAGAGAAGAAAGGCATAGCTACCATACTTGTCTAAAATTATGCCTAATTTACACGCGTATCATTCCCATTTAATTATCGATATTTCCATTTTTCATTAGCTGTAACGTCTCTCTCTCTCTCTCTCTCTCTCTCTCTCTCTCTCTCTCTCTCTCTCTCTCTCTCTCTCTCTCTCTCTCTCTCTCTCTCTCTCTCTCTCTCTCTCTCTCTCTCTCTCTCTTTTTTTTTTTTTTCTTTATCGAACATTTGGCCCTACACAATCATTTTGTTACATTTTAAGCTAGTTTCCGTTGTTTCTCTCTCCTCCCCCTCCCCACCCCACTTCATCCATCTGTATCCTCTCACTTCTATTCTCTCTGTCTCTTATTCGCTCGCTCGCTCGCCCGCTCGCCCTGGTCGTATAAACTGCCAAAAGATGACCATTTTAGTGCATGCATGGAAGGAGGGCCAAATATTCTGCCATCGATTTGAACTTCGTGTGCTCTGCATGTAAATTGAGGGCTACGTTTCATAGCCTTTATTCTCTCTCTCTCTCTCTCTCTCTCTCTCTCTCTCTCTCTCTCTCTCTCTCTCTCTCTCTCTCTCTCTCTCTCTCTCTCTCTCTCTCACACACACACACACACACACACACACACACACACTCTATCTTTTTTCCTTTCTCTGTCTTCCCCCTCTCTCCGTGTCTCGCTTTCTTTCTTTCTTTCTTTCTTAATCTCTCTCTTGCTATCTCTCTTCCCTCTCTTTCTATCTCTCTTTCTATCTCTCTTCCATCTCTCTCTCTCGCTCTCTCTCTCGCTCTCTCGCTCTCTCGCTCTCTCTCTCTCTCTCTCTCTCTCTCTCTCTCTCTCTCTCACATCGCATCACTCTATGGGCGTGTAATTGTGTGTGGGTGTGCTGGAACACAGCTGCGGGAGATTCTGCAGCGAATCGTGTCACGTTGGTTACTTACGGGGTATGTGAGCCGGTCGCTCAGGGCGTAACTACTGAGCGTAATCTTGCCAAGAGCATCAACGGCTAAAAAATGCTGGTGTTGACTGCAACATCCTGTAATGGATAATGCAACTTTAAACAAAAAATATTTCAGACTTCTTGTCACAAAGCTACATGTCTAAAGCGTCACACGGGACACGAACTGAGTAGCTCCAGCCACGCCACCAGGAGTCTTCGAAATACTTGCACAGTGTTACATAAGCATTATACATATTGACAGATGTCAGTGATAAATATATAAAAGTACACAAACAAGAAATGTGGCGCACACACGTACACACAGCATAAATAAGTAATAATTATGTAAATACAAAAGTGTGTGTGGTGTGCGTGCGTGCGTGCGTGCGCGTGTGTGTGCGCGTGTGTGTGTGTGTGTGTGTGTGTGTGAAAGATGTTGTTTGTGTGTGTGTGTGTTTTCTCATCTTCTAATAGCCCATGCCGTGTGGCGTTGATGATCATGTCTTTCCAAAACCATATCCCTCGTGTGCTGTCAATCATCTATGATACTGATGTTCCTTTATGCATTGATGTCAAACTCTCCACCATCTCCTCTGCCCGCCCCTCTTCCCCGCCAAAGTGAAAGCAAACAATACTAACAATATAGACCCTCGCATGTCGTGAAAGGCGACTTAAGAGGATTGGTCTGATACTGGCTATCTCACACCGTAGACAAGAAATAAGCGAACGTGAGCTACTGGGTTCGCCCAGTATTAACCGGTCTGCTAAGAGGTTGGAATGCATGGTTATGGGCCTATACTTAAAGAAAAAGAAGAAAGAAGCATATGGTAAGTACATACACAATATTATGAACATACCCGCTTAAAAGTCGACAGAGTCGACTTCATTGCAGTGGGTTTTATCCCATATGGCTCAGTCTCTTTCCACAGCGAACTACCGAAAGCGTCGCACAAAGCACGAACTTCGTAGCTCCAGCGACGGTCCCCAGGAGTCTCCCCAAAAAATGAACTCGTGAACCGAAGGACGCGGCCCGGAATCGAACCCACAACCTTCGGAGCCCGAGTCAGTCAGCTTGACCACTCCGCCACGGATACTCCCTAAACATAACAGTGTCAGTAAAGACATCAAGGGCCCAACGGTGTTAAATACATTGTATTTATATGGTGACGGATACATGGTTTGAAGACATGGCTGTGACAAATATTTTTTCAGATACATCATGACTGTAGATCAGCATCTTTCACACAATAGTGCTAGATGGACATCACACAAATGGCAGTGACATGTGTGTATCAAATAGACGACGTTGGTCAGCATGGCCGAGTGGATAACTATAACAGTGTGTAATATAAGACGAAGGCCGGTCGTTTGTTTGTTGATAAAACGTTTATTGGCTTAATATAACCAAGCTTCGATGTACACCTCCATTCGCTACTCAAGCTGGGTTCTAACTGCCCATACCAACCCAATACGTCACGATTGAGCATCTCCCCCCCCCTTTCAGTCTCAATGCTCAATCGTGCTGTATCGGAGTTTTCCAATAGACCCCAATTATACCTACACTGTTACACCTCCCCATATTACTTAAAGAATTTTCCTTTTAAAGGAAAAATCTTTACTTCTAATCCCCATACTCTATTCCCTACTTGTCTTTTAACCTTCGCCCATACATCTTTTACTCTTCTCCCAGTGCTATGATCTGTCTATAACCTCCCCATATACTTCTTCTTTCCTTTTTTATTTCCCCAACATTTCATAGTTATCTACTACGTAATTCTTCATTTCTGGTTCTTTCTGGTTATCTGTATCAAATATACATATCATAAGAACAGCTCATAAATTCTGTGTCAAAAATTATGATCTTATACAATTCCTCATTCTCATAAATTCTGTGTCAAAAATTATGATCTTATACGATTCCTCATTCTTTCAAACCCCAGGACGTACAAAAACAATGTAGTTAGAAAAAGTAAAGAAGTGGTGCGCACCAAATAAAGAACATGAAGAATGAATACACGACATGACCACATGGACATATTGTAAATGTACATTTAAGACATTCACCCTTTACCTCCCTTGCCAATAAAAAAAATTTTTTGTAAAATAATTTTTTAAAACACCTTTAAGAAATATATTATTGTTTGTTATAAAACAATTTGGCATAAGTTTTCATGAACCTTTTATATTTCACATTGACATTGCCAACCACAATTCCGTTCCTCTTCCGTTATCTCACCTTTTACCATGAGCCCATGTTCATATTTTATGAACAACTTAAATATAATTAAAGCTGGTATTTCACAGCACCTATATCTTTCCCCCGTACAACCCATCCTGTTATTTTATAAATAAAGTGACGTGTGTGCAGACCCTGGATACGTCTATCCATTCGTGCATACACGTTCACCAACCATGGTTTCCCACTAGTTAATGAATGCATAGTTTCCCCTTACCTTGGACAAATTTGTTTTTATCAACTCTTTTCTTAACGAAAAACCTTTAGCAAAACCTCCTTCATTTGAAACTTAAATTTACTTAACTAACTTTACAAGCATTTAACTCAATATACCAAATCATTCATGTAATCAAAATAAAATGAACACAACCTCCAAATTAATCTAGAAGAAAAAAAAACACATTTTAAAATGACATAACATGCATGTTATCAAATCAGAATAAAATATCCTATTCTACCTATCACTATTGGACACTTTTACGGACCAATAGTTCTTGTCAACTCAAATGCTATGAACACAATCACCCTACTCTAAACCAATTACTCAAACAATAACAATCATATTTCAAGACCAAATCAAGAAAACAAAATGAGGTATTACAACTTAGGCTCAATAAAACAACCAAACAACATCCCTCATTTTCTAGTAGTAACTCAAGCATAAAAACATTTCTTATATGACTCATAACTCATAAAACTTAGATTTCATAAACACCGTTTTCAACACAATTTTAACTCTCTTAAAATTACTACCAGCATTAGGCTCTCATAAATGACGCATATCCAGTATTTATATGACCGAGAAGACTAAACCTCCTATCTATATATCTGTTATTTACAGATCAATTATGAACATATCTGTTCTATCTAGATAAACAAATCAGTAATCCAGAATTATCTATTTATTATCTCTTAACAGCACATAGTATCCTGAATAAGCTCTTAAGTAAGCACTGTAACCTATATCCAACATTAACTCAATGTAGCCATCCTCTACTTATCAACGTACTTGTGATCTATCCTGTCTATTATTATTATAACTTGTTAACCCCTATCTTTAAACACGGCACTTCTAACCTCAATAAAACAAATACATTCACCCACTGTACTAATATCTCAAAACCACTTTTTCCACCGTTTCGTATACTTCTTCTTGTTATCTATAGTACTTTCGATTTATCTACCTCTTACGTTTCCATTTCCTCAACAACTCTAAGTTTCTCTGAATAAGTGCTAACTCTATATCAACATCTTCTTCTTCGTACAACCTACTAGCCTCTTCCATACTACTACTTGACTCTGACTTTTCATCCATTTCTTCTTCTTCGTCTGTATGTCTCTCTTTAGCTGCCGCTAATTTCTTCCGTTCAACATCCCACCTAATTTGTCGATCATTCTTTCTTAAGGATCTTTCTAGTATAGGTATATCGTCTCCGCTTGTTGAATCATCTCTAATTCTTCTCTGTCTTTTTACTTCTTTATCTCTTTGACTGTCCATTCTTCTTTTTGTTGCTTGCCTAGTATTTTTAAATGGAGCACCTGTGTCTTCTTCCATACTATCATAATGAGTTTCATTTGTCCCTTCTTCTTCCATTCTTTTCGGAATTGTCTGTTCTTGTTCTTCGTAACTTGGATTTGCTAACAACTGATTTTGTTCTGGTTCTTTTCTAAGATCTGGGGTTACTGTAGCTCTTCCAAGATCTGGAGTTATTGTAACAACTTGTTCATCCAAAAATTTTGCATCCGAATAACAATTATTATTATAATTATTATTTTCTATCTCATTTTCATCTCTTCTTAAGTGTTCAACATGTGCCCTTGCTATGTGTGCTGTGACCTGGTTCTTTATTACATACGATACATTACCCAGTTTTTCCAAAACGTAATAACCTGGAATCCAACGAGAATCAAACTTAGAGTTTCTTCTATGCTTTTTGTAATAAACTCTATCACCTACTTTAAACTCCTGTAATTTTGTATTTACATTTTTGTACTTTTTCTGTCTTTCCCTAGCTTTTATTATATTATTTCTTAATCTCATATGTGCTTTATGCATTTCTTGTATTATGACCTCTTGAAAATCTTCACCCATATATTTCCGTCTAGGTTTTAATAAATTATCTATAGGTAATATTGGTTCTCTCCCGTGTATTAAATAAAATGGCGAAAAACCCGTGCTCTCATTTTGATTTGTACGAATAGCGCTAAGAGCAGGTCCCAAAAATAGATCCCAATCTTTTTCATGTTCATCAATAATCTTTGCCACAATGTTGTATAACGTCTGATGTTGACGCTCGTTTTTCGCATTTGACGAAGGTCTATAAAATGAGGTCTTTATATGTCTTATGTTTAAATCTTTTAATAACTTTTCGAATTTTTTATTTACAAATTCTCTACCATTATCTGTAAGTATACTTTGTGGGCAACTAAACCTTGGTACGAACTCCTGTAAAAAAATATTAATGACAGTATCCGCGCTCTTATCTGGAATTGCATAAACCTCTGGCCAAAGACTGTAGATGTCTACTATATGAATTAAATATACATTTCCTGACAATGTTCTGGGGTGTGGACCTGATATGTCTAAACTAATCTTTTGCATTGGGAAGTGAGGAATATCTGTGTCCTGTAATGGAGACTTTATTGTTTTCATGTTCCTTAATCTGCACTTTTCACACGTATCTACATATTTGCATGCAGATTTAAATAAGTTTGGCCAATAATATTTACTTGTAAGTGCTTTCACTAGTTTGTCTCTACCGAGATGTCCATTTTCATCGTGATATGCTTTTAAAAGTTCATTTTCCAAATGCTTTGGAATATATTTCCTTAGTTGTTCGTTCTTTTCACACATATAATATAACTGTCCATCCTCTTGTAATAGCAAATAATTCCTTTTATATTTGTTATCTTCTGTTTCTCGTAACTTTTCCTTTATTTGTATGATTCTTGGGTCCAAATCCTGCTCTTCTTTCATATTGAATTGTGCTAACTGTAGATCTTCTTCTCTATGTTCAGACTCTTGATCTGATGGTAAGCTATCAAATTCTCCCCCATTTATTATAGCAGAATCCAGAATATTTACCTGCCAATTCCTGTCGTCTATCTCTGGTTCGGCTGCCTCCACTTCTGTATCCTCTGATGACTGTGTATATGGAATTCTAGACAAAAGATCAGCGCATGTGTTTATCTTACCCGGTATGTATTCAATTTTCGCGTCGTACCCCTGAAGATTCAATGCCCATGTCTGTATTTTCCTGTTCTGCACTGGAGCTTCTAAAAAAGACTTTAAAGGCATGTGGTCAGTTCTAATAACAAAACTTGCGTTATGTAAATAGTAATTAAGTTTTTGAAGAGCGTAATGAATCGCGTAAGCCTCCTTCTCGATAGTACTCCATTTTTTTTGTGATTTACTAAGCTTATGAGACAAAAAGTAGATAGGTCTTTCATTTTTTACCCCTGGTATTCCAGATTCTTTTCCTTCATATGGTTGTACTAAACATGCTCCTACTGCACTGTCTGAAGCATCTGTGTATAGTATTAACTGTTTGTTTAAGTCTGGATGCGTCAATAGTGGTACCAATGTTAAGCTGTTTTTTAAATAGTCGAAGGCTTTTTGACACTCATCATCCCACTTAAACCTGGCGTACTTGGCTGTTAAATTTGTAATTGGTTCAGCTATCCTTGAAAATGCCGGAATAAACCGTCTATAATACGCACACGTTCCTATAAAAGCACGTACTTCCTTAACGTTTGTTGGTGCAGGTAACTCTTTAATAATCTTTATTTTGTTCTGGTCTGGTTTTATACCCTCTCTATTTATAATATACCCTAAATATTTTGTTTCTGTTTTTAAAAATTGGCACTTACTAAGCTTCAACTTCACATCATGCTTTCTTAACCTGTCAAACACTAGTCTGATATGTTTCAAATGATCTTCTACATCTCCTTTGGTATAGACCAATATATCATCAATATAAGCAAGAGCGAACCTTTGCATACCCTCTAGAACTTCATTTATTAAGAGCATATAGTGTGAGGGCGCTGTCTTGACTCCAAAAGGCATTCGTAAGAATTCGTACGAGCCCATGTGGGTACAAAAGGCACTTTTCCGTTGCGCGTCCTCTGACATCGGAATACACCAAAACCCTGACCTTGCGTCCAACGTTGTGAAATATGTAGAGCCATTAAGTAGCCCCAAAATGTCATCAATTACCGGCAGTGGGTATGCTACATTCTTGGTGATTTTGTTCAACGCCCTGTAGTCACAACAGAAACGACTCGAACCATCAGGCTTGGCCACGATGACCACCGGAGATGACCATTCTGACTTCGACCTTTTTATTATTCCTGCTTTCAGCATCTCCTCTATTGCCTTTTCCATTATTTCTCTGTTTCTTAATGGAGTTCTGTATGGTTTTAGACTAATTGGTGGATGATCTCCCGTGTCTATCTCCATCGTAACCGTCCGCGTCTTACCCAATTCCAAATCACTAACCGCAAACACATCTTGATTTTGCTTTATAAACTGTTCTAACACTTCCTTATTTTCTGGCGAAGCTTTTAACTGTGACAGCAATTCTTGTTCCCTTGTTATTTTGTCTAGTGAATGTATATGTACTTTATTTTCTCCGAATGGATGGATCAATTCATTCATTCTGATTTTCCCTCTTCTTCCGCATCCGCGTCTGTCACTTCTCCTTTCACTAGAAGTTTCCAAATAACTTGTTCCCAACACTTCTGTTCTATTCGTTGCCAATATTTCACTAATGTTATGATCTAACTTTGCTATCACACATCCTCTGTATAACTTGATTTCTCTCCCTGTGTTGTTGATAATCATTACTGGAAAGGTTAAGTGTTTATCCAACTTCATTACTCCATCTGGAACCTCCAAACCAGGCTCATCAATTATTTCTTCTTGTAACTCAGTGATTCTGACTGTGTTTCCTTCCACATAATATGGGTTTCTCTTCAGCTTCGCTTGTATTAAATTAACCGACTGTGGTTTTAATGTCGTTGTCATTTTGACCCTAACTAGTGCTGCTATATGCATATCCTCTTCCATATCTATATATACGTCTCTAAATTTTAACTTATGTAAATCATAAAAAAGTCTTATCCCATTCTTTATCAAAAAATCTCTTCCTATCAACATATTTCTATTTAAACCCCTCACTACATGAAAAAGGTGTCTTATGTTGATCCCTCCTAATTTAAAATTGATCATTGTTTGTCCAACTACTTGTAAATTCTGTCCAGTAACAGAGTGTAAATTATTACTACACTTAAATACTCTACAATTTCTTACTATTTTGTATAAAAAACTTTCTTTTACTACACTAACTTGAGCTCCTGAGTCTATTAATGTACGAACTCTATACTTCCCTATTTCTAATATACACGAGCTATAATCTGTTTTTTCTTCTATAAATTTCTTGACTTCATCCATTTGAAAATATTCTCTGTTCGATCTATTATACTTGTTATTAACATACTCTCTAATACTTGGGACCCTATTATTTACCCTCCTATCATAGGTCCTGTCTAATAGGTAGGGCGCCGATTTACCTGTGTTCTTGTACCTGTAAAATTCCTGTGTCCATCAACAACATTCCCAGTCACCCTATTATTATCATATCTACCCTGTGTATTCGACTGGACACGCCTGTTATTACAAAAACGAGAAACATGTCCCCGTTGACCACAAACCCAACAGACAATGTTTGTGTTATTTGTGTTTCTTACTGCCTCACTTGTAGGGTATCTCACATTTCTTCTTTCAACATAATCGCTCCTATTTCTACCTTGTAAGGTTTGTATACCGCCTCTCCTATTCCATCCGAATCTTGTTTGTCCTATTTCCATGGGTTCCTCAATTCTGTCGTCTCTATTACTTCCCACTTCTCGTCCTGTTCTTAATCTAAACCTTCGTCTCAAATTTTCCTCTTGCACCGCAATATCCACCGCTTGTGATAACCTCTCAGGGTTATCCCTCATCAGTTTAAATTTCAAACCATCAGATTTGATGCCATCCACAAAAATCCCTACCAACATCCTTTCCACCTCCTCCCCTCGCACATTCTGTCCTAAGAATGCCTCTTCAGCCAGGTTAATCAACCTATCGCTAAACAACTGCACCGTTTCTCCGTTATTTTGTTTAGCCTGCCTCAACACCGAAAATGCATGTTGCGGATCCGTAATTTCTGCATATTTTCTTGCTAGGTCCTCTTTGAATTGTTCCCATGTCTCATCTACCCCAGCCTCTAATTTTCTTCTTATATGATGTGAGACCGGTTCTGTTGCCGTCTGATACGCTAGTCTCATTTTCTCTTCATCTGTTGCCGAGATCAAATAGGCATATTTTTCTATAGAGGTGACCCACTTCTTATAGTCCTTAGCCTGTCCACTAAATTTCATAATTTCTGTTGCCATCCCCTGTTGTTTGACCACCATATTAAGTCGGCCTACTGCTGTTCCTACGCCTGTCAGAACTTGTGCTAAGGTGTCCTGTTCCGCCATGCTGAAAAAAAATAGCAAAACAAAGCAAGCAACCAATCACACAATTATAATTTCCCAAATCCCAACCAGCACAATTCAGTTGGTTATAATATTGTAAGATGTTACATTAATCAGAAGAAGCACCAACGATGTCCTGTCTGAGCATAGGAATAATGAACCCTGTCCTCGAAAAAAAACTCAAACTGGTGGCAATCAGAAGAAGGTTCCTTGTAGATAATGTTCTGTACTCCACTCTAATAAATGAATTCGGAACCTCACGGGATTCTATTTCTAAATTACTCTGTTACCTTCAGTTCAGTTCAAGCAACCAGATCCCGCATTAGGTGAAACTCAGTCTCAGAGTTCAGGTGGTGGAGTTCAGATACCATTTCTCCTCCCTCAGGTACTCTCGTCCTTCTCATGGGCTGCCAGAAAATTCTTCAACCCCTGGTTGGGTCACATCTCATGGGCTGCCGGAAAATCTTCAACCCCTGGCTGGGTCCCTTCCTTGATTCTCAGGTGGGTACTTCAACGTCGTTTGGAATGGGTCATAGGATTAACGTGGCCCAAGGATGGATCAGGTGTTTGGGTCGTAGGATCAACAAGGCCCAAGGATGGATCAGGATCAGCCAAGGCCCAACGATAATGGCGTGTCTTAAGAACTTATGGCCCGATCAACGATCATGCTGTCCTGACAACTCCTGATTAGCTCTTTAACTTTGAGGAACTTAAATTGCTGGTTTGCCCAAACTTTCAGGACAGGATCACTCCTGGTCAATCAAAATGATGTAAGGCAGCGGCTTTGATGGCTCTTGCTAACAGTCAACCTGCAGAAGGGCGGCCATACAAACTTTCTTCACCGTGACCTCTGCAAAACGGCTGGTACAACAAACTTCTTATCTGAAGTCTTAAAAAAGACTTACAAAGGACCACTCCTGGTCGAGCTTTTGGCCTTTGTATTCAGATATTATTACTATCTCGTCTTATAACTTGCTGGCCATCTTTTGGTGCGGCTGTTACCAGGTTCAATAGTTGTTTTTTCACGTGCCGCTTGAATCTTTCCGCGACGACGTTATTCAACTCCGACTTTGCATAGTTTTATCTTTCTCATTCTCAGGTTCGCATCCTGGTCGAGCGGCTCCATTTCGCCTCTTATAACAGTGTGTAATATAAGACGAAGGCCGGTCGTTTGTTTGTTGATAAAACGTTTATTGGCTTAATATAACCAAGCTTCGATGTACACCTCCATTCGCTACTCAAGCTGGGTTCTAACTGCCCATACCAACCCAATACGTCACGATTGAGCATCTCCCCCCCCTTTCAGTCTCAATGCTCAATCGTGCTGTATCGGAGTTTTCCAATAGACCCCAATTATACCTACACTGTTACATAACGCGTGTTATTAAACATCCGGTGTACTGATGACGACGTAAGGGGTTCAGTCCCTACACCGGACAGTTGGACTAACATGTTTACCTATCGTCCTTGACTTGGGGACGTTAATTACAAGTACCTCTGAAGTCGGAGTGGGTTCGCCTGATGACGAGGGACTCTGTTACTAGGTAAAGCTTATCCACGCGCAAAATTCATTCCAGTACTACTAGAAGCGCCGGCTTCGTGGCTTAGAGGTTATGACTTCTCTCCGTATTCTCGTATACTCTCGTCGGTAACGTGATGACGGTGAGAATCAGCAGTGGTTTGAATCGTATCGGTAACTTACAGGGTATGTGAGCTGGCCGCTCAGAAAGCAATGGCAAACTACTGAGCATAATCTTGCCAAGAAATCAACAATCAGCTGAAAGATGCTGGTGTTGACAGCGATGTCCTGTAAAGGATATGCAAAAAAAAAAAAAAACTACTAGAAGCAGTGTGTATGAACTACGCTTGAGTTCAAATCGAGCGAGCACTCCAACAAAAAATAGACGACAATAACAGGATCATAATGCACAGGGTGTACACTGTTCGTTTCTCCGAGAGCGGGTAGGCACACATAGCTATGTATTTTTGGAGATAAGCGCAAAAAAAAAAACGTCTCGAAGGTGAAAGAAAGAGAGTGCGAACGCGCGACAGGAGAAAGACACCCAGCAGTCATGACCCAGTTGAGCCAGTTCTCAGAGAGTGCCAGGAAGGTAAAGATGCCTAAACATTCTCCGAAAGTGGACCGCTTCTGACAGCTGGAAGCCTCCTGTTGTGCCTGCCCTCTGGCAGAGTTAGTACCACATACAAACTGTACATATGATAGTGGATACAGAAAAGTAAAAATACAACAATGACAGGTAAGTATTTATTCATTTGTTGTGTGTTCCCAATGGGAAACGTGCGGTCTATTTACAGACTGTGATAGAGGAGCTGGACAATGGCAAAAACAGAGAGAAGAAAAATTGCAACAACGGAAATGAGATTTCAGAGAAGAAAACTCAGCGTATAAAAAGGCGAGAAAGTCAGAAATAATGAAATCAGGACTAAATTGGGGATAGTAGCAGCGTCAGATTTCATTAGAGAACGGCAAATGAAATGGTTCGGCCACATAACTAGGCGGACAGGGGGAATAACAGTCCATGAGAATCTCAATATATAAAACCCAATCACGGGCACTCTCCCGCTGTTCACGCTGCACCTCGACACCACAAGGTACAAGAGGAACATGCTGAGATGATGACGAGATGATAGAGGAGCTGTGCATGAAAATGCAAGTGGCAAGAGAACTGGCAAATGATCCAGTGTTTTCGCGAGACTTGTGATCAGAGCGACGTGTTGTAGAGCTGCGTGATGATGATGACGATGATGGTGGTGGTGGTGGCGGTGGTGGTGATAACGCAACGTGACAATATGACGAAGCTGGAAGTGTAAATAAACATCAATAAACAGATTAAACAATGCTTGATCTGAAATAGCTATTGCCACCGTATATTCCAAATATAGCCCTCAAGAGTTCAACCGGCTATTACCTGCATGTGTTTAATTGGATAAACACGGTTTGTGATTCTTTCCTTTATGTTGTGAGCCTGTGCAAAAAGAGGATTGGGATTTTCTGGGAAAGTACCTTCTTCATTATTTTTGTCGTCGTCAGACTTCTTCCTCCGTCTTCATCTTCGTCAGAGTCCTCCTCCTATTTCTCATCTTCTTCCTTCTCTGTCGTCATCTTCTTTTTCTCCTCCTACTCATCTCTTTTCTTCATTTTCGTCTTCTACAACCGATACTGCTACTACTCCACCTTTTTCTTTTTTTTTTCTTTCTTTCTTTCTTTCTTTCTTTCTTTCTTTCTTTCTTTCTTTCTTTCTTTCTTTCTATCTTTCTATCTTTCTTTCTTTCTCTTTCTTTCTTTCTTTCTTTCTTTCTTTTCGTTAATTTAATTCAATCTTCTTTTTCTTCTACTTCTCCTTCTTCATCTTCATCAACATTATCATATCCTTCTGGTATTCGTAACCATGTGACTTTGTCAAACAGTTTGTATACAGATGTTTCACGGTGCCACTATCTTTTCGAGAACTGGATCATTTCAAGTCGTCTATCTCATGTCATCTCATCTTGTTCTACTTGTAACTTACCATGAGGATACCATCCATCTATATCATTCTTTTTATCTATCCATTGTGCGTTCGATATTCTTTCATGGAACCACATTCTAGCAACCTCCAAGCAGTTTCTAAGTAATCAAATGACTGTCTATTTTACGCTCAACATTCTTTCATAGAACCACATCTCTACTACAGACTTCAGTCAGTGACTATCTAATCCACTGACTGTCCATGATTCACTTCCATGAGTCAGAATTGGTTCTGTATAATCCTTAACTTTTTCTGGCCTGATCAACGAATAGTGTGTGATCAATTATTGTCCGTGCGTGAATCGACGAACCTGTTTTACTGTATCTGTTAAATTTGGCCTGAACATACTAAAGAAATGTGGCTAGATATGTTGAACATCTAGTAGTTTGTTTTATTGGTGAAGGGGTTACGGACGCAGTTCCTGATCCCACATACCCGCGTTCGAAACACAGCTGCGCGATATTTGACAGCAGATCGCGTTGCATTGTGGTTGTTTATGAAATGGTATGAGTGCCGGTCGTTCAGAAACCAATGGCAAACTACTGAACATAAACTTGCCTAGAGATCACAACAGCAAAAATGCTGGTGTTGACTGCAACGTCCTGTAAAGGATATGCAACAAAAATGTTTGTTTTATACAAGGTGTGCATATGTTGTCTATTTCAAGGTAATTAAGTCATGCTGCTTCTCATTGTAGTCTATCGCTCCCCTCTTCTTACCCCAACCCCTACCTTTTGTAGTTGTCGCCAATTCTTTTGGGACTAAGAATCGTGAATGACCTTTCTCTCTTTCAATGATAATAAGAAATCAGATGTAAGATACGAAAACCGTCTAGCGAAACAATGAGGGATAGTCTAAAGACGAATAAATCCAACAGCCTGATAGAACCGTTTATGTCTGGAGAGGGCAAAGAATTGGTTTCATCTTTGGTCTTTTAAATCCCCACCCCCAATCTCTTGGGAAACAGACCAACACTTAATTGATGCAAGTTTTAACATTTTAGCATATTGCCAATTGATGCGAGTTTTGTACACTTTAACATATTTTCATGTCCTTTCAAATCAAACAGCGTTGTGCTCACGTTAGCATATTTCCAACATCTGTCTGTCTAACCAATATCATTCATGCCTTTTTTATGTTTATCTCTGGTCACTTTAATTTATTATAAATATTATTATTATTATTAGTTTCAAGTAGCAGCTTTCATTTTTGACGACTAAATAATTTTCTCGACTTTTCCTTCTGAAGACTTGTTTATTCACATTTAATTGAATTTTGTGAAGTTTTTATCTCATGTCGTAGCAGGCACCACGAAACTTTTAAAAGTCGTCCCATACGACAATAATCTTCTTCTGTCCTTTATTCCTATTGGACCACATGCTCTCAACCAAATCACGCCCAGTTGTCCATCTCTTGCAATCTTCTGTCCTTTATTCCTATTGGGCCACATGCTCTCAACCAAGTCACGCCCAGTTGTCCATCTCTTGCAATCTTCTGTCCTTTATTCCTATTGGGCCACATGCTCTCAACCAAGTCACGCCCACCTGCCCTATCTCTTGCAATCTTCTGTCCTTTATTCCTATTGGGCCACATGCTCTCAACCAAGTCACGCCCACCTGTCCTATCTCTTGCAATCTTCTGTCCTTTATTCCTATTGGACCACATGCTCTCAACCAAGTCACGCCCAGTTGTCCATCTCTTGCAATTTTCTGTCCTTTATTCCTATTGGGCCACATGCTTCTTCTTCTTCTTCTTTCGTTCGCTTGAAATATGTCTATATCTGCAATGTCGTCTCTTGCATGAATTGAACTGTTTTTTTCAGTTCACACAGTGGTCCATAGAGTTTATCTTCCACCGTCGTCTCTCTAGGCCAGAAGGTTTGCCTAGATATGTTATATTTTGGGCAGTCTTGGAGTATGTGCTCTGCTGTCTGCGACGCCAATCCACATGTGCACATGGCTGTTTCACCAATCTTGAATTTTGTATACATGTGGTTGCGTAATCTATTGTGTCCTGTTCTGAGGCGCAGAATAATGACTTGTTCTGGTCTGTCCATAATGTGGTAGTCATCTTGAGCAGGTTTTGGTGGCTTTCTGACTGATTTGATCATTCTTTTCTTTTGGTGGTATGTAACGGGCACATCAGGCTGTTCCTCTTTGGCTCCTTCCTTAGCCAATTGATCAGCTCTGTCGTTTCCGGGTACTCCACAGTGGGATGGTATCCACTGTATGGTGACTTTATGCTGACTGCTAAGTTCAGAAAGTAGTGTCCTTAGTACTGGCAATTTCCCAGAGAGGAGCGCCTCGAGTACTGATTTTGCATCTGTTAGTAGCACCACAGGTTGTGTACCATTGCTGTTATTTAGTAATTTCTCTGTTGCTATCTTGATTGCCTCAATTTCGGCATCATAGTTATGGCAGTACTTTCCTGTCGGTACTCTGGCTGTGTCCCTAGTATTATTTGGGTATTCTATGTACACTCCCGCTCCTCCATTTCGAACAGCATTTTGTGCTGACCCATCTGTGTAGACTCGGATCCAGAGGTCCTGTGGGTATTCTTCATCAAGAAAGCTGAGAGTGGCTGTTCTGCGCTGCACACTGTTCTGTTCTTCCTTGTCAAATATTCCTCTCACTTTTGTCTGGATTTGTAATGATAGTCTATGCTCATCTTTCCATGGAGTTCGCTCTGGAATAGTTGTTAGGGGGATACCAACTGTGGGCAGATCAGTGGTTTCTCTGCAGAGTCGTTTGGCCTGGTGGATAAAACTACTTCTTTTCAACCGCCCCATAGCTAGGTTTTCAAATCTGTTCTTCATAGGGTGGCCTGGCAAGCTGAGGAACTTTTCTGCTTGTATTAGCGTTTTCGTATCTCTGCGCTCACTCAGTGCCTGTGTCCTCCCCATCTTCTCCATTTCCACTATAGGGGTTGATCTCATCCCTCCTGTGGTGACTCTAAGTGCTTGATTTTGCACCTTGTCCAGCTCTTGTAGTGTGGTATTTGATGCTGAACACCACGCAGTTGACCCATATTCCAGGTGTGGTCGTATGCTCTGTTGGTAAACTTTGCTAAGTATTTTCGTACTGGCTCCCCATGTGGTTCCACTTAGCTTTCTCAGGATGGCTATTTTCCTTCTGGCTTTTGCTACTGCTTTGTTGATGTGCTTTCTCCATGTCAGCTTGCCATCAAATGTTACTCCAAGGTATGTTGGTTCTTTATCTTCTCTTAGGGGTGTTCCATTTATCTGGATGATCCCTGCCTTTTGTTTTGGAGAGAGGGTAAATAGGGTGGTGCTGCACTTGTCAGTGTTTATGCTGACACACCATCTATTTGCCCATGCAGCAAATGTATCTACAGCTCTTTGTAGCAATCTGGTGGCCACTGATGCATATTCATTTGTGCTCCATAGAACCAGGTCATCGGCGTACATTGCCGCTTTAATTCCATGCGGTAGGTGAGCAACAAGATCATTGATGAAGATTAGAAAAAGTGTGGGGGACAAGACTCCGCCCTGGGGGACACCGTGACGCAGTAGTACTTTCTTGCTCTTGAGTCCGTCTATCTGTACTCGGGCTCTTCTGTTGTGCAAGTATGCTTTCACCCATTTGTACATTCTTCCATTGACTTTGCAGTTTCTCAGTTTCTTCATCAGACCTTCTTTCCAGACTTTGTCAAAGGCTTTCTTCAGATCTATCCATGCCGCAAGCACCAGCTTCTTCTCTTGGAATGCATCCTCAATTTCTTGAGAGAGGTAGGTTGTCTGATCTTCCGTAGAGTAGCACTGCCTAAAGCCAGCCTGCTGTGGCACAAGGATGTTTTTACTTTCAATGTACCACTGCAGTCTGTGATTGATGATGCGCTCCAGTGTTTTGCAGAGACAGCTGGTGAGGCTAATTGGTCTGTAGCTAGAGGCAATGGAACCATCTTTCCCTGATTTTAGGAGGGGTATCATGATTGCTTCTCTCCAGGCTTGTGGAACACTGCCTAAGGTCCAGCTGTTATTGAAGATCTGCAACAGCTTTGTTTTGGCCTCTGTTCCTAGGTTCCTGATCATTTCATTGGAGATACCATCAGCTCCTGGTGACTTTCTCATTTTCAGTTTTGATATGGCTAGCTCCAGTTCGCTGATTGTGATGGGTGCCTCCAGAACCTCATGTACTATTTCCTTCTGTTCTGTATGTTGTCGTTTCTCTCGAATCTCTTGTTGATTCTCTGGACTAATTTTGATATTGCTATCTTGTGCGAACGAGTCCGCAAAATGGTCAGCTGCTTGCTTTCTTGTTAAGATTTTTCCATCTTTATGTAGTGCAATTTTTGAGTTTCTCCCTGTGCCCTCGTCATTAAGCTGTTTTATTAGCTTCCACAATTTCCTTGTGTCTCTTTCAAAGTTCAGAGACTCCGTTTTCTCCTGCCAGCTTTTCCGTCTAGCCTGCAGCTTGGCCCTTTGAAATTTGGCTTTTGCATGCTGGAATTTATTGTGGTGCTCTTGGCTGGGTGTGGCCTCTGCTTGCTTTCTACACACTTCAACATCATTATGCAACTGTTCCAGTTCACTACTCCAGTAGGGTTTATATTGTTTACGGGCTCCTCTTGGTACTGTTTCTCGCGCTGCCTGTAGTATGCATTTCCCAAACTCTTCAACTGCTTTATTTATGTCTTTCTCAGTGTTCAGGTTTCTAACCAGTATGCTGATGCGATGCTTGTACATTGCCCAGTCTGCTTTCTTGTAGTTCCACCTCGAGAGGGTGCTGCTTTCACTTACAAGCTCATTTTCTACGGTTAGAAAGACTGGCCGATGGTCACTGCCACCAAGTTGTTTCCCAACAGTTCGTGTAATGTTCCACCCCAGGTCTGGTGAATGAAAAGCCAGGTCAGGTGTAGTTGAAGAGTGCCATGATCTCGAGTAGAAAGTATGTGGGTCGGACGGCTTGTTAATCAACATGAATCTATTCTCATCTTGCCAGTCTTCCAGTCTCTCTCCTCTCTGGTCCATGTGATCATAGCCCCAGCTCTGCGAGTGGCTGTTGAAATCGCCACACACAATCATTTTTTCTTTTAGTGGTAGAGTGTCCAGTGCCTGTGGGCGGTCACTTGGACAGTAGTAATTGATCAGATGTAGATCTGTATTACCTGTCTTAAGTTTAAGTGTCTGATACTCAGCCCCTTCCATGTAGACTTTGATTTGGGAAGCCATGATGTTATTTCTTACAAGGGTCAGTATCCCACCTTTTCGCCTGTTCTTTCGGTCAGATCGGTAACACTGGTAGCCTCTGATTTTGAAGGCTATATTTTCATTGAGGTGAGTTTCTTGCAAGCAACATATGCTTACTTTCTCTTTGTCCAGGATGTTTTCTAATTCAACTTTTTTGTTGCTGACTCCCTCCGCATTCCAGTGCATTATTTTAAGTCTTAGTTTAGTATGGCCAGTCGTCCTATTCTCATGTCCCCTGGCTCCACAGGACATCTGAGAAGGACCTCCAGTAGTTGGGGTTGGACCCTTTCGAGACATAGGGCCCGGCACTGCACCTGCCTGGGGGTCCAAAGCAGGGCGAGCACCATAACGATTAGCAGTAGTCGACATATTCCATTTTGCGTGATTGCGTGGCATCCTGATTTCTGTGGTGCGCCTCTTGGCTGGTTGCCTCCGTCTTCAGCACCTTTCTTTGCTAGAGCAGACTGTGGTCTCACTCGAGTGTAGATGTGTACGCGCGCACACGCCTGTCTGCGCATGCATGTCCGTGCATACACATCTAGAGCATACTGGTTATTTTCCGGCGCCAGAGACTCGCCGTCGCCCCTTCTCCTGTTAGTTTAAACAGGCCCGCCACGTGAAGGCCAGGAGTTGGACTTTTGCTGCATAGGTTATGTATTCACGAGCCATTGAGGTATTTGAGCAATGTTGGGCGCTCACCCCAACACCGCGCCTCGGCTACATACAGCAACATTTGGAACCCGGCCACATGCTCTCAACCAAGTCACGCCCAGCCGTCCTATCTCTTGCAATCTTCTGTCCTTTATTCCTATTGGGCCACATGCTCTCAACCAAGTCACGCCCAGCCGTCCTATCTCTTGCAATCTTCTGCAGCCCACACCATGTCCAGCCCATAATTGTCGATCTTTGTTTCTAATTTTCTTCTAGGTGTGGTTTTAGATATCCCTCTATTGGGTTTGCCCTGTCACGGTAGTACACCTAGAATCTCGCTGATCTCAGATGTTTTCAGTATCACATTTCTGTTCATGTAGGTAAACTAAAAGGTTTTCAGTAGCACATTTCTGTTCATGTAGCTAAACTAAAAGGTTTTCAGTAGCACATTTCCGTTCATGCAGGTAAAGTAAAAGGTTGCGTGTCCTGTGCAGGACGTCGCCAAGTACCTCATTATTTATTGCCTGTGTGTGTTTCAAGGTGACTTTACACTAAGAGTGCTTTCTGAATAGCTGACGCTCATACCATTGTGAAAATCAACGCAAAGCGATCTGCTTCCAAATCGACTTATCCCTATAATTTTCCTCTCTGTTTAAGTTACCGCAAGATGAATAAATTCACAGGTATTTATCGCCAGTCATAGAAGTAAATGAAGGAAGGAAGTAGAGATCAGAAGACGCACTAGACAGTTTAAAAATGGAAAGCTATAGACACAGCGATTGGAACCTGCCGACTGCACAAGACGACAGTGCATCATTAAAAGATCAAGTGTCCTTGGATGCACGGCCAATTAACTGACTGACTGGCGCTTTGCCGTCTTGACAGACGATAGTTTGTGCGAGTTAGACCTCTTCATAACACAAAGCCTGGACTGTAGTTAGAGACCATGTGTTCCCCATGCAACATGATCCCTTTCTCGGCCTGTCTTGTTTACTCCAGAAGAAAAAAATTGTTTGCATATCCTTTACAGGACATTGCTGTCAACATCAGCATCTTTTAGCTGATTGTTGATTTCTTGGCAAGATTACGCTCAGTAGTTTGCCATTGCTTTCTGAGCGGCCGGCTCACATACCCCGTAAGTTACCGACGCGATTCGAACCACTGCTGATTCTCACCGTCGCCACGTTACCTACGAGAGTATACGACATCACGGAATAAATAACCTCTAGGCCAGGAAGCCGGCTACTCCAGAAGAAAGGTAATATAAATACGTCTGGAACAAGACCAACTGCAGAAGCTGCCGGATCAACAAAACAATACTGTAACTGTCCGCCTGTCGGAGCTTCCATCCTAGACCAGTGGCCGACCAAAGCTTAGAGCCTGATCTGCACTGCCATGACATTTAGTCTTTAGGTTGCATTTCCTCGCTCCAGGGTAAGGCATGCACCCTCCCAATTGCATCCCTCCGCCCGAAGCCGTTGGCACAATGTGATATGTCGGGTATGATGAGCGCCGCCCAACATTCGGCGCTAACAGAAAGCAGGTAATACCATCTAATCGTTTTCGGTAGTCATATCTGACTAAGACCTGACTTGCGGATAGCTAGAAATAGACAAAATACACTAAGACTGAAGAATCCGCTACCGACATTACCACTTGGCTAAATATTGTTTGTCTGTTGGTCCTGGACATTTACTAAACAACGTTTACTGAACAGCGCATAAATGCCTTTGAATATAAATGTTATAGAATATATTGGATAGAGAAAAGAACAAATGCGACAAGATCTGAATATTGAAGAAAGTTGGCTACTAAAGAGAATTAAACAAATTATATTGAAATATTTTTGTTATTTGACACGTCATGAAAGTTAGAAGATAACAATAATGGAGGGAGGGTATATGTACGGGAAGAGAATGCCAAAGAGAAAATGGGTGTGGGATGTGGCGGATGATCTCCAGATGGATGTATCGGACGCGGGACATCATGCTTATGAGCGAGAAATTTTCCGGATGATTGTTAGGGAAGTTCTGCTAAGGACATGCTACTGAATGAAATGAATGTATTTGCGGTCAGATGTATACCGAGGAAATCCAGCGACTGTTGAAAACGACTTGACTAGCATTGAAGGCGGAAGATCTCTCCTCTCCATAGAAATCCCTGAAATAGTAGCATTATTATTCTCCTTCTATTCTTTACCTCTTATTGAAGCACAGGGACACACACAAAATCACGTTAAGTCGACATATCTTTTGCAGTTCACTCCATGTCCTCCCAGTATTCTTCTGGTCTGTCTCTAATTCCCTTCTCCGTGCGTTGTAGACTTCCCTAAATTTCGCTTGCTCCGTGGGTTCCAGAGAAAGGACTTTCCGTTAAACCATCAGATTTTCTCAGCGTTTCCTATCCGGCGCCACCATCCTTCTTTCACCTCTTGATTCTTGACCACCTCTGCAGGAGTATTGTCATTGTCATGATTGTGGGATGTGGATTTTAATTCCTGAGAATGATTCGTTAAAATGTCTAGGGGGTATTATTGATTCTCTGGTCACTGGTCAGAATGCAGGGTGATCAGGGATATTTACCACAAATCCCAGGAGAAAAGAGTTCAATCCTTGAAACAATGGCATCTGTGTGTATGTTTCCCTTCCCACTTCACCCTTAAATTAACTATAGATGCTAGAAGGATATTGATTGCTCACAACATATAAACAACCACTTGTTGGACACCACATTTACTTGATGTACACAACACTTTTGGACAAACAGTTCAGGTATTAACTCAAGATCTGTAGTTACATATATATATAGGTGTAATAAACACTATGCATTTTCAGACAGGCATGGGAATGATATGCAGTATTACAACATAGTACCCAGTGACCCCAGAAAAAAACAAGGTTATTACAAACAACACAACAACCACAAATTGGTTCTGCTAACTTGACTCATTGTACCTAGATAAAATCACATTGGTCTAGGTGCAGAAACCCAACCTACATACATTTATTTCTGACACCATGTACAATTCTCATATTTAAAAATAATGAGTGGGTGTCAAAATATTATACATATATGTCATAACATAACCCTTTAGGTGTACACCATTACCATGTAAAACAATCTTTACCCTTTTCCTGTCATTGAAGAAAACCACACTCATGAAAACAGTTGATACTAATAATTAAATTAATTAATTATAGTGTTCATTTAGGCGTTGCGGATGGCATTCTTCTCCAGTGCAAAGCAGTTAATGTCCATAATTATCCGTGCAGAATTATACTCACAGTCATTTTCTACTCACAGTATGTCCACCGAAGTTGGCTGGCGAATGTTTCTAATCCATAATCCAAGAATAGAATTATACATAAGCACATATTCTCTCCATGAGACTGAATTTAAGAATACTCGGTTGCCATTTGGGTTGTGTTCCAATTGAAATTGATGCCTAGGTCTGTCATACTTTCAGGAGATGCAACTTAAGCTCTGCAGAAGGTTCTTCCCTATATCATCTTATCGATGAAAAGATGACGACTGTCCAACAGCTCGGTTTATGTTAACCGTTTCCGAATTTAGTTCAAAAGGCTTTGTCACACACCCGGTTCATGTTGATAGGCCATCCCACACTTGATGATGGGCAGTTAGGCTGACATGGGACCAGCATAGAGTTCTCATTCATTCCATTTCTGTGTAGAACATACAGTGGTGAATCATTCATTTGGTTTCATCTGAAGATTCTGCTGTAGGCATGTAACTGAAGAATATTACTCCACCACATATCCAGGTTTGCAAGCCATCAGGTGATTCCTTTGGTTGCAGGCGTAAAGGCATTTACTCATCTAGCTGCTTTCATATGGTTCTTTTGATGGTGTTCAGGTTTTGGACCTTGAGGTAATCTGGTGTAGTTATGGTTCAGATGTTCTGAAGTTGGTACATTTGTTTGTATTGGCTATAATGTTGTTTCAGTGTCTCTTCCCATTTGTTTGAGTTGGTGTTCATAGCTAGAACATGGTGTTGCATGGCTGGAACCTTATGTTTGACTTTTGCAGCTGTGAGATGTTCTTTCGAAGACTTATCCATTGTGGATATTAACTTGGTAATCCAACCAACAGTTGAAGGTTACTCACTGTTGTTAGTTTTAGTAACTTGAAGAAGGATTGTCCCAGTTTCACTGACTTGGTTGAATGATGAGGCCATTGGTGATACTTCTCAGAAGTAACGCAAACGATACACTGTTGTCAGTACTCTGATGATCTTCATCTTTGTAGATTATTAGATCTTGAAGTCCATCCTGGATATTCCTACTAAAATAGGACTTAATCACTCACCCAGTCAGTTGTCTTCTAATTTATCTGTTGCTCGCTATGGAGCTATTGAGTGCCGCAGTAAACATTGAGGTATTGCTAGATCCAGACTATGGTTTGGACATTCACTTTATGGCTGTTTACCCAGGATCCAGTGTTAGTGATATAGTCCCACCAAATTCAACCACCACCTGCTTCTCTTCTATAGAAAAGGGATGACAAAGAATACAACACTAGCATTAACCTACTGTGTTATGATAAAAGGTTTACAACACAATTACAAACACATATACAAAACAACAAGGGGAGAAGGGGAAAGGAGTGGGTGTCCATGTTCCACTGTCCCTCATTGCTGAGTAGAGCCATTCTGACCCTTCCTAGTGAGTAAGGTATTTTCTCACTTATATTTTGTTCTGTTGTTACTGGGACTATTGGATGGGTGAAGTCATTCTGTCCATCCAACATGTTGATATTGTCTCTCTCATTACTTGAAGAGAATAGCCTATACAGAATCCCTGTGGTTTCTAATGCTGCGTCTTCATTTCGGCACTATAATCATCACTAGGTCAAGACTATTCACCATTGGCTTCTTAAGTACTGACATACATATGTATTCTTACATCAACATCCTCTAATCCCAAGGTGCAACATTAAAATGTATATTCCCACAGTAAAAAGTAACAATCAGAACAAAGAAAATTCTCATACCGAAAAAAAACATACATGTACATTTCTCTGATATTAAGTACATGATAATCATACATAATAATCATAATGATGATGCAGGGAGCCTAGGTTTTTGAATTATCTTCATGAACTAAAACATCCATTGTTTTCCCCCACTGCGTACAGCACATGAGGATAGTAATCGCTGTGATATGTTTTGCCAATGACTGCTATTATTCGGAGGGTATTTATAAGAATAACTTATGCCGCATGGTCCAGTCTTCTGAATATTGCAAGCAATTTATTCACATCAATCTTCGCTTCTGTTTCTACTACGGTGAGGCGATGCGGAGTGAATCCTATCCGAACATGCATTTACATCACGCGTTTACTTTAATTCTTCATGAATTTATATTCAAACATGGCCTGTCCCTAACACTATTTTATGAAATGATTATATGTTCACCCTCATATGGAGTGGTTACTAATCTGTTAACAAAAGGATAGTACTAAAATTTAACACTATAGTTCCAAGTTACAGATTATGATGTGGCGAAGCATTTTATCCCCTGACTAAGAGTCAGGAATACGCGTAATCATTTGTATGTCCCCGCATGGATAAAACACCTTTCTATAGTACATAGATTATTTGCAGATTTCTAAGCATAAATAGTGAGATATTGTTCACCGTGCCTAGAAGTTTTAACATAGGAATATGAAATTGACAGACACTAGTTCTTTACTATGAAGCATGAATCAGGGTCTGCTCCTACATTGAGAAAATCTCTAGAATGTGTTTCAGACATGAGAGTTGATACTTTACAGTACACATAATATTCATAGATTATAGCACTACTAGTGAGATATAAGTTCATAATGCCTATACAAGATATTAACATAGGGATTTGAAGACATAGGAAAAATTACAGCGTGGCGCCCACCTGTGTTTCCTTAGTAAACATCATCCAGCCTGGTTTAAGAGAATTGTAACTAATTCTTAATTAAACATACTGGTCAATGTAATACATACATATATCTTAATAATGTAGATAACATACCAATAGCTTGAAGAGAATCATGTTTTTAAGGCAAAATACCTTTTCCCCGAAGGGAAAGGTCGACTTTCTTGCGTGGTGTCTTGACTAGAAATGGCCGCTTCAGTCTTTATTTTCCCCCTCGCCAGGATTGGCCAGATAAGGGAGAGAAAACAAGCCAAACTAATTTTAGCTGTGCCACGGTCAGTCTATCGCTGTTTTATTTTCTCCTACATTAAGTAAGTTACTTAAACAGTAATTGTAAGGGTTTGTTTATTTTTAAGGGAGTCCATAAATAGGAAAGGGTAAGGACGTTTTATTATACCACACGCCTCCCCAATTTAAGACATTTATTTCTTTCAGAAATTAAATGATCGAGTAGTACTCTACAATTTCCGTCTTTACATTGACTCCCCTAGTATCCATTCCTTATTAATTTCTTGCATTACTTCCCTATGTTATATAATCAGAGCCACGTCCATTTTCTTTTAGTCACGACAACTGGCATAACCTTAAAGGATTATTTCTCTTTTAGTGAAAGAGTGTAGCACCCTCTCCACTGTTGTCAGCTATTGTTTGAAATATGAGTGGTTATCTGATAATTTGTTACTTTCAAGTACTAGTTTGTCTGCATCAAACCGACTTTTTGAAGCAATTGAAATATCATCATTAAGCTTGATTTCTCTCTCATTAGATTATCAATCTTGAGATTATGTTAAAACCGACGGTTAATTCTGCGTCTACTGATAGCATATTAAACTCGCCCGTCTTCCTGTAAGTTAGACGTTTGTTTTAACTATAGATCTGATATTTAAAGGAAGCTAAATATGGTTCCTGTTGAATACATTTTCATCCAATACATCATGTGTTTGGGTTATAAGTCGAGTTATGGGATTTTCCGATCAGTTTTGATAACTACTGATTAGAGTGGTGTCCCTTTCTCTTGTGGGTTTTCCCGGAGAATCTCGTCTAACATGTAAACAAGGTCCAACTTTTCTAGATTTCCGTTCTGAACCGACTATTCCGGGGAACATGAATCTATCAGAAACGAAGTAATTCTTAGCTTACTCTCTCTCTCTCTGCTTTTCCTTCTAACCTAGATCTATTTTACGCTAGAATCCTTATTAGTAATTCTAACTGATGTGTTTGAGTTTCACTCTGTATTTGTTGCTTTGGTGTTGAATTATGAGCAATTTTGCGTCGCTTGGCGTACATTGATCGTCGTCTGCCTCCCTCCAGGTTTTAGACTATTTTCAACTTAGCAACATACATTGTTATGTAGGTTCAGACGTATTGTCTCCTACCATATATAATCAGTTCAGTGAGAAGTTAAAAGCCCCTTTTTGTGATTCCTGTGATAGTCTTCCAGATAATCAAGTTGCTGGTTCACTTTCCAGTTATGGATGTGGGTTACTAGTCTTAGTAAAATTACTGTTACATCTGTATATCCCTCTCATACTGGCGTCTCCTGAGTTGTGTCCTCAGGATAACAGGTAAGGTACTCTTAATGTTTCTCTCCAGTTTTGTTTTCATCCGTTTAATACGTGGAAACTCTGGATTTATTTAGATTGACTAAGGTCTATCTTTGAACTGTTATATAATTTACTAGCTGGATTCCTGATTGAAATTCCTACTCTAGTAAATATCAAGCAATTCTTCAGCTATCTGCTCCAATTTGCTTGGTTTTTACACAGCTATATTCCATTTTTCTAGCATGGGTTCACTGTATAAGTTTTAGGCGTTTCCCCTGTCTTCACGTCAAGGAGTTCGTCCTATTTATAAACAGCATCTATTTCAAGAGTTGTTTATTTAATTGTTGCTTTTACTGATTCGTATCAGTTATTTAAGCTAATCTCTGTTAGTCTGGATCTGCTTTCACATATTTAATGCTGGCATATAATCCTAGTCAGAACTGAGATGTAGAAATCTGTTTCGTCTTGCGACTGATTTCTGATTAATCTACCTTTTAGTAGGCTTCGAGCATTATCTAGAATTTAGTTACTCGGTTAGTTTTAAAGAAAATACAATTGAGTCGCGCGCCTCTATTGTACCACTTATTTTTGCCCTTCTTAATTCTTCCCTTATGAGAATATTAATGTTAGTTAGGCAGTTATTGAAATAACTTTACGTAAGCTAATCGCTAACTAAAAGCTGTTTCACTCCTCTTTTTGATGAGGACTACTCATAGTGAACATTTCACTTAATGAGATTAAACTGTAAATTTCAAAGCTAAGGAGCCAATTTTCTGAAATGTTTAGTCTCTTACTAGAGACTAGCACAGATTTTTTCCGGTATCTCCTGAAGTTCATTTGAAATTCCAATTTATATAGTTAATTCTTTAATTATACCTTTTACATACCTATACGGTCTGTTTCCTCTACCATTAATAATGGGATCGGGGTGGATAATTTAAAGAAATACCTTATATTCTGTTGGGTCAGTAAGTGAGTTGATCAGTTTCACTTACATCACCAGGTGAATATTTTGGTTTTGACCCTCATTAACATATGGGCCATCTGAGTTAGTTATTAATAACTACTCATATCACCGGTGGAGTAGAATAAGTGTCGGTATGGCTTTTCTTCCTAAGTATCCATCATTTATTCACTTTACTTTACTACCGGTGTTGTAGAACATGTTATGTCATATGAAAAAAAAGGATTAAATTAGGGTGCCCCTAAATACTGCAAATTCTTACAATATTCCTTCCCTTCCATTAACTATGTCTACATTTTTGCAAGTGGTGGTTTTGGCCTTTAGTTACTGCTATTTTCCTCTGGTTTAATTTATCTCTCAGGTATTATTTCCTTTCCTACTGAATCATCATTTGTTGATTAAATTTTTCCCTTAAAAAAAAATTTATTGGATTTTTAACTTACTGTCCTAATTATCTATAAAATTGTCTATCACTCTCTGCTGCCTTGGTAACTTTTCAATATTACATATTACAAGCAGATCAAGCATGAAAATACAATGATAATCAATGACAAAATAATTAATTAACACATGATTCATATGTAGGAACATAAACCTTATGGATACATAATATAGTAGTGTGTTCATGAGTACACCACTTTTAAACCATTTAAAGAGAATACCAGAGTAGCAGAACCATACCTCAAACATCAAATGGGAATGACTATGAATTCTAAACATTCACTGAATTACCTATCTTATGTGAGTTTACCATCAATAAGATATAAAATATGAGTTTTTAAAACAAAATCTCATACCCAACAACCAACTAACTGATGCATCTGCCAGAATCAAGATATTACCTGTGAACAGTTTTGTACCAAAAAAAAACCTATATTTATCTGAGCCATTATGGGTTCATATAACACTTGACTCAGCTCATACTAATGAGTGATTAGGTCTGTTACTAACACTATAACATTCTGAAGTGACTTGGTTTACCTGCGAGAGGTTTTCCCTGAATTCATCTACCCACAATAATACACCATTTGTGATGTTTACCATGAGTTTTAAATTCACGGACGTTGCCCACACATGTGGGATGTGGATTTTAATTCCTGAGAATGATTCGTTAAAATGTCTAGGGGGTATTATTGATTCTCTGGTCACTGGTCAGAATGCAGGGTGATCAGGGATATTTACCACAAATCCCAGGAGAAAAGAGTTCAATCCTTGAAACAATGGCATCTGTGTGTATGTTTCCCTTCCCACTTCACCCTTAAATTAACTATAGATGCTAGAAGGATATTGATTGCTCACAACATATAAACAACCACTTGTTGGACACCACATTTACTTGATGTACACAACACTTTTGGACAAACAGTTCAGGTATTAACTCAAGATCTGTAGTTACATATATATATAGGTGTAATAAACACTATGCATTTTCAGACAGGCATGGGAATGATATGCAGTATTACAACATAGTACCCAGTGACCCCAGAAAAAAACAAGGTTATTACAAACAACACAACAACCACAAATTGGTTCTGCTAACTTGACTCATTGTACCTAGATAAAATCACATTGGTCTAGGTGCAGAAACCCAACCTACATACATTTATTTCTGACACCATGTACAATTCTCATATTTAAAAATAATGAGTGGGTGTCAAAATATTATACATATATGTCATAACATAACCCTTTAGGTGTACACCATTACCATGTAAAACAATCTTTACCCTTTTCCTGTCATTGAAGAAAACCACACTCATGAAAACAGTTGATACTAATAATTAAATTAATTAATTATAGTGTTCATTTAGGCGTTGCGGATGGCATTCTTCTCCAGTGCAAAGCAGTTAATGTCCATAATTATCCGTGCAGAATTATACTCACAGTCATTTTCTACTCACAGTATGCCCACCGAAGTTGGCTGGCGAATGTTTCTAATCCATAATCCAAGAATAGAATTATACATAAGCACATATTCTCTCCATGAGACTGAATTTAAGAATACTCGGTTGCCATTTGGGTTGTGTTCCAATTGAAATTGATGCCTAGGTCTGTCATACTTTCAGGAGATGCAACTTAAGCTCTGCAGAAGGTTCTTCCCTATATCATCTTATCGATGAAAAGATGACGACTGTCCAACAGCTCGGTTTATGTTAACCGTTTCCCAATTTAGTTCAAAAGGCTTTGTCACACACCCGGTTCATGTTGATAGGCCATCCCACACTTGATGATGGGCAGTTAGGCTGACATGGGACCAGCATAGAGTTCTCATTCATTCCATTTCTGTGTAGAACATACAGTGGTGAATCATTCATTTGGTTTCATCTGAAGATTCTGCTGTAGGCATGTAACTGAAGAATATTACTCCACCACATATCCAGGTTTGCAAGCCATCAGGTGATTCCTTTGGTTGCAGGCGTAAAGGCATTTACTCATCTAGCTGCTTTCATATGGTTCTTTTGATGGTGTTCAGGTTTTGGACCTTGAGGTAATCTGGTGTAGTTATGGTTCAGATGTTCTGAAGTTGGTACATTTGTTTGTATTGGCTATAATGTTGTTTCAGTGTCTCTTCCCATTTGTTTGAGTTGGTGTTCATAGCTAGAACATGGTGTTGCATGGCTGGAACCTTATGTTTGACTTTTGCAGCTGTGAGATGTTCTTTCGAAGACTTATCCATTGTGGATATTAACTTGGTAATCCAACCAACAGTTGAAGGTTACTCACTGTTGTTAGTTTTAGTAACTTGAAGAAGGATTGTCCCAGTTTCACTGACTTGGTTGAATGATGAGGCCATTGGTGATACTTCTCAGAAGTAACGCAAACGATACACTGTTGTCAGTACTCTGATGATCTTCATCTTTGTAGATTATTAGATCTTGAAGTCCATCCTGGATATTCCTACTAAAATAGGACTTAATCATTCACCCAGTCAGTTGTCTTCTAATTTATCTGTTGCTCGCTATGGAGCTATTGAGTGCCGCAGTAAACATTGAGGTATTGCTAGATCCAGACTATGGTTTGGACATTCACTTTATGGCTGTTTACCCAGGATCCAGTGTTAGTGATATAGTCCCACCAAATTCAACCACCACCTGCTTCTCTTCTATAGAAAAGGGATGACAAAGAATACAACACTAGTATTAACCTACTGTGTTATGATAAAAGGTTTACAACACAATTACAAACACATATACAAAACAACAAGGGGAGAAGGGGAAAGGAGTGGGTGTCCATGTTCCACTGTCCCTCATTGCTGAGTAGAGCCATTCTGACCCTTCCTAGTGAGTAAGGTATTTTCTCACTTATATTTTGTTCTGTTGTTACTGGGACTATTGGATGGGTGAAGTCATTCTGTCCATCCAACATGTTGATATTGTCTCTCTCATTACTTGAAGAGAATAGCCTATACAGAATCCCTGTGGTTTCTAATGCTGCGTCTTCATTTCGGCACTATAATCATCACTAGGTCAAGACTATTCACCATTGGCTTCTTAAGTACTGACATACATATGTATTCTTACATCAACATCCTCTAATCCCAAGGTGCAACATTAAAATGTATATTCCCACAGTAAAAAGTAACAATCAGAACAAAGAAAATTCTCATACCGAAAAAAAACATACATGTACATTTCTCTGATATTAAGTACATGATAATCATACATAATAATCATAATGATGATGCAGGGAGCCTAGGTTTTTGAATTATCTTCATGAACTAAAACATCCATTGTTTTCCCCCACTGCGTACAGCACATGAGGATAGTAATCGCTGTGATATGTTTTGCCAATGACTGCTATTATTCGGAGGGTATTTATAAGAATAACTTATGCCGCATGGTCCAGTCTTCTGAATATTGCAAGCAATTTATTCACATCAATCTTCGCTTCTGTTTCTACTACGGTGAGGCGATGCGGAGTGAATCCTATCCGAACATGCATTTACATCACGCGTTTACTTTAATTCTTCATGAATTTATATTCAAACATGGCCTGTCCCTAACACTATTTTATGAAATGATTATATGTTCACCCTCATATGGAGTGGTTACTAATCTGTTAACAAAAGGATAGTACTAAAATTTAACACTATAGTTCCAAGTTACAGATTATGATGTGGCGAAGCATTTTATCCCCTGACTAAGAGTCAGGAATACGCGTAATCATTTGTATGTCCCCGCATGGATAAAACACCTTTCTATAGTACATAGATTATTTGCAGATTTCTAAGCATAAATAGTGAGATATTGTTCACCGTGCCTAGAAGTTTTAACATAGGAATATGAAATTGACAGACACTAGTTCTTTACTATGAAGCATGAATCAGGGTCTGCTCCTACATTGAGAAAATCTCTAGAATGTGTTTCAGACATGAGAGTTGATACTTTACAGTACACATAATATTCATAGATTATAGCACTACTAGTGAGATATAAGTTCATAATGCCTATACAAGATATTAACATAGGGATTTGAAGACATAGGAAAAATTACAGCGTGGCGCCCACCTGTGTTTCCTTAGTAAACATCATCCAGCCTGGTTTAAGAGAATTGTAACTAATTCTTAATTAAACATACTGGTCAATGTAATACATACATATATCTTAATAATGTAGATAACATACCAATAGCTTGAAGAGAATCATGTTTTTAAGGCAAAATACCTTTTCCCCGAAGGGAAAGGTCGACTTTCTTGCGTGGTGTCTTGACTAGAAATGGCCGCTTCAGTCTTTATTTTCCCCCTCGCCAGGATTGGCCAGATAAGGGAGAGAAAACAAGCCAAACTAATTTTAGCTGTGCCACGGTCAGTCTATCGCTGTTTTATTTTCTCCTACATTAAGTAAGTTACTTAAACAGTAATTGTAAGGGTTTGTTTATTTTTAAGGGAGTCCATAAATAGGAAAGGGTAAGGACGTTTTATTATACCACAATGATCATGTTAGCCAATTCTTGTGACCATCTGTGATATCTGGAGTCGTTTCGGGTTTATTTATTTCTGATTATCCTTTCTGTGATGTTCATGAAAGTCGACTTTCTGTCTGTCTGTCTGTCTGTCTGTCTGTCTGTCTGTCTGTCTGTCTGTCTGTCTGTCTCTGTCTGTCTCTGTCTGTCTGTCTGTCTCTGTCTGTCTGTCTGTCTGTCTGTCTGTCTGTCTGTCTCTGTCTGTCTGTCTCTGTCTGTCTGTCTGTCTCTGTCTGTCTGTCTGTCTCTGTCTGTCTCTGTCTGTCTGTCTGTCTGCTTTTATCTCTCCCCCACCCGACCGTCCGTCCTTCCGTCGTATATGTCTTGTCAGCCGTGACTGTTTTGTCTACCTTGTCTATGACTGTCTATCTGTTAGTCTGTTTTGCCCCCCCCCCCCCCCCCACCGGACGTCCTTTCGTCTTGTCTGTCTTGTGAACTTTGACTGTTTTGTCTGTCTGTCTGTTTGCCTTCCCCCACCCCCGACCGTCCGTCCGTCCGTCCGTCCTTCCATCTTGTCAGTGCTGTCTATCTTGTCTGTCTATGTATCTATCATTCCGCCGTCTGTCTATCTTCCCGCTCAGATTTGGTCTTTTAACGTGTGTATATGGTTATATACACGAACTACAGAATGCCAACAGATCTGGTTTTGCTCTGCATCCTAGGATAGAAATACATCAACAAAAAGAAACCTAAACAAAACATCTCTTGGCCCTGGAAGTTCTAGTGTAATGCAGTTTCCCCTAAATGAATACATTAGCCCACTTCTCCCCGGAGACAGGCCAATGACACCAGACCCAGTTAAGCCGAGAATAAATGTATTCCCGGCCCCATCCACACTACTCACCCGGTGCTCTTGAAACCGAAATATCGTTTACGGGGATCGATCGGCAGGCTGTAAGAATATGTTGGCATGTTGTCGGCATACATTACCCCGTGCTAATTGGGAGAAGCTGGCGTTTTTTACCAGCCGGAAGGTTGGCTTCATCTGCTGAAGGCCGTAGGATCCTGGTCAAATGTTGCCGCGTATGCATGCAGTTATTTCATCTGCTGAAGGCCGTAGGATCCTGGTGAAATGTTGCCGCGTATGCATGCAGTTATTTCATCTGCTGGCTTTTGGCTTCTGCGGGTCCAGAGCTTCTCCTCCCTGGGGCGTTCATTGCGTGTGTGGTTGAGTTTTGAGCTGGAAAATTAGGCCGCAAACTGACCTTGCTCGCATGTTTCCGTTGTAAATCATTTATTCATGGTCGTTAGGCTGCTCCGTGGCCAAGTTGTTAGGACCCAGTTCGTGATCCCGCATAACGCGTTAGAAAAATGCTGCGAGCGATTTGACAGCAGACCGCCTTGCGTTGATTTTTTTAATGAAATAGTATGGTTGCTGGTTGTTCAGAAAGCAATGGCAAACTGCTGAACGTAAACTTGCCAAGAGGTCACAAACAGCATCAAAATGCAATGGTTGACTTCTATGTCCTGTGAAAGGATATGCAACTAACTAACGTGGTGGTTATGTTGTTAGCCCAGCTGATATAACTGATCTGTAAACACACGGAGGAAGGGGGAGGTGGGAGGGGTGTTCACCTTCAGTAATTAAATGTTTTCTGCATGTCCTTTACAGGACGTCGCAGTCGTCACTAGCATTATTTTGTTGACTGTTTGTGATTTACTGGGCAAATTTTGTGGTCAGTAGTTTGCCATTGCTTTCAAGATTAATAAAAGTCATCGTAATTAACAGATTCTCATACAATATCAAGGAGGCAACATGACCAAATTAGACCTACTCCCGCCAAGCCACCATTGGCTGTATTACAATACCAAGACTCTTTGTGATGGTTTTTTTATTTTTAAATAAAGAGCCCTTCTACACACCTCAAGGCGCATTCTCCATATGGTGCCAGAACGATATGTTTGTAGTCAAATGGGCGCTGGGTGGAAATGTGGTCTGTATCACGTCTGCTGGATTGGCTTCTTAAGACATTTCCTGGGTCGACCTGGGAGCCCTGTTCAATTTTAAAAATTCGCTCCTTTGCGGATTCGAATCTATTATCACTGGGTAGACAGGCAGGCTAGCTTCTAACCACTGCGCCACTGCTGCTCTCTATGTGTTATAGGGAAATATGTCACCGTGAATGTTGCATACCAGTACACCAGTGCCAGCACTGTGGTTAGTACAACAGCTGACTTTAGACAAGTGGTTGGCGATCCAGTCTTTAGATCTAGTACTGGCAAAGTCTTGTTTTGTACCAAGATTACAGTTCTAGACTCTACCCATGGTCACATAGCAGGACCTCGCTCTCATTAAAGTCATCCGATAGAATTTCGAGCTTTTCGCCAGCCCCTCTGCCGTATGCTTTCTCATGCTGAGGGCATCTGCACTGTTCAGTGTACATCCTCTTGTTGGTCGATCGCAGCCGTTTATTCCATGAACTATATCTTCTATTTCTTTTTTTCCCCTAAGCCACTGTGACTTTTAATAAGCCAAAGTATTTTATTTTATGAGGCAAGATGCTGTTTATGAGCCCGTTTTCTTCAAGTCTACCCATCATCATCATAATCATTATCAGCATCATTATGTGTCCTACCAACTGGCGTAGGCATTCCAGTTTCTCCGCAGATCTCGGGCATTTGTGTTCTATATTATCTGTGCTGACGATTATCTTCCATGCACCGTTTCAGTCCACCCAACGTCATCTCTCTCAGTCTGCCTCTGCTTCTTCTACCACTGATCTCTACAGTCGTCACGGTGTTTTCCAGTGCCTCGCTTCTCGTTATTGACTAAAGAACACTGTCTCTTTCTTATGGCTGTATATAATGCCCTACTTTCATTAGGAAATTCCAGGCAATCGTTATTTGTTACTGTGTTAATTTGACGGTATGGCTGTTGAGCTGCTAAGGCCTCCGGTGTGCTGTTGCTTCTAGCTACGGTTTGCTTAATCAATTTCCTCATTGTGAATTGGTAGTACCTGGTTTCGTCGCCCGACTACTGAGTTGGGTGCGTGCAGCGACACTGTGAGCTGTGGATTTCATGTGGAATGATTTTTACCTTGTCCGCGGTTGTTTGTATTGTGAACTGCATGTTCAGAAAAATTACAGATGACCGGTTGCTGGTTTTGCCATATGCAGTAATGTGTGTGTGTAACTGCTGGTTTTCTAGTGACTGTTGCTTCCATCGACAATGATCTGAAATTTTATTGGTGGACTGTTGTGTTGGTATTCTGGCAACAGCCTTATGCACGTCTACCTGTGCATGCTGTTAGTTTGTCGGAACTGCTGTCTATTCTACTGTCCACATAGGACAGTGAGGATCAATTTTGTGTGATGTTCTCTGGCACAGGATCGAGCATTGAGGGGTAACCCTTTGCCGTGAAGTTGGAACCGCGACTAACGAGTATCTGCCATTTGTGTACCCTTTCTTCATCAGAAACACCTAATAATGATGGTTCCGTCGCCCTGCTACTGAGTGAGTGCGTGGCGCGACACTGTGAGCTGTGAGTTTCGTGTGAAATGCTTTTGAATCTGCCCGAGGTTTTTTGGAACGTGACTACATGTTCGGAGCGATGGTAGATGGCTATGTCCCAGATTGACCGGTTTTTGCCTTATGCAGAAATGTGTGGCTGCTGGGCTTCTGGTTGACTGCCACTGCCATCGACGATGAACTGTATTTTCGTGGACTGTGTGGGTGAACATCTAGGAAACATCCAGATGGGAAAATGACTGCCGATTCCATCAGAGATGAACTGGGTGTTTCGTGGGGGACTATTGTGTTGACAGTCTGGCAGCGGCATTATGCACAGTGGATCTGTGCGGGCTGTTGTTTGTCGAGACTCCTGTCTTTTCCACTTTTCACATTGGGCAGTGGAGAACGTTTTATGCTATATTCACTGGCACAGGAACGGAGCATAATGGGGACGACCCGTTGCTGTGAGGTTGGAACTACGACTAACTAACTAACTAACCTAATAATGTTTTGTTGTTTGTCATAATATTGCTTATGTGTCTTCTCTTTGTAACCTAATGACATTATTATGTCCGTGCAGGGTCTCTGTAGCTGTTCCAGCGTTTGTGTCTTTTGGAGACAGGCGACTATTGTAGCTTTTCTTTGCCGTTTGAATGTACAAGGCAAACTAAAATAAAACTAGGGCCTACGCGAGCACGGGACAGGCGCGAAGCCTTGTATAGCCTGTGTTATTATTCTTGGTGTTTTATCATCATCATCATCATCATCATCATCATCATCATCATCACCAGATCTGAGTGTGTTCCCTTGAAGCAAGATGGCGGGACATTTTTTCGTCCCGTAAAATGGAACGTGTTTTTTCCGAAATGTGTATGGATTAAGTGTTTTTTTCGTGGTGAAATGGAGTTCGGACCGTGCAACGGAGTTCGTGCACGCGCGTCAGGTCTTCTTTCGGCGTATCATCGGCGCCCGGTGGCGATAGTTAAGCCTAACATGACGACCAGACGACCAGCTAGGACACAACGTGGTAAGAGGGCGGGCGCGCGCAGAAGGCGCTTAAAATGTGACAGATTGGGTATCGGAAATGTTCGAGTACTGTACTGGAACTGTGCATCATTTAGTCAACGCCGACCCATTCTTGAAAAACTACTCTACGGAAACGATATTGTAGTCTTGCAAGAAACACAGCTCACCGACGGAACAGTCAATGTTGCGGGATTTCAGGGTGTCTTTAACAGGCGGCACCTCGGACAGGCCATTCTGGTCCGCGACAACATACTAGTGTCTGAGATCGATATGTCCGCCTGGAACAGCGATGCCCTGCAAGTGCAGGCATTAAGAATAATGACACCAGTGGAGCTTGCAATCGTTAACATCTATGCGCGAAATGGGAAGGTCGACGTGCGACAATGGCAGAGTTTGTTCGATATGGATGAAAGGCATATCATCTACTGCGGGGACTTCAATGCCAGAGGCAGTCAATGGGGGAATTGCATCACCAATAGACAGGGAGACGATTTGGAGGACGCCCTGGCATCTGCTGCCCTAATCTGTCTGAATGATGGGAAGGTCACTAGAATGGCCACTCGACCAGGCGACTCTGACAGCGTCATTGACTTGGCTCTGGTGTCTCCCACCATCGCACCAAGGTGCCGGTGGGGCACACTGGGATACCACGATAGTGACCACTACCCTTGTGTCATCCTGATCAAGAAAGACGGGGCCATGAGTCAAAGAAACAAGACCAATGCCTTCCCGTACGACACCACTGGTCAAGACGCCATAAGCAAGATCAGAAGAAGGAAACTAACTTCCTCCCGTAGGAGACAAGAAAGATGGCTGCAGCCACCATGGTGGAATGGAGAGGTCGAGAAGGTGTGGCTGGGAAAGAGGCAGGCTGTCAAAGACTGGCAAAAGGCCAGAAAGGCTAACATGCCACAGGTTGAGTTGGCGAACCTGAAGACTGAGGTCGTTAGAACGACGACTTTATTCAAATCCTGCGCCAAACAGGCCAAGGCCGACAAATGGGACGAGTTCTGCAGGAAGGTGTGCTCCGAGCAATCTCTTACGACATTCTGGCGCCTCCACAAGAGCATGAACGGAGCTGCACAACGTAGGGGTATTCCAGACTTTCAAGGCACAGACCTCGCATGGAAAAAGTCGGATGCGGATAAAGGTAAGGCCCTTCTTGCACGCTACATAGAACAGACTGACCAGAAAGACGAGCCCACCAGACAGAGGACCACAACAACACTCTCTCAGTTGTGCGAGGGGGTCGGGACAGACGAAGAATGGACAATCACAGTTGAGATATTGCGTGCGATGCTCAAGAAATCACCTAACACCGCCCCAGGCCCAGACGGCATCCGATATGGTGACTTAATGGTGAAACTGGCCAGAGAATTCAACACCAGTATCCAGAGGGGTCAGGTCAAAGAAGAATGGCTACACAGCTACTTGCTGCCGCTGCCAAAACCGAACAAAGACCACTCCAAGATAAGCGGCTACAGAATCATTACGATGCAGAATACTGTCGGCAAGCTACTGGAGAAAATTGTAGCACACAGACTTGCTTGGGACTTGGAACAGCTCGGCTGCTTCCCGCCCACACTTGGAGGATACAGACGCAACAAAGAGTCATGGCTGAATGCGGCGGTCTTTGCTCAAGATGTTTACGAAGGATTTCAGGTCAGAGAAGAGACATGTGCGGCCGCCATAGACTTAGAGGTCGCATATAACAGAGTATCTTTCGAGCACTTGATGCAAACCCTCCTCAGACTGAAAGTGCACCCTCACCTTGTACGATGGATAGCTGCAGCTCTACTCCAAAAGAAGGTGGTGCTAAGATGCGGGAGTTGGTCTTCTGAGCCGATAACGATATGTCCAGGATTGCCGCAGGGTTCACCACTGTCACCAGTACTATTCAACGTGTATACGGTGCCGATCACTGAACAACAGTTGGATGGGAGGGGTAGGACTCTATCATTCGTTGACGACATCCTCGTGTATCGACAGGGTCGAGATAGACAGGCGGTTGCCAACTATATGCAGGGCGAACTAGATCGAATTTCCTCATGGTGTGCTGATGCCGATGCCCTTGTCAACCCTGCAAAGGCAACGGTTACATGGTTCTCACTAAACAACCATATTGTGAAAACAGACCTGCCGGCAGTAAGAATGGATGGGAGCATTCTGAGTAGAACCCAGTCAATGACATCTCTTGGCGTGAGGCTTGATCGTAGCCTGTCCTTCAGAGATCATGTCGATTATGTCATAACGAAGGCTCGAAAAGGTTTGGCAGCAATGAGAGTCATGGCGACTGCCAATATCGAGCAAAGACTGCTATTACTTCTGTTCCAAGGACTTGTGCTTTCACGCATCGAGTATGCCCTGGCCATCCTCACTGTCAGCCCTACACAGATTGGAAGACTTGAAAAGGTACAAAACGAAGCCATGCGCATCATTTTGGGCTGCACGAGAGACACCAGCTGTGTAGCAATGAGATACCTCCTTGACTTCCCGACAATGGAACACAGGATCAAGATCTGGAGAGCTCGTGCATACTTAAAAATAAGTGCAGATGAGCAGCACCCTCTGCATGACGCTGTATTCAGAGAAAAGGGTGACAGGCTAAAGAGGGGCAAATCATGGATGGGTCGGGCGGAAGATGTCGTCGGACAGGTCTGCAGTCTTACCAGTATCAACCCCGGCAAGGAATGGGTGCCGGTGCCTCCAGCTTTTAAGTGTACCTTCTCCTGCATTATCACACTCGACAGACGGTGCAGAGAGCAGAACCCTGCCGCTGTCAATGCAGAGGTTAACGCGCTCATCTATGATCACTCAGATAGCCCCGAAGTGCTCATCTATACAGATGGATCTGTTGTAAAGCAGCAGAGAAGTGCGTGGGCATTTGCAGCCCGTTCAGCGGGCCGAACCGTTCAAGAATCCAGTGGTGCCCACTATATGACCACGAGCAGCATGACGATGGAGGTGATGGCAGTTACACAGGCTGTCATATGGCTGGAATCACAGCATTATACCAACGTGTGTGTACTAAGTGATTCAATGAGCATGATTCAGAAGGTCGAAGCTGGATCTGTACGTAGACAGTGGACTGAGTCGCTGCGGAAGTCCGTTGTCCGCAAAGTCACCTTCATCTTCGTCCCGGGACATGCGGGAGTCGAGGGAAATGAACGAGCTGATAAATTGGCTGGCTCTGCACCCCCTGTAGATGGCCAGCCCATGGATCGTGCCGATGTTATTAACGCCCTTAAAGATATGGCGGGAACAGAGGATTTTGCCGCCAGTGATTCCACATCGCTTTCCAGGATGAAAGACCTGGGAGTAAGAATCGGCACAGCCAGACGCGAGAGGTACATCGGGAAAACAAAGCGCCTCGTCAACCAACACAGAACTGGCACTATTAGCCACCGGACGCTGATGCATATGCTGGGGGGAGGATCTGAGCACCTATGGACATGTCCGGAGTGCAACGAAGATACCCCAACTGATAACTAACTAACTAACTATCATCATCACCATCATTAGTATTGTTATACTAAGGTTCAATTATTGCAGGTCATAAACCTTTTATTCATTAACTTTTCTCAGGTACTATGGGTGGAGCAACAAATAGCCAAGAGTAGACAAAAACGGGGCGTTCAGTTTAATGATCCTAAATGGCCTATCATGTGGTACTTGGTAAGTGACATCTTGTGTATTTGCTTCCTCATTCCTGGTTATCATTGTCGTCGTTTACCATCTTTGTTATCGCCACCATCATCAGTTTTGTCACACACACACACACACACACACACACACGCACTCGCGCGCGCGAGCACACAGAGAGAGAGAGAGAGAGAGAGAGAGCATGATCATGGTCATATTTTTTCGTGGCCACTCGAAGTTATGACTAACTCTTTGCAACTGTGGATGGTGTGTTTACTAAATCAGTTACTTTCAATCGTAATTGTATGGTTGTTAGTATGTTTGCTACTGGTAATTTGGAGTCGTGATGTTATAGTGGTGTGTGTGTGTGTGTGTGTTTACTTATTCAGTAATATAGCGGTTAGTGTGTTTACTTACTTAGTCACATTTCGCTTCTTTGTTAGTGTTTAAGGTGTTTACGTAAACCATTATTAACCGTGATATTACAGTGAGTAATGTGCTTACTTATCCAGTCAAAATGAGTCACGATATAATAGTGTACTTAATTACTCAGTAGTATAATATAAAATGAACGGCAGATTCAGCGAGGCATGATCCTCAATATCAGTGGTTCTCAGCCGGTGGGAAATTCCCCCCCCCCCCAGGGGGGAATTTTAGAGTTTCCGGGGGGGGGGGGGGAATTAAGGTTATTTCAAGATCGCGTTAATACAAGAACCGATTACTTGATATTGTTTTTCCCTTCATACTTTACGGTTCTGTACGTCCCACCCTTCAAAAATTCATTTTATAACGTAAGTAGACGTCTAGACTTGTTTTAGTATGTGCTATTAAATTTAGCTTCCATTGTTATGTATACTGTGTAGGGGCAGGGGTAGGGGTGTTTAGGTAGGAAATACGAAAGGGGGTGGGGGATGATGTTCTGAAAATATGGTGAAGGGAGGAATTGGCCAAAATAGGTTGAGGACCACTGCTCTATATCAATGTTCATACATGTTTATGTACCTAGCAAGTTTCCCCTTACATGTAGAAACAAATGGTCAATTTTGACAGTATGTAAATGTCCCACTGAAACATTGGGTTCTAGTGAGACACAGACGGTGAATCTTGACAGTTTGTGAACGTCCCATTGAAACATTTGGGGTCTAGTATGTTGACAGAGTGTAAACTTCCCACTCAAACATTGGATTCTAGTTAGAAACGGATGGTAAACTTGGCGGCGTGTGAACGTCCCACTGAAACATTGGGTTCTAGTGTTGACAGCGTGTGAACGTCCTACTCAAACATTGGATTCTAGTTAGAAACGGATGGTCAACCTTGACAACGTGTGAATGTCCCACTGAAGCATTGGGTTATAGTATGTTGACAGCGTGTGAACGTCCCACTGAAGCATTGGGTTATAGTATGTTGACAGCGTATGAACGTCCCACTGAAACATTGGGTTCTAGTATGTTGACAGCGTGTGAACGTCCCACTGAAGCATTGGCTTCTAATGGGAAAAAGACGGTCAATCTTTGCAGTGTGTGAACGTCCCACTGAAACATTGTGTTCTAGTATGTTGACACTGGAATACTTGACAGGGAAGGAAGCACTGTCAACCCAGGCCTAAAGCCAACCAGTCCGTGTGTGTTTTGCTGAGTCATGACCTGCTCTGTCCTTATATATCTCCCCCCAGATGTGAAGTTTCAGTATTGGTTTTGGAAAGAAGAGAGAGCGAAAGAAGAGATCTGCAACAAATTATCGTGGTAATGGTACTACGTTGAGATGAGTGTTTCTACCAATAGATAGATACTTGTGCAACCCCTAAAAAACCCAAACAGTCTGAATGTCGATGCATCGGACTTAAGAATTAAAACTGTATCTGCCATAGGATTGTAAAATCAAACAACCAATATTATAAAATCAAGAAATTACCGAGGGCGTGACTGGAAACAGAAACTAACAGCACATAGCAGATTTTGACCGTGTAAACGTTGGTACTTTCACGGTATCCTTAGAATTGATGTCTTGCTACCTTATAAGTGTGAATGAATACCTTTTATTGTATAGAGACTGGCCCGTTATGACATACTGTGAACATGGCGTTAAGCCTACATTTTCGTTAACTAAACGGCCCAAGTTTGAATAGTATCACGCCATCCATTTGCAATCCCAGAGAATACTGGGTCAACCCCTGAGCCACACTTCTCGGATTATGAATCTTGGCCACGCTGACCGCAAGCCAAGGCACGCGACCATTATGAACCCAGTTTGGGGCCAATATTATTATTTATTAATATTTAATAAACAGGGTAAAAGAAATTGACAATGGCCTAATAACCCAAAGAGCAGATAGATAGAAACAAAAATGAAGAGTGTGGGAAGAACATGGTCAGAGCTGCATGTGATAGCTCAGGATAGGGGGGGGGGGGGGCTTATGCCCCGTTGAGTGATAGAAGGGAAAAGAAGAAGAAGAATATTTAAAAGATATTCTATTATTTAACTGCGCACTTTGTTTGGTCGCTTTAAGATTTTTGCAACATCGTGCTTTTTGTTTTTATTATAAATCGCTCTACGTGGTTCAGACGGGGTAAATAGGATGTCCTGACAACCGTTTCAATCAGAGTTTCCTATATTTAATGACAGTAATCTGACTCCATTCAATAACAGTACTCCGCGGAGATTCCATGCCCTCTAATTGCAAAGCACAACAATGGAATGCTATGATCAGTCAACGCACACAGAGATAGCACTGATCAATTCCCCCTCTGTATGTGTGTGTGCGCGCGCTCATGCGTGTGTGTGTATGTGCGTGTGTCTTAATTGTGCATGTGTTTCTTTTTTTTCAAACTGGAAGGAGTGAGGAGGGTTTGGATCTGTTAGGGAATGGAGTGATATTACAATTGCCATCTGCACCGCGTCTTTGCGACTTTAGATCCAGCTAACTCTGTAGGAGGGTGATTACCGGGGCATTGTGAGTTTAATGTATTACCGGTATTTTCCCGGAGTCTGCAATGTTACAGAAATAAAATGCCCAGTTTTTCAGACAATACGTTTTTGTCGGAGGCAACAACAGAATTCAATGTCCATATTTGTTTTCTTTCGTTTTTCCAGCTTTTTCAGTATTTCGTTAGTATCACTTCCTTATTTCTGTACTGAATACTGAATTTGCCGGCTTCGTGGCTTAGAGGTTATGACTTTTCTCCGTAATCTCGTATACTCTCGTCGGTAACGTGATGACGGTGGGAATCAGCAGTTGTTCGTATCGCATCGGTAACTTACGGCATATGTGAGCCGGCCGCTCAGAAAGCAATGGCAAACTACTGAGCGTAATCTTGCCAAGAAATCAACATACAGCTGAAAGATGCTGGTGTTGACAGCGATGTCCTGTAAAGGATATGCAAAAAAAAAAATACTGAATTTAAGCATCGACATCACGGCACTGTGGGCATTATCGGGTTCTCTGTTCACCTGTTCAGAAGCGACAAAAGGGTTCCTAAACTGATTATTCAAGTAGCAACTTGATTAAAAGTCCGCCGGGTTTTCCCTCTGCGCTGTGAGTATCGACCAGACCCTCTGCTCACTGACTTCTGAGAATTTTTTTACACTCTACCCGATTCCAGAGAGTCTTCACCACATGACCTGTATCATAAAGTAACTCTCCACCTTTAGGGTTCGCAGCAGCTAATCTGTCAAGTTGCTCATTGCCCCGCACACCTGCATGCCAAGGGCAGAACATCCACAATATGCGGGCAATTATTTCTCTTCAACATTAGCATTACATGCGTATTTCTCTCTAGACTTGTCTTCTAGCACGTATGCGCGCGCGAATGCACGCGCGCGTACACACACACACACACACATACACCACACACACACCACGCACGCACGCACGCGCGCGTCTTTAGTGCTGCGAGTGTGCGACTTACTCAGGCAAATGCGCACATTGCTGGTCCTTCTGGGTAAAATTGTTCTATAGAACATGATGGACTCCGAAGCCTTCTGCCTATAACCTTAATTTTGTCCCCTTGCCTGATGCGTGCCAGCTCTGTGGCGAAGGGGTTACGGACGCAAATCGTAATCTCGCATGCCGCGTTCGAAACACAGCTGTAGGTGATGTGGAAGCAACCCGCCTTGCATTGGTTTCCATACAAATGCATGAGTGCTGGTCTTCAGAAAGCAATGACAAACTATTGAATGTAAACTTGCCAAGAAATCACAAACAGCCGGGTGCTCTCTTTGAAATGTATTGCTTCCCTTTCTCATCTTTAAGTGTCAGTCAAAGCTAACAATCGTATTTCGCTTTGCTAATTACAAATTGTAACATGAAACACCATTGGGAATATAACGAATATGCCGTACTGTCATAATGAGTGGAATACAACTAAACGGTTTAAAAACAAAATTATTATTTTATATTAGAATGTTTAGATTTAATTAAATGTAAACAAGCAAACAATAACAGATTCCATTAAACGCAAACGCATCACGACAGCAGATTTAATGAGATGTACACAAGACACGAATGATAACAGATTAAATGTAATGTTACCAGGGAATGCCAGTTTTGGCGAAATGTAAATCAGAAAATTATGCCAGATAAGATTGCAGGAACCAAAATACAGAATAATATCTTGTACTATATTAAATAATATCGGTAGAGATGATATAATATTAAGAAGACAGGAATAGTTATATAAAAGAAAACGATAACATCAAAATGTGATATTACAATAGAAGGAAAAATGCTTAGCAAAGTAAATAAATGCACATATTTAGAGACAATCATAACATCGGATGGAAAATGCGTGGCAGAGATTACTATCAGTATAGGCCAAGCAAACGCTGCATTTCAGAAGATTAAACAGTGTTTTTCGCAACAAGCATTCGCCTTAAATGTCAGAAAGAGAGTACAAACATGTTTTGTAGAATCCCCTCTGATGTATGGCTGTGAATCTTGGAATGTAATCAATCCAATAAGGGAGATCTTGGAAACAACGGAGATGTGGTTTCTTGTACGAATGTTCCAACGGCGATTTGATTTCTGATACGAAAGTTGCAACGGAGATGTGATTTCTGATACGAATGTTGCAACGGAGATGTGGTTTCTGATACGAATGTTGCAGCGGAGATGTGATTTCTGATACGAATGTTGCAGCGGAGATGTGATTTCTGATACGAATGTTGCAGCGGAGATGTGATTTCTAATACGAATGTTGCAACGGGGATGTGATTTCTTATACGAATGTTGCAAACACCATGGACAGCCAGAGTAATTAACAACGAGGCGGCTGCGTTGTCTCGAGGTATGGTGTCCGCCTCGAGTGCTGGAAGTCCCGGGTTCAAGCCCCGATGATGACCGGGATTTTTTCTCGTGGACTTCTAGTAATAACTTTCCCCCGGTCTCTGGGTAGTGAGATCGGACGCCCGTGTGTATTGTTGCGCTTGTAAACAATCCCTAGGCAGTTGAAATCTAAAAAGATTAGCCTAACAGCGCTGCCCGGGCAAAATTTCGAGTTAAAAATCTACCCAAAGTATTTCAAGATCCTCGCTGGTGCTACGGACTTCGTGCACTGAGCTGAGTTTCTCCAGACTCAGGTTTAAGTTAGGAGGAGAACGGAGCACTTATGGGTTGCACCCGTGTGCCATGATGTTGATCCATCTACTAAACTAAACTAAACTAAACTAATTAACAACGATTGGTTGGAAGAAGTCAATGAAAGTAGATAATGTTCTTTGGTAAGTTATGAGAAGAGAAGCATTGAAGTAACATCATGACGACTTAAAAGATCACGGTAGAAGAAAAAGTCTAGATCAGTGGTTCTCAACCTTTTTTGGCCCATGCAGCTCTTCACCGTATGTTCCCCCCGCCCCCACACAGTATACATAAACAAGGGAGCTAAATTTAATAACACATACTAGAACAAGTCTAGACGTCTACATAAAACGTGATTTGCAGGAGTACTTACGTTATAAAATGAATTTCATTAGAGCGAGAAGTACAGACTTCCGGACTCGACGCGCTATCGAGATCAAGTCGCCTTATCGGTTAACGCAGAGGATGCCTCGCGTTAAAAATGCCGCGCAGAGACACGCGCTATACACAGCCGGGAAGAAGAAGGTAGAGGCGAAGAAGGCCGCTACGACTGCTGACTCTGTATCTGCGAACAGCAGTCCGGCTCCTACACCAGCTGAAGCCGTCCCAGTTGATGAAGAAACCACATCTCAAGCCAGCAGTAGCCGGGAAGTTCCAACCAGCTCCAAGACGATGCAGCCCAATCTACCACTACTACCAGTGACCTCCACACAGAAGGAAACAACAGCAACATCTGAGGACTTCACCGGCAGGATACTGCTCAAACAGACAAGCGTGGGTGAAGCTAAACTGTCGGCGCTACCAACAGACAAGTTAATCAGTCTGTTGGAAAACGAGCTGGGAAGACACAGCATCAACCAGCTGCGCAAGACACACGAGGGAGTAGTGGTCTCCCTCAACAACAACCCAAAGACCACAGCACTTATGAAGAAGATAACACAAGATGAAAAAGCCGACATTAAGCTCCACCACGGCATCTTATTAGAAGCCAGCCGACACATCATGATGAAACGATGGGTCATCAAACGAGTCAAGACCCATCTCACCAACGACCAGATCAGGGAGTTGCCAACAAGGGAAAACCACAAACTCAAGATCACCAGTGCCGAGAGGATCATCGGAAAGAACAGCATCCCCTCTACTGTCGTCGTCGTAACATCAGAGGACCGACTGATCCCTCAATACATCAGATGGGACAAGAGAGACCAAGTCCCAGAGCACTACATACCCAGAGTGCTGCAGTGCTCTAAGTGCCAGAAGTTTTGGCACACCCGTGCCACCTGCAAGAGTGAGGTTGAGGTTTGCAGATACTGCTCTGGACCTCATCCATACAGCCAGTGCCAGCACGCAAAGATCGACAAGGACTTCAGAAGGCCTAACAATAACAGAAAATGCGCCAACTGCCTCGGCAACCACGGCGCCAGGTACCCCGGCTGCCCCTGCCACCAAGACAGCAAGGAAGCCATGAAGATCGCCATCAAGACTAACCTGCCCTGTAAAGAAGCTAGGAGGCAGTACGAGGCCACCAATCAACTCACCAAAAGGGACAAAGCACAACTGGAAGGCCAACTGAAGGACCTGCGATCAAAGTTCACCAGCATGGAGGAGGAAAAAAACAAAACGCAAGAAACACATAACAGCCGCACAGCGCATCCTGGACGAGGCGAGGCAAGTTCAGCAGAAGATTGAGCAGGATGTCGCCCGGATGGCTGTTATTCAGGCTGAGACAGAAGAAAGGCTATCAAGCAGGGAGAAAGAAAACGACAAGAAGCAAGAAACACAGAAAACGAACGCTCAGCGCATCCTCAACGAAATGAAGCAAGTTCAGCAGATGATAGCTCAGGACTACGCGCGAATGGCTATTATAAAGGATGATACGGATAAACAGCTACTTAAAATACAAGAAACTTTTAATGAGACGTTCGACCTGCTCTAGACCAAGATCCAGGCAGCCACGCCCGAACCAGAGGACACAAAAGCACAATCAGACGAAGAAGCAACAGAGGAAGAACGATATCGCTCACCACCAAGACCCGACTGGCAAACGCCGAGAAGATTCGAAGGCAACTCACGACGGGGAAATAGAAGGAACACCAGGAGAGACGACAACTGGTAAAACTCCCTGAAGTAATCAGCACCATATGACGGGGTGGGTACCCAATTACTCCGGACCTCAACAAGTGCGCGACTCTGACCAGACATGTAAAACCTCATCAAGACAGCAACGAACGCAATCAACCCATCAGAAACCGGGAAGCTGACAAAAAGCAGCCCAAAGTACGAAAGACAAACTACAAGCTGCACCATAAGCACCCTACATAGCTAAGTCGGAAAACGAAGGCTGAAAGGGGGCATTCGTACCAAGCATTGGCATTGGCATTGGCGAGAAGTAAAGAACCGTAAAGTATGGAGGGAAAAACAATATCAAATAATCGGTTCTTTTAGTAACGCGATCTTGAAATCCTCTAAACTCCCCCCCCCCCCCTGGAAACCATACCCCCCTCCCACGGTGGTTGGAATTCCCCAACGGTTGAGAACCACTGGTCTAGCCACAATGCTATTGCATCTCCTCCTACAAATGTGGTGTCTCGCTCAATGTTTTCTTTTCTTTGACCAAACGCGACGATGTGGGTTTCACGCCGGCAGACAGTGTTCTGGGGCTAGTTGTATGAGGCAGGGACGACCCTAGAAACATATGGTCATGAACACATAATACATGTTATGGGATATGTAAGCCCAGGACCTAGAGGCCGACATGTGAGCTCACCTACTACACTGCCGATCGTATATGAAATATAAAGACATACAAAGTTGAAATCAATGGCTGTGACGGGGAATACGAAATAACACAATTGACATTGATTTCGAATGTGGTTGTGAAAATTACCCAACCAGAACAAAGAGTGTAGGGGATGAAGTGCGTCAGCAAATGTGTACGGAACATCGATAAATTGACTGCAGGTGATACCTTGAAGGATTAATTAATCTATGACTTGTCTGTGTTCCCTAGCTGGAGATGGTGGAATGTTGACACTGTGCTGGGGAATGTTTAACTTGACTACATTTATCTATGCATCTGTTACTGAAACATACCGAGATGATGTATGTAATTATAGGTGTCTGTCTAGATCAGTGTTTCCCAACGTGGGGCCCACGCCCCACAGGGGGGCAATTTGACTGTTAAGGGGGGCAATTCTAAAATGGAAGAAATCGGCTGAATATAACAAAACGGGGAGACTTGAGACTGAAGTTAACTAAATTGGAACCTGACATAAGATCTCTTTGCAGCAAGCATCAAGCGCAAGGATCTCACTAAATTTAAATAATAAATAATTACTAATAATTAAAATAATATAGAAAAATCTTTCATTAAAATTATTTTGTACTTGAATTTCAGTTCTCCATTATATGTTTTGAAAATTTACTTACTGTGTTTGCTCAATAATTACCTAGTGATTTCTTCCTAAAACCTACCATTCAAGTTTCTTTAGTGAACATTTCAATTTTTGAATATTAAAAATAATGTATATGTTGAGGGGGGGGGGGCATGGGGCGGGGGAGGGGGTCAATATGAATTTTAGAAAGGCTTAAGTGGGGCATGGTACAAAAAAGGTTGGGAAACACTGGTCTAGATGTTCTACACGGTGCAATGTTGCAAACTACTGAAGGAAGAATGGGTGTTGTATGTATCAGAATGTTTCATAGGATGTGAGAACACTACTACTTGGTCCTTTTCTTCTTCTTCTTCTTCTTCTTCTTCTTCTTCTTCTTCTTCTTCTTCTTCTTCTTCTTCTTCTTCTTTCTTCTTCTTCTCCGCCTCTGCGTCTCCTTCTTCTCCGCCTCTGCGTCTCCTTCTTGCGATGGCATCTTGATCAGGAAGATTCTAATGGTAAGCTCGACATTTCCTGTAGTTTGTTTTCCTGTGTTTTCTGTTGATTCGTTGATTTAGTGGATCAGTATATCTTTTTTAACCATGCCAAAGGCTAGATTTTACTCAATCGCTACATTTTTCACAAATGATTTAGTTCTACACATGTTGTATCATGCTGAGTGATTGTTGATGCTGACGTTAAAAATAGCGACTTGATAACTTTGATCGAGGAAGCTTGTCGTCGCTGAAACAGGTTTTGTATTCTGTGTTGCTGCTGTGTTGTTGTTGCACGTTAAATCACTTCTTAGCAACTTCTACTTTGCATAGTTTGCAGAATATCTCCCTCACATGTGCTAAAATGTTGCTTTCTAAACTTCCCTACTCGTTCTCAAAAGTTGCCATTTTTTTAAGACATTGCTTTCGACATCTTTAGCTGAGACTTACGTAGCACACAGTGTGAGAATACGTTGACAAAATGCAGTCTGCCGATGAATGCAATACCCCACCCCCTCCCCTCTCTAATTGCACACCTCGTTCTTCTTCACGTAAATAAGTCATGATCTTCATGCTAAAGATATGGACACGCTAAACTTTGTTAACGGCAGATAACCCTTCGTTTATGTGGATGCAATACACAATTCACTTCACACCACGACAATAGAGCGACGTATTTCATAAACTACCCTCTACCTGCTAAACCCTTGCACATTATTCATCATTCACCTTCTGTCATATGAGAAGTATGGCTTATAGTTGAGTAATGTATTCTTATATTAATGTATTGTATGCGCCGGTGTTTCACTCACATAGTGCATGGTATTTCCATTTACTGCGTAGACATGCTCTTACTTCCTGTGACACTCTCGGACTATGTTTGTATCGGTTAGCCTGCCTATCTACATTCACACAGAAGTTGTAACTGGTAATTTAATCATAACAACACCGGTGGTGCATCACCGAGACCACTTTTCAAAAATAAGTAAATATGAGAAAGATAAATTATAGCGAGCATTTTGCTGCTTCTTGCAGAAAAGTGTGCACTGCATGATACATGAGGAATATTCAGAAGTTGTAGAAAAACCGCTGGCTGCGTGTTAAATGTATTTGAAGCTAATCGTGTATAGTTCTTGAAAACATGGAACTAAAACATAAAGTATGGATAGCGCTGCAAATTATTAAACATAGAAGGGGCTGGCTAACATATTTAAACCATACAACAAAAGGCTAAGCACAAAAGCTAATAAAAAAGTTAGAAGCCGGATAGGGGCATTTCAACAACAATATTTAGGTGACTTAGCAGGACAGGCGGATGTAGTAGCAGCAGAAGATGACCTCCGAGACCTGTATAGCACTTCAGGGAAATATCAGGATAATCAACCAAATGGACTAATTGAACAAAAATATGGTAGGGTTCTCATAAAGAGTACAGATCACATGAACCAGATGCGGTGAATGCTTTGTGTTACTGAATAGAGCAGTCCCAAAAGACCCCAGCCCCTTCCCCACGTATAATGGAGTTAATTAACAACTGTGAGAAACGATTTAAAGAAGATATTAGACAAGAGAATTAGTAAAGCACACACAGGCTTTCGATCAAACAGACTTTTCATAACCATACTATGCACAATAATAGACAAAGGCATGAATATGAAATCTCCGTTTTATTTAGGATTTGTCAGCTATGAAAAGCCTGTTGACAGCGTTGATAGCGATTCTCTTCCCAACTAGCTTTGGAACTTTAGGGCGCCACACAAGATTCACTTAACAGATTCAGTGCCGAACAGTAGGTTTCGACCAAACATGATACACGATCAAATGAACAAGTATTATAACGTACTTTTCGTTCACTGAGCATTGACATGCCTAAGATACCACGAAACAAAACATATAACACTATGACCCTAGTATGGCGATATATCGTCCTTCTGTCCAAGTAGGAGGTCACATTTGGCTATAGATCCTTCAGCACTGAATCAAATAATAATGGCACCGTGTAAAGAGTTGTAGATGAGGAAACATTAACTAGTACGTTTGAAGTGAGAACAGGAGTGTGACATGGTGGCCTTTTGGCGCCTTTATTATTCCTACAAAAGCCGCGACGGTCAGTGCGTTCGCCTGCAAATACAGTGGTTAGTTCGTTCGCCTGCAAATACAGTGGTTAGCGCGTTCGCCTGCAAAGACAGTGGATAGTGCGTTCGTCAGCAAAGACAATGGTTAGTGTGTTCGCCTGCAAAGACAATGGTTAGTGTGTTCGCCTGCAAATACAATGGTTAGTGCCTCACCTACAAATACAGTGGTTAGTGCCTCGCCTTCAAAGGCAATGGTAAGTGCGTTTGCCTACAAAGACAATGGCTAATGCGTTCGTCTACAAAGACAATGGTAAGTGCATTTGCCCCTCAAAGCCATGGTTTACTGTCCCTCCCAAGTAGATGCAGAATTAATGTTTTCCACCAGTATGGCGCTGAAGTCGACAGTCTCATAAAATGGGTATGGACAATTTTCAAAAGTTTCTGGAAATTGTCTGGGCAGGAAATAGGACGAGGGAACGGAACTGCACACACTATTTCATAAACCGTAGCCTGGAGTACGTGAAGGCCTAACATTTCAATGGCAGTAACTTCCATGGGACTGCCTTCCTTTTTTTTTTTTTTTAAATTCTTCTTATTGGCTATAAACTGGACTATACAGACAACTACCGGTCTCCCTGGCCTAGGGATCAGCGACTTTCTCCGTAATCCCATATACTCTCGCGAGTAACGTGACGTGCGTGAGAATCGGTGGCGGTTCTCTCCGCGTCGCTAACTTTCGGGGTATGTGAACCGGTCGCTCAGAAAGTAATGGCAAACTACTGAGCGTAATCTTGCCAAGAAATCAACAATCAGCCGAAAGATGCTGATGTTGACAGCGACGTCCTGTAAAGGATATGTGAACAAAAAAAAAAAAAAAAAAATACAGACAACTGTAGCTAACACCAGAAAGGGAATTCAGTGAGATCCGAAGAGCAGCTTGATGACCCTCACTTCGCTGACCACATTGCCCCCTGGTCCATACACGACCAAATAAATCAAACATACTTGATGAATAGTTACTGCATTATGGTCTGAAAAAAAATACATTGGGAAAAGACAAAGATAATGAGAATAAATCAAGCAAATGGTGAGAAATCACTTCAGGTAGTGGAATCAAACACATATTTAGGTAGCAATGTAGACGAAGATTTGGAGGATAGATAGAGATATTGCAATAATAATATAAAATCCGTGGAAGGCAACAGAAATTACATTTAGCACTAAGCTTATAATCATTAACTGTCACAATAAACTAAACCAGTACTGCTGTTTAGATCAGAAACATGGAGCACAACTAAAACGATTGCTAATATATTGAAAACATTCATTATATATAATGGCTAGTATCAGCATAGTGATGGAGGGGGAAGCCATATGCTGTCATTTGCCGTCCATATTCTCGCTTCAGTGAATCCTTGCATTCATGTGTACAATAATTTCCTATTGTATATTTCTATCCACCCCCTTGAAAGTAATGAGGGACCCGCTGACCTGAACGTGGCAACAAGTTATCTTTCATTCCGTAGCTAAGAACTTCCCTGAGTCCACAGGATGCACTAAGTTCAACCATAATATTTTTTAGATCGCGTATAGTAGCAGGGGGATCTTGTGTTCGCGGGTGCAGATAAGTACTAATGTGTACTTTGAGAAATCCAACTTGTGTAAACATTGCAAACTGTGAACCCCGAGTAAAGATGTGACTAAACAAAATGAAACAAGTTCACAATTCCGGTACTACTACTTCCGGGTCACTGAGTGTTTGACATTTTATTAAATGTACTGACCTTTAGTTGAGAAGCACGGGGTTAAAAGTTCATGCCCTGCGTGAGTTTAAGTACGGAACATTGAATAATATTTGTTTCATTTATGCCCTCACATTTTAACCAAATGCTCTGTGTGAGGTTTTTTTTTTTGTGGGTTTATAGAGAATTACAGAAGTTCCAATGAGTGAAGTTCTATAAAGTATATCTCTCTATAAAAGATACAGGTTAGTAACAGCAAGTGTTGTCTAGAGGTATTGATAGTCATTCTCGCATAACCCTTGTAGAGAAACCATTCAGAATTTTGGCTCACCGAGTACCCCCACTGTGAGAAATTAGACCTAAGTTAAGTTCTACACAGAATTATTTATAGATGATTTCTCTTCTAGGCCATATATATATATATATATATAGATCTTGGCAGTTAGCCACAGTAACCAATGAAAGCAGTTCTCTCATCTTCCAGCTGACTGTGCTCTGGTCGCCAACCTCATTTTTGATCTCATTACTTATTTCAAGTGACACAAGACACTTGGACAAATGATCACATTGACAATTGTACCATTGTAGTGAACATAAACAACAACAACTGTATTTTACACTGGTTGAACAAGACAACATGAGAAGATCTTGACAACAGTTGGACGAACATTCACAAAGAATGATCACACCAACAGGTTAGACAAGTCATACATCATGGAAGATACTTGACAGCAACCACACAGACTTTCACAATCTCTGTAACCAACCACAACAGTAGAGTAACAGTCACCATGAAGATGCTTGACACCAGTTGGACATTTCTTTCTCAACAATGTACAAGACAATCACAGAGACATGTATCTCAAAAACTGTTCTCTTACTACTAATACTTTATTAATGTCTGATGAGGTCAAGTGAAGACTCAGGCTTCATATTCTGCCAACAATTTACATCTCAAATATAAGTTTATATGCAAATTATAGTGACATTATCTATGAAAACCCAAACACATCACTCAATATCCCCACAGAAACATTAATCTAAATACACTCTCCTCCTTCACATCTCTACACCATAGGTTATCCTACACCACACTTTAGACTTAAATCCTTTCTTCGACTGTTAATGAGGGAAACACAAGATAAGCCATAAATTGGGGCAAGCATAGGGACGTTCTGCTCCACTGGTCTGTTTCATCCTTTTAGCACCTATGATGGTGTTGGACAGCTCAGGTTACAGTTCTCCCCATGATGGTTTTCCAATTCAGGCTATTCCCTGCTGTCACAATCTTGAAAGAAATTTTAAAGCTCTATCTTTTCACTGGTGAGTTCATGAAGTTGACACTTAGGACTGTTCTTTTACATTTCCAGTAGAGGAAGATCTAAAAAGAAACATGTCCTAGCATTCTTCTTTCTGTCTATCTCACCTAAATTTGACTGTTCATGAAGTTGACACCCAAGACTGTTCTTTTGCTTTTCCAGTGGAGGAAGATCTAAAAAGAAACAATATGTCCCAGCTGTCTTTTTTCACAGTCTATCACTTCTAAGATTTCTGATGGAACTGAATCACCACACCGACTTAACACCAATCCATTTTGTGAATTTGCTCTATTTATTAACTTCTGCTCCTTCAGCTTTCAGCCAATATTAATATTAAGCTGTGATAGGGTTAGCTCCAAGTGCACCTTTAATGTCCACTCTTAGCCAGTAGTGACATGCTGAAGACCAGGTGATCTCTCCTCTTAAGGTTTCTTCTTGAATTTATCTTGAAGATATAGCCTGGAGCTTTTACAAAATTGGAGAGTATCCCTGTCTTAGGCTTTTAAGAAAGACTTTTCTTCAGTGCCATCTGTATAGGCCAGAATTAGTGGATTCAGGCTGAATCTTTGCAACCTGTTGTTCATTTTGGTCTTTTTGGAGTCTGACTTTTCAGCTGGAGTTGAAGCTAGAGCTCAGGACTTCCCCTGGAGTTGTCCTGGTAATTGAAAAGGGCCTCCTCCATCTTCCTCATTCTCTGTTAATAAACAAAGGCACAACATGTGTTTTACATCTATTGAACCATTGTCACAGTTATACAGTACTATCACAGATTCAGAGAGGAATGGGAGGGGGAAAAGGAGTGTGATATTCGAACACCCGCCTCTCACTGATGATGAAGTGCAATTTTAATTGGGGGTTTGGGGTGATATCCTTTCTCCAGGTTCATCCCCAAAACCGTGAAGTCATAGGCACATACTCCTAATCAGAGGCAGCTTCACACAATTATCTTGTAAATTCTCACAATGAGTAGATCACAGGGACCGGTGTACCATGCGAACAGACAGTGTGATTAAGCACCAAGAAGTAGGCATTGTATGGCAGAAATCATGCACTAGAATTGCCTTCACATGTAATGAAAGAAAACATGAATTTTCCCTGACAAATAGCATGAGCCTTCCCATGTATTCATCTGACAGACACTGTAGGTTAATTTCCACAGTGCAATGCAGTCCTGCAAACATGGATATAATAAGCGTCTTTACTTTTACAATTATGAGAAGTCAATTATATAATTATCATCTCATTCACTCAAACATTCTCAGCCATTATAAGGGAGAAATTACATGCAGTATATAGCATCACACATTCTGAAACATAACTGCCAAAGGTAACTCTCAAGAGCGATGTACAGTTTGGTTAAGAATGGTCATGATAGGCACTCAACGAATGTTCAGAGCGCACAAAGGTTTTGCCATATGCATTGAGCGTGGTTTACAGTCATAAGCATATGCAAATCATCAAATCAGACAGACAATAGACATGGTAAGAATGTTTCACTGCGGTAGACATGACAGGTTTTGAGCGGCAGTTTTAAAGTCACTGTACCGAAGTCCTGTCGTCTTTTTACATTTTCTCAAGAAAATACTCGGCCATTCGTCTCTCTCTCACTTCATCAGGTTTACACATAACATATTAAATGATTTAGGTACCTGGAGTGCAGATGACCACATCCCAAAGAATGCTTTTGGGCAAATTTTACCACTGCATCTTGAACATGTCCTTACGGGATGGAATCAAGGCTTCGACTGGCGGGCTAATTATGTATTAAGGAGCGTTACCAGCCCAAGGGTTACCCAATCAAATTGAGACCCCACCATTCATCTACCCTCTCTCGATCTAGAATCTACGATTCTATTTTTAGTTAGGGTATCACGACGGCTTACGTGGTTAACTACTGAGTATTGAGAAATGTAAATGGACTGGGGATGCGAACGTCTGAAGACATCATGCCACACTCTGGATAAACCACCTTCGTTTAAACCTTTTTTTTTCTCTTTGTTCTACATCTTCGGGTGCGTAGTGTGGAGCAGACATTTTCCCCAGTCCTCTTTGTGCTGGTCTCCCTGGTCCAGGCGTTACACGACCTTCTCCGTAATACCGTATACACTCGTGAGTAACTTGACGTGCGCGAGAATCGGTAGCGATTCTCTCCGCGTCGGTAACTTAGGGGGTATGTGAGCCGGTCGCTTAGAAAGCAATGGCAAAAGGGGGTATGTGAGCCGGTCGCTCAGAAAGCAATGGCAAACTACTGAGCGTAATCTTACCAAGAAAACAATAATCAGCTGAAAGATGCTGATGTTGACAGCGATGTCCTGTAAAGGATATGCGAACACACAAAAAAAGGTCCTCTTTGCAATATACCGTGTGGTTGTAAAGTCTCACTAAACTTGTATGTAGAACAAATTTGAAGAATGAAGTTCATGATGTCATCGAATAATATGCTCCTCAGTCAATCGTGAAGAAATATGCAGCGAATGGGTGTCGTCTGCTGGAGTAATTCTTTGCATTCCAAACAGAATGGTGTTATCAATGGAAGAATTTTATTTTTTTTATTCTTCAAATTTGTTCTACAAACAAAGTGTAGTGAGACTACATACATCCTGTATTTATGAAGTTGGTGTTGCTTATATTATTATTTGTTGCCTGTCTCTTGAAGCTTTCACGATACATCCTCCTATGTCTTTATCTGCCTCTCTGTTGTCTAGTGTTTGTCCACATAACGATCTTTGTGATCTGGAAACACCAGTAACACCTTATATCTCAGTGTATGTTCTTCTACTACAACAATATTCTTATAAAAAGCTACAACTCTGGTGCCTCCAATATCTTCATTGTGTTACACATTGTATTACACATTATCCAGTAGTGGGAGGTTCTCCGTTGCGGAGTAGTTAAGCCGCCTGCCTTGCGTTCCGACTGTTGTGGTTCGATTTCGGGCTCCATCATTCGGTCAGCGAGTGCAGTTTTCTCGGAGACACCTGGCGGTACAATTCTTGCTTTGTGCGACACTTTCTGCAAAAGAATGTATGGCGGCACATTGCTTTGAGTGCCACATCTTCCTTCGGACGTCACTCACTGTGTAGCCTACATATTGAAACTGTTTGCCCTATTTGATTTCTTGGCAATTAAAATATATAGCCTACAAGGATATAAGCACCTATGCTTTCTTGGAAACTGCTATGCATGGTTTCGATACCCATGTTTACAAGCGTGTAGTTTACTCACGGAGTGTTTTATAGAATCGAGCATCCTGGCAGTCTTTCTTCTGCCATGACAAGCCTCGGTGCCTCTTAGAGTGAGGTGTCTGAAACTCATCTATCCTAGTGAGTGAGTGAGGAGTGTGAAGCTCCTCTATCCTGGTGAGTGAGTGAGGAGTGTAAAGCCCCTCTATCCTAGTGAGTGAGGAGTGTGAAGCTTCTCTATCCTCGTAAGGAGTTTGAAGAAGCTCTATCCTATCAAATTTTATCTGCCGCGCCTGGTAGAATTTATTTCCTTTGGTTTATATTTGTTTTCCATTATAGGGTGCCGGCTGATTTCACTGCCTTGTATATTTAAATATCCTTTCTTTACCTGCCTTTGTTTCTTTCTCCTTGATAACCCATGACAATAGAAGCCTATTGTGATGGTTGTTACTTTGTTTTCCTAAGGATTTGACTGATTTGGCGGACATTTCACTTCCACGTTAGTTCCGTAGAAGTTCAATAGAAATGTCATGTATACCTGTTGCTTCCATCTGGGCATTGGATTGGGATCTATTCACAATGAATTACCTAAACCGGTGGAGGATACATGGCCAATCTAGGCCTAATCTCAACCCGTCCATAGATGCTGTACTGCATAATGACCTGGCTGCATCCTATCGTACCTCTTCGCAGATGATCGGTTCCAGTCTCGGTCTTTCACCCTGCTGGTTTCTGAGCCTGAAGACTGGAAGGGAAGCTCTGCATCGCAGTTCTCTTTCAGACTACGTCAGTACCGAGTCGCGAGGAAGATGTCCACATCAACCTCACTCCTCTCCCCCGATGTGTCTCCACCTTGACGTGGTGGGGGAGCTTGCGTGTCCCATAGACCCCATTTGCTTGCCGATGGGTGAAAAATTACATATCGGACAGCTTATGGGATAGGGACCAGACTAAGAGAGACACAACCTGCTGCTCTGCAGGCATAGACTGAGGATAGCAGTCAAAATTTAAATGAGGTGCACAAAGGCAGAATTTCTTGGTCCGGACAAAACTCTTAAGGCTCCCTGTCGAGGGCTGTGGCTGAACGCCTCTAAGCCACAAACCCTCGGATCTTAGAGCCAGGCTGATACCCGTCTACCGGAAAATAGAAACATGATACTGAGCAAGCTACATGCTCAGGTCTGATACATGTTCGAAGGCTCCCAGCTGGGGGATATGAGAGATTCCCGGATGAAGGGGCCTGGCCGTTTCCCGTTCACTGCTGCACGAAGGTAAGGTGCTGAGCCGGCAGCACATGTAGCCTACCTCGTGAGCGAGTACAAAAAAGTCAGAAAAGTGCCCCAGTCGAAGGGTTACGGAAACTGTCTGTATCTAACTCATAGAGAGTGTAGACAAAAGTGGAATAATGTCTCATCAACGCAAAATGGAACGCACGGCGAGCGAACCTATTGCGTGGTCTGAAGTCACAAGCAAAAGCTTACCGAGTGGATGTCACTCGCAGTCTGACCGCTCCTGGTGTGTGATTGAGCGATCAGTGGCAAGTGGGATGCCCAACACATGGAAGTGAGGAACTAAAGCAGCCATGAGCAGGACGTGGAAACTCCTTGGGTGAGCCCAGTCTCAGAGCAATATGTGCCGGCTCTGCAATTATGGAAGCCTCCTTGGATAGCGAGATAATGCCCATGGTCTGCCCCTGCCTTCCCTTGAGGGCAGACCACGATATCGTTGATCGTTCTATCTTGACCAGCTGAGATGTGGGTGACATTACAACAGTCTAACGTGTCTCGAAACCAGAGGAAGGCTAACCTCACTAAAAAATGCCCGCCGGAAGTCGGAAGTGTCGTCCTACGGGTGGCAAACTAAAAATTGACACTACGTATTTACGTCCGAGTGAAATGTCTCGTCCGAATGTCTCCCGTGCTAGGAACAGCTCTGACTACCTAGTTTCCGAATGCCGCTCTTGTTCGGAACAGCTCTGACTAGGTAGTTTTCCGAATGTCCGCCGTGCCTGGAACAGCTCTGATGGGTACAGGGACAAGCACATGTCCGAAAACTCGCTTAGTGGAAACCAACCGCAGAGCTGACTGGTTTGTGCAGGAACGGCCCAGGGCGAGCGAAATGCCCAATATATTGAAGTGAGGAATTAAAACAGCCATGAGCAGGACGTGACGATTCCCTCGGTAAACCCAGCACCAGAGCGTTATGTGCCGGCTCTGCAATTATGGAAGCCACCCAGGATGGCGGAAAATGCTATGGACTGTCCCTACCTTCACTTGAGGGATGACCGTGTAGTCTTCGACTGTTCCAACTAGACCAGCTGAGATGTGGACGGTACCACAAAAGTGAGTCTCCCAGGATTGCTAACCTGGTCAAAAATGCACGCTAAAAGTCGGATGTGTTGGCCTGAGGGTTTCGACCCGAGGGTGCCTAACCAGACACACCGCAATCACATCTGAAAAAATCACTCCGGATGAACGCAAAGAAGAAGAAGAACCTCACTCCTTAGATGCAACCCTTTGTCAGAGCTCAGATGACCCACACCTCAAATCCATCTGACTTAAGAGTTAAAATGAAGTCTTCCTGAGGATTCATTACCAAATAAAAAAAAAAACAAGCAATTACCATGACCTATTGACCATATAGACAAGATAATTAACAGTTAGTAATTGCTCTAATGGTCGGCCGTCAGTGTACACTCGTTCCTTCGGCGAGATGTTGTCGTCATCTGGCAATGACGTGTTCAAAATGCTGCATACGCATAGCTTGCTGTGTATCTACTGTTTGCTTACTTCTTATTTCTACTCCTTGTCTCTTGTCTTCTATGAGAAAAAACTAATACATGTCCAATTATTTCTCTTGTTACTTCATTGACCTCAGGGATTCATCATAACGGGACACTTTTCTTGTGCTCAAAGTGTTGAAGGTGACTTAAACAAAAGGGACCAAGTATGCAATTAAATACAAGATACTGCTTGGCGACGAGGTATGGTCGAAACAAGAACACAGGACTCTGGTGATCGTGTGAATGGCTAAACATGACCGCCCATGCTTGTCCGAATTGCACATGCTGACGATGATGATGACTGCTGCAAACTTCCCGCATTACGAAATAGTTTCGGAAGTTACCGGTATGTTTAATACTTAAAATCAGTAAACCTACTTTTCTTGAATACGATTAATAACTCCGAAGGCGACTTTTTCTGTGTTTAAAACAAAAATGTTATTGACATTTGTACGTTGTTCAGTCAACGGCGTGTTGAATTCCGACGATGTTACGTGCACATGCCATTAACCACAGACAAGCTCCTACCACATCAGTTGGGGGGGGGGGGGGGTGTGTGAAGGGTACATCGGTAAATGTGAAGTTACATCGGTAAATGTGAAGTTACATTGGTAAATGTGAAGTTAATCAGTAAATGTGAAGTTACATCGGTAAATATTAAGTCAAGGTAAATGTCGGTAAATGTGAAGTTAATCAGTAAATGTGAAGTTACATCGGTAAATGTGAAGTTACATCGGTAAATGTGAAGTTAATAAGTAAATGTGAAGTTACATCGGTAAATGTGAAGTTAAATCAGTAAATGTGAAGTTACATCGGTGTCGTGTCCTCCTTTAAAGTGTCGTCCCTAGATTGAGGAGAGTCAACACCCACATTATAATATTTTTCTTTCCTATCAATATCCTGGAGAATACACCAGCTTCCGTCCAACACATTCCACCAGCCCGTGGACACCTATTCCTATCACTCTCTCACTGTCGTACTATGCCCCCTCTCATACTTCCCCAACGCAACATATTCAACAACTCTTGCTTCTAAAAATTAATAAAGATTAATTTATTAAAAGAAAAGTGTAACGTATATGAGACGTGTATGCGAAGAAAATGTGTGTCGTGTATTATAACACAAATGTATATGTCAGCCTTCAAAGTTCAGGATCTTAGTGCACACATCATGGCAAGGATTACACGACATCACACGAGTCAGTACAATAGACCTCACCGAAGTCGTATCCTTCTCTCCAGACATGTCCTCCTCCAGGAGCTCTGATGACAATGAGATCTGAATCCCATGTAAATATATAATCCGTGGAAAATACTATTATTGTTCCTAACACAACGGTTCCTATTAGTTCTGTATTTTCACTCTTAAACAGTCAATGTATCTAGACAAAAATGGCTTGCTTTATTCACTAGATATAGTCTGAAAGTTCTGATTTCCTAGATACATGGAACAACTACACTTCAATGTTTGGTTTCATCTAATGTGAACATCAGTTCCTACTGATCTAGTTCCTCATGGGCTGAACATCCATCACTTCAGGTGTGTTAACGATTGGTATTCACTCATGTAGGATACATATACCATTAGGCTCCACCGAGCAATGTGTATTAACTTCTTCCGTTGCGAAAGTTGCTGGCCCATCTCTCCACATCATAATTTATCCGGGATCGGATTTTTCATTGGTTCCGGGTTCTTCATTCCAACCAGAGGGAACCTGTAACATAAATCATACAACCGGTGATAGCCTCCCCGTCACTGATCTCTATTAGATGATCGTGGCCATCGGCCTCGCTCAGAAAATAAAGTGAACCTACTCTGTCAGGGACAGATGACTGAACACATAGGTTATCATCAGGCCAAGACAAGAAAAAAAATCAACAAACAGAATGCGGAACCCCGCCCACCAGGGACACCTACGGGAATATCCCAATTATCCCTCATTACTCAATTCTCAACTAGTAAAGCTTATCAACACTTCACTAATCTATTCTCAACTAACAGTGCTAAGTATCACTCTAGTTTTAACAAGACTACTGCCTATATTAATTAGGCCTAAATAGACTATATTGACTACCTTATGCAAAACCGCCTCATTCCGGGATGGCTACTACACTTTGCCATAACGACACATGCTAGTTAATATTAAATTAATCTAACACTGTAGAGCTCTCCCACAAACACGTCCATCATAATCCACGGTTTTGGTCAACACTGTTTCTCCCAATCATGGTTTATGGCAAAACCTAAAATTGGTCACGTGACGGTATTCTTCCTGTCCACACAGGTGTTATTTGGACATCTCATCCATTGTCAAGAATCCATTCTCCCTCGCTTAGTCACTGTCAAAGTTGTCATCACTTGTTTTGACCTCCCCAACAAGCTAGCGAGTTACTGTATGATCCCAACAACAGTTGTCAATAGCAATCTGCCAATCTGCGTGATGTCCGGAAACTCTATATGTCAGATGGACTGTTTTCTTCCGAGCTGAGTACTTCCGCTTTCAATCCGACCTGTTTATAAACTGTCAAAGCGATGTATGTTTCAGCTCACCCACTTCCCCTACACATCTGCAGCTGTTACCTCTGCCCGACCTGTGATGGGTGACATCCGATTGCAACCAGGATCCGACAGGTTCCATCTGTATTCGAATGTTGACAAACTGTCAAAGCGATGCAGGGACCCGTCTCACTCACCACCGAGTGTTCCCAATCCGTCGACCAGATGTACACGTGCAGCTACAAATATTGTCCTGGGATTTTGACATCCGATTTGTTTTTTCTGTTAGTTAAAATAGTTGTCGCTGGCAGATAGTCCGTTTAATCAGAAAGCCTCTATAATAATCAACGGGTTAAACGCAAGGTTTTATTTTGTGACAATCGGTAAATGTGAAGTTAATCGGTAAATGTGAAGTTACATCGGTAAATGTGAAGTTACATCGGTAAATGTGAAGTTAATCAGTAAATGTGAAGTTAATCAGTAAATGTGAAGTTACATCGGTAAATGTGAAGTTACATCTGTAAATGTTAAGTATCAGTAAATGTGAAGTTACATCGGTAAATGTGAAGTTAATCAGTAAAAGTGAAGTTACATCGGTAAATACGAAGTTACATCGGTAAATACGAAGTTACATCGGTAAATGTGAAGTTAATCAGTAAATGTGAAGTTACATCGGTAAATGTGAAGTTACATCGGTAAATGTGAAGTTACATCGGTAAATGTGAAGTTACATCGGTAAATGTGAAGTTACATCGGTAAATGTGAAGTTGCATCGGTAAATGTGAAGTTGCATCGGTAAATGTGAAGTTGCATCGGTAAATGTGAAGTTACATCGGTAAATGTGAAGTTACATCGGTAAATGTGAAGTTACATCGGTAAATGTGAAGTTACATCGGTAAATGTGAAGTTACATCGGTAAATGTGAAGTTACATCGGTAAATGTGAAGTTACATCGGTAAATGTGAAATTACATCGGTAAATGTGAAGTTACATCGGTAAATGTGAAGTTGCATCGGTAAATGTGAAGTTGCATCGGTAAATGTGAAGTTGCATCGGTAAATGTGAAGTTAATCGGTAAATGTGAAGTTAATCGGTAAATGTGAAGTTAATCAGTAAATGTGAAGTTACATCGGTAAATGTGAAGTTACATCGGTAAATACGAAGTTACATCGGTAAATACGAAGTTACATCGGTAAATGTGAAGTTACATCGGTAAATGTGAAGTTACATCGGTAAATGTGAAGTTACATCGGTAAATGTGAAGTTACATCGGTAAATGTGAAGTTACATCGGTAAATGTGAAGTTACATCGGTAAATGTGAAGTTACATCGGTAAATGTGAAGTTACATCGGTAAATGTGAAGTTAATCAGTAAATGTGAAGTTACATCGATAAATACGAAGTTACATCGGTAAATGTGAAGTTACATCGGTAAATGTGAAGTTACATCGGTAAATGTGAAGTTAGATCGGTAAATGTGAAGTTACATCGGTAAATGTGAAGTTACATCGGTAAATGTGAAGTTACATCGGTAAATGTGAAGTTATATCAGTAAATGTGAAGTTAATCAGTAAATGTGAACTTACATCGGTAAATGTGAAGTTAATCTAGTAAATATGAAGTTACATCGGTAAATGTGAAGTTACATCGGTAAATATTAAGTCAAGGTAAATGTCGGTAAATGTGAAGTTACATCAGCAATGTTTTCTCGTCTATATACCATTCACCTATTTCCCAATACGGACTCCACCATTCACACAGCAGTGAACGATTCCGGGAACTTATCGAAGCTGTATATTAGAATTGGGAATGATAACCTGTAAACAGCAGGTCCAATATATCGACTGAATGTCCCCCCCCCCCCCACCCTTTCCTCTCTCTCTCTCTCTCTCTCTCTCTCTCTCTCTCTCTCTCTCTCTCTCTCTCTCTCTCTCTCTCTCTCTCTCTCTCTCTCTCTCTCTCATGAAAACAGTGAAGAAATATGCACCAATTTCATGAGGTCTGATTATGCTAGACTGTCTAAAACTTGTTGCAATTGCATGCTGTTTTCTGCTCGCCGAAAATACATCATCTAATTTTCAAGTCAAGAAAATGACTGGCCCTTGCACCCGAACAACGCTAGCCTTGTTGGTGCCTACACGCAGGCGCTCCTGCGGTGCACATTATCTTTCAGACATTCCTGACACCACTTTTAGGGCGACGATATTCCCTGTTGACCCATGATCCATTGGTGTTGCCTCGGCCCAAGTGAGCTCCCGTAATAGTGGGTAATTTACTGCCGCATTGGCGAGTACAGCACGACCTTTGTGCTGATTCTGTAATAATCGTTTAGTGGTATGTAGAATTGAAGTGATTTAATTTGCTACCTGGGTTTAAGGGTATCGCTTTTCTTTCTCGGGTTTGTCTTTTTTCGGTGCGTTGATTGCAATGAAAGCAGGTGAGGAACGGCAAACTGGCAGACAGACATGGGTATGTAGGAAGGTGGATGGGTGGCTTTGGATTTGGGTGGTTAGACAGGTGGGCAGATGGGTGGGTGTATGGATTGATTAGGTTTAGATTGACAAACAGATGCACGGACAGATAGATGGACGGATGTATGGGTTGGTTATGTTTAGACAGAGAGACAGTCAGTTAGACAAATAAACATATCTCTATCGATCGATGGGCGGATAGGTGGATGGATCGACTGGGGTTAGTGGATGAATTAGTGGGTAGGTATACCGACTGACAGACATGTATGTGAACAGACCAGACAGGTAAACTTATGGAACTGATAATGAATTGAAATGCACACATGCGCGCGCGCGCACACACACACACACACACACACACACACACACACACACACACACACACACACACGTGGATGTGAGTCCATAAACGGAGTCATATAAAATAGACGCATGAATGGGGTTGAAATGAATAATAAATATATGGTGGGCTGCTGATTGCATTGGCTGGCAAGTATAACGAGCGTCAATGCGAGGGGGATACGTCAACATTGTTCCAAGTGTTTTCTTTGCTGGTTCCGTCAAGTGCAGCGGCTAATGCATCAGCCAAAGTTGATTTTTACCTGCACCCCTTCGCTGACACATGTTTCTTAAGATCACTCCTCGCTGTTTCACGTAGATTGCCAACAATGAAAACAAATGGAAGATACGATGTGGTGAAGTCGAGAGGTAGGCAACCAATTCTATTATTAACATCGCTATTTTAAAGGGAATGGTGGCCATATAAAAATAGCCAAATCCTCGACAATTAAGACCACGTGATGTGTTAGACGTGTTGTACCGGAAGCGGGTAAACAATCGCGCCATTGTGCCTCCATATGCATACAATCGACCTGCCCAGGAAGTCTGCATATTTTATGAGAGTGGTTCTCAAACTGTACAGGAATAACCAGCAGTGTCTCGGGATCCGCGATTGAGTGGTGACTAGACCGCCGCTTGCCGTTCCCGTGATCATGGGTTCGAATCCTCATCGAGGCGAATTTCGGAAACTTGACCTGAACTCCCAGATCGACGCAGCCTAAAATTCGTACCAGGAAATGTCTTGGGAAGTTAAGGCGGTCGGCATGATACCGACCACATGACCCCTCTAATGCCGATTGATCTATAATGAGATGGGTCTAGCACTTTATGCTCAATACGCATTAAGGTGAGTAAAAGGGTTGTTCAGTGACCTTTGCAACTGTGTGTTCGCTGCCATATCCGCTTTATGAATGGATTTGGTTTGGTTTTCAAGGACTGTCTTCAGCACATGACTCTATCAATGCTATGCAGCAGCGGCGAGAATATCAATGTCCGTATATAGAAGCATCAGACATGAGATATTCCTTTTTCTCTACGTTTCAGTCATTTTGCCACGGCAGTTTCTGTGTGGCCTACAATTTATTGGTCGATCGACTGCTGATATAAATGTTAGCGTGCTTGGAACAGCTTTAGATTACCCTTTTCTGAGAAGGTCGCTGGTAAGGAGCTCTGGGATTACAAATTGGCAATCATTACTGTTGTATAAGAAATCCCATTAATTATATTACAGTTCATGGAGCCCAGCCTGATACTCTTAGTGCTTGTTCTGGATCAGAATGGCCAGCATTGCCCTCCACTTGTCTTTTTCATCTAATATTTTATGAAGTTCGTGTTGCTTAGCAACGTCTGGCCGAGTTCGGGAGCCCCGGGTTCGAATTCTCGGTAAGGTGATTGGTTGTTTTTTTGTTTTTTTTTTTCTGTGGAGGGCAAAAATAAAACCCTAACCTGCAGTTGGCGGTGACTGCACTAGCCAAGCGGCCATAATTCCACAGGCTCAAGACTTCCCTGCCCTCTAACACAAGGTACTATTGGCAGTAATGCATGATAGATAATGTTGCGTATTCCACACAAGGCAGGATGGTTTTCATGACCAGATGGCTGCGGGTTCGACCCAGTCCTAGAAATAGGTACCAGAAAAGTGTCTAAGGGTTATAGTGGACGACATGGTGCTGACTACATCGCCCCTAGAGCATCGTTTAGTCACGATAATATGTGCGTAACGTAGCACAGTATGCTAAACATGCCACGATGATAAAGAAATTGGTGTTTCCTATTGTAGCCCTTAGGTGAGGAGGTGGTCTGCAAAACTTTCAGAATTCATTTGGTGATGATAGGACAGCAACACTAACCATTTAACATAGAAGGTAATGTGTAATCTTTTCAATACCTTTACCTCGTTTAACTTCAGAAAAGTTATAATTAGGGCCCGTCCAAGAATGGGCTTCCGGTACAATGGCGACGAAATGAAGCATTATTTTTCGGGGAGACGCTGTTTCGTTTTTTCCTGTGGATTTCCTGGGGATTTCATGTGGATATCATGTGGATAATGTTTTCCTGTGGATTATGTAATGTTATTTTGTGTTCGTTTATTGGAAGTTTTCAAAATAAGCCACGGAAGGCAGGTGGTGGATGAAATTTTGAGGGCAGCCGACATATATTTGTTGGTCATGGTCTCGAGTTTCGCGACGGCAGGCAGAGGATCTCTTTCGAGAGACAATGGTTGCGGCATTCGGCCAGTATGGTCACTGCCATAAAGGAAAGCAACGAACGACAAACTACCTCTTTGAAAGTGCCTAGTACATTATGATTCGCTTAAAGACTGATCATCGCAAGACAAGGACAGAGACATTAAAATTAGCAACATGGAACGTTAGGACGTTAAATGACGACGGAAAATTAGAGAACTTAAAACAAGAAATACAAAGAGAAAAAATTAATATTTTAGGGATGTGCGAAACGAGATGGACAGGAGCGGGCATCAAGATAGATGATTTTAAGATTGATTATGTGGTTGTTTCGGGATTTGAAATTTAAATATTGAGCACAACCCACTACTGGCAACGCCGATCTCATTCTGGTATGAACCTAAGGCCTATCCACGTCAATATGGAAGCACTATACTCGAGTTTCGCCCTCATTTGAGCTCGTCAGTAGTGCATATCCCTGACTGGATCCGGAAACAGTCCTGGATCACGCGTGTGAAGCGGGTGTATAACCACGCGGCACAATAGCCTGAGCATAGCCTACGATGGGTAGCGTTGTGATGTTCTGTTGTGATAATTTGGTGTGTCCAGTGTGTGCCGCGTGGTTATACACCCGCTTCACACGCGTGATCCGGGACTGTTTCCGGATCCAGTCAGGGATATGCACTACTGACGAGCTCAAATGAGGGCGAAACTCGAGTATAGTGCTTCCATATTGACGTGGATTTTAAGATTATTTATTCTGGAGGTGAAGATCGACACAGGGGAGTGGCAATAATTTTGGACCGGAAAACATCAAAATCTGTTCAAGGATATTGGGCCGTGTCGGACAGAGTTATATTAGTTAAATTGAGTGGCAGACCTTTTAGCATAAATGTTATTCATGTATATGCCCCAACAGGAGAGTCCAGTGAAGATAGTGTAGAGGAATTCTATAATGACATAGTCTGCCTTAAAGAAATGTAAAAATTCAGAAATAAACATCATAATAGGAGACTTCAATGCAAAAGTAGGAAATCAAGGTGATAGATACACAGTAGGAAACTATGGTTTAGGAGAGAGAAATGAAAGAGGATACAGACTTGTAGAGTGGGCTAAAGAAAAGGAAATGATTGTAGGAAACACCTGGTTTAAGCAACACCCTAGAAGATTATGGACATGGAGGAGTCCTGATAGCAGGATCAGAAACCAGATTGACTACATTCTGATTAGTAGAAGATTTAGAAACGCACTAACAGTAGCAAAAACAGTTCCCAGTGCTGATTGTTATAGTGACCACAGACTACTCACAGGAATATTGAGGATAAAGCTGAAGAAAGTCAAGTGTATAACAGGAAACACTAAATATGATTTGTGTACATTGAGTAATGACAAGGAAATACAAAACAAATTTAACATAGAAGTACAGAACAGATTTTATATATTGTCTGATCTAGAGATATTATTCCAGGATGTGAATGATCAATGGGAAATGTTAAAGAATTCAATCAGTTTGTCTGCAGAAACAACTATTCCAAAATTAAAGAAGGTGGGTCGTAAGAAATGGATGACTGAAGAAATTTTAAACCTAATGGAAACAAGAAGACTCAACAAAAATAATCTTGCCAAATATGAAGAAATTCAGACAAGTCAGATTATTATGTAAGAAGGCAAAAGAATCATGGCTTGAGGAAAAGTGCTTAGAAATTGAAAAACAACACAACAGTTAAAATACCAAATTAGTGCACAAAAGAATTCAGGAACTTACTAATAAAAGAACAAGTACATCAACGGGCTGTCTAAAAACTAAAGATGGCAAAATCATAATAGAAAAAGATCAGATTCTACATGTATGGACAGATTATGTGAACAACCTGTATAATGATAACAGAGAGGAACAGTATGATATTAGATTTAATAATGAAGGACCACCAATTTTAAAGATGGAGGTTCAAAATGTTCTTAAGCATGTGAAAGCTGGCAAGGCCCCCGGTGCAGATAACATCACAACAGAAATGATTAAAGCTTTAGAAGAATTTGGACTAGAGCAAGTCACCAGACTGCTGAACACACTATATGATACTGGAGATATACCTTCTGAATTATGTAATTCTGTATTTATTGCAATCCCAAAGAAATCAGGAACCTTGGAATGTGATCAACATAGAACAATTAGTATAATGAGTCACATCACAAAGATCTTGTTTCGAATTATCATGCAAAGAGCGAGGAAGAAAATACAACCTGAAATAGGGGAAGAACAATGTGGGTTTGTAGAAGGAAAGGGTACAGTAAATGCTGTGTATATGCTGCGAGCAGTTATTGAACGTGCTATAGAAGTAAACAAAGATATACATCTTTGCTTTATTGACTACACAAAGACTTTTAATAGAGTTAGAGATTTCAACATGGTGGATTTGCTTGCAGATCTACAAATTGATGGGAAAGACATTAGACTTATAAAAAACATATATTGGAAACAACAAGCTGCCATAAGGATTGATAATGAAGTGGGACAATATCAACCTATTAAGAGAAGTGTTAGGCAGGGATGTGTAATGTCTCCAGATCTTTTTTCCCTATACAGTGAAAATATTTTCAGAAATGTAGAAGACATAAATGGAATCAGCATTGGAGGACGAAACAAAAATAACATTAGATATGCAGATGATACAGTATTGATTGCAGACAATGCACAGGATCTGCAACAATTAGTAGACGCGGTTGTTGTCCACAGTGAGCGGCTGGGATTGGAATTAAATTGTAAGAAGACACAGGTTATGGTCGTCACTAGGAAGAACGAAGTACCACAATGTAATATAGAAGTAAATGGGAATATTCTTCAACAAGTGAATCGGTACAATTATCTTGGAACAGTATAACATCTGATGGGAGATGCCTTGAAGAGATTAGAACAAGAATTGCTATGGCGAAAATAGCCTTTAGCAAGATGAAAAACATTCTGACCAATAAAAAGATGTCAATTGAAACGAGAAAAAGAGTCTTGAGGGGGTACATAGAGCCTGTTCTTTTGTATGGATGTGAAACTTGGACAATATGCAGTCAAACTGAAAAAACATCTGATGGCTTCAGAAATGTGGTTTCTAAGGAAAATGCAAAGAATACCATGGACAGATAGAAAAACCAATGACCAAGTACTACAGGAGACAAATGAACATCGTAAAAAACTGATTATAGAAAGTAGACGTAGACAGTCAACATTTTTTGGACATGTTATGAGAAGAAATGGACTGGAGAACTTAGTGACAACTGGCAAGATTGAAGGGAACAGACTGTCACAAAATGAAACCGTGTGTTTATCCGGTTGATTATTACAGAGGATTTTCGGATTAAGCGGACGATCGACCAGCGACATCGATTTGTACTAACAGAGTAAACACAGTTGTACACGTTACATCGTGTCAGCCCATAAACACATTTGGTGGTGAGGGAGAAGGATATGGAATGGTTCCGTTTGTCATCTATACTGCCGGACATCAGACGGAAATGGCTGCTGGGATTGTCACCACGGAACAGAAGAGTGACAAGTTTGTCAACATTTGAATGCAGATGGAAGCCGTGAGATCACAGGGGCAGATGTAAAACGGAAGTACCTAGTACGGAAAACAGTGCATCTGTAAATTCTTGGTTTCCGGAACATCAAGATGATTGGCAGCTTGGTATCGAAACTCTTTGCTGGGAGTTTACAGAAACTAGCTGGCTTGTTTTGAGAATCTAGGCAATTACTGACAACTTTGACAGGATTTAAGCCAGGAAAATAGTTCTTGACAGGGGATGATTTGCCACTGTGCCACCTGTGTGGGGGAGTAAAGGATAACGTCACGTGGACAACTTTGGTAGTTTGCCATATAAACTCGAGTTGAGATCAACTAGGGTGGACTTGAATAATGCTCTAGACAGAGTGCAGGGCACTGCAGTGCCAGTGGAAATAATATCTACCGTGTGTTAATTAGTGACTTAATTTTACACGTGCCTATATGGCAGATGTAGATATGATTTATAGGACTGCAGTAGTGCCATTTAAGGTATAACTTATTATAATATATTCGTTATAATTACTATAGACTGTGGCCTTGTTAAACTATAGTGGGATGATTAGCACTGTTAGTGGAAAATAGCTAGAGTAGTGAAGTGATACTTGGCTCTGTTAGCTAAAATAGATTAGTGAAGTGTTGATAAGCTTTACTAGTTGAGAATTGAGCAATGAGGGGTAATTGGGATCTTCCTGTAGGTGTCCCTGGTGGGCGGGGTTCCGCATTCTGGTTGCTGATTTTTTCTTTGTCATAGCCTGATTCGGCTCTAGGTGGGTAGCTAATCTACTCTATGACTAAGTCTAGTTAGCTAAAGATCATTAAGCAAGGTGATAGGCTTACACTCAGCCGAAGGGATCAGTGACTAGTACTATCACCAGATGTGTTGTTTCTATCCTAGGTTCCCTACCAGATCCAAGGAAACTCTACAAGTTTTGGGAAAGAATTAAAAAACCCATTCTGAAGAACACCAGTTCAAGAGTCAATAAAGTTGCATACAGAAACGTAACTTACGCTAGAAGGAAATTGATTCATCAAAGAGAGTGATGCATACTGATGCACCACACAGCATCAGACAGTAGTAACGAACCGAGAACCGGCTAAGAGTACCTAGTGTTAGTACAGTAACAATTAACATTAGTAATTAGCACTTATGGACTGAATGGTTCGATGTGCAACGAGGATGATCTGTCTACTAACTAACTAACTAACTAACTGCGTACACACTACAAAAGACTTGTGCAGTTTGTTAAGGAACGTTAGGAACGGACATTGTGTAGAGTGCAACCGGTCCATGATTAACTGTTAATACCACCGGTGTCTATTTCGGATGTTCATGAAATTGGATTACCAGAGGTCTACAGAGGCAAAGCATTATCCGGCAAGATGGTTCCGGCAACGGGTGAGACGTACTTGTTCTGACGTAACGTGCTGTGGTCTATCTTTGCTGTGATCAGCTGACTGAGTTGATGTCTGAGAGACAGAGTCTACACACTTTATAGAACACGTCACACATTTTCTTCGCATACACGTCTCATACACGTTACACTTTTATTTTAATAAATTAATCTTTATTAATTTCTAGAAGCAAGAGTTGTTGAGTATGTTGCGTTGGGGAAGTATGAGAAGGGGGCATAGTACGACAGTGTGAGAGTGATAGGAAAAGGTGTCCATAGGCTGATGGAGTGTGTTGGACGGAAGCTGGTGGATTCTCCAGAATATTGAGGGGGAAAAAAATAATATTATAATGTGGGTGTCGGATCTCCTCACTCCAGGGACGACACTTTAAAGGAGGACACGACATTATTGGGGGCTCGTAAACGTGATATTTGGACAGTGGGATCTCTCGTAAACGGGATCTTTGGACAGCGGGATCTATCGTAAACGTGATCTTTGGACAGCGAGATCTCTCGTAAACGGGATCCTTGGACAGCGGGATCTCCCGTAAACGGAATCCTTGGACAGCGAGATCTCCTGCAAGCAGGAACGTTTGACAGGGGGATCTTCTGACAACGGGGTCCTTTGACACGGGATCCTTAGTTATAGGAGGGAGATATCAGTTTGGAGAATCCAGCTAGAGTGAATGTGGATAGGGGTTAGGACTAATATCTTACCTGTTCACACTTCACACGTCTGCATAGGTCTGTGGTCCTGATTCTACTCTTGTCACTGAGTGAATGTACTGTGTGTGGTAATATCTAGATTTATAGTACTTGTTCATATATCGGTATAGTAATTTGCAGTTATATTGTACTAGACCTGCTAGCTTACCTCTCTGTATAATGGCCACCCCTAAACTTAGCACGTTAGAATTAAAGGCAAAGGGGGAAGAAATGGGATTGGCTGGGTCTTCTCTAACGGATTACATACAGGAAGTGGAGAGAGAGTATCGTCAAGCGGAACGGGAAGAGCGAAAGGCCGAGTTGGAATTGAGAAGGGAAGCTGAGCAAGCAGCTAGGAAATTGGAAGCTCAGCAAGCAGCTAGGAAATTTGAAGCTGAGCAAGCAGCTAGGAAATTAGAAGCTGAACAGGAAGCACAGAAAAGGGAGCACGAGTACCGGATGAGGGAACTCGAGTTGAAGAGTCAATCTAATGGAGAAACTGGGGGAGCAGTTGGAGGTTCCTCCATCCCAGGATCAACACCAGTAGGTGGACATGGGTACCATGCTATGAAGTTTCCTTTAGCGGTCTACGAGGAGGACAAAGAGAAGATTGACCAATACCTTCAACGCTTCGAGGCTATGTCAGTTGCTATGGGTCTGGAGCGTAACAAATGGAATCTTAAGCTATCCCAGGGATTACACGGGACGGGATACGAGGTTTATACTCGCCTGCCACCAGGACATGAGAACAATTATGATGAGTTAAAGACGGCTCTGCTGAAACGATTCGAGGTTACGTCACATACCTACCGGAAAAAATTTCGAGCAGCGAAACGAGAACCGGGAGAGTTGTTTGCCGCCTACAGTTTGCGTCTTAAATCTTATCTCCATAAGTGGATGGATTTGGGGGGGTTCGCACATGACTATGAGAGTCTGGAAGAGCTCATGGTGGTCGACCAGCTGAAGAAGCAAATGTCTAAACCTCTCAGGACGTTCCTGGGAGAACAAGGAGCGGAACGTATTGACCTCGTGACTAAATTAGCAGAACGGTTCGTCGAAGTACATGGGGAGGCAGGGGAAAACCTTTCCACCAACTCCAAAACTCAAGAGAAACATGACAAGAAGAAAACCAAAAACTCAGGAACAAAAAAGTGGGAACCTTATGTGCAAAAATCAGAGGATAGTTCAGAGACGAAGAAGGAGGGAAGCAAGAGCACTTCAAGCTCTACACCAAAACGACCGTGGTCGGAGAAGTGGTGTTCAATTTGTAAGTCACCCTCTCACAATACGAGGGACTGCAAATCGAAGGCTAAGAACCCTCACTTTGCAGCATGTCAAGTGACTTCCAAGGAGGTTGTCACGGAAAATGCCAAGGTCAACAAGGAAGCTCGCCACCAGGAGAGCTCACTCAAGTCCGACAATAGAAAATCTAGGACAGGGAAATGGTGCAACCAATGCAAGTCAAACACGCACAATGCTATTGACTGCAAGGGAAAGTCAGGAGACACTCAATTCGTCGTGTGCTCAGGAAAACCTAAGGTGGAGCCCACCGAACAGGTCGAGGCCGAGGAAGAGACTCCAGACCAGGAAAAACCACCTGTAGTGGAATTGGTAGAGGTTAACGGTCGTCAAGTGGAGTGTTTATACGACACAGGACTGGACGGGGAGGCCGTGATTTCTGCGGATCTGGTACATCCAGAACAATTCACAGGTGAAACATTGGATATACAGCCTGCACAGAAGAGTGCTGTACCCATGAAGTTGCCTATTGCTAATGTGGAGATTCGGTCAAGGTACGTCACCGGCACCATCAAGGCCGCTGTATTGACCGATCCCATTTTTCCAGTCATCCTAGGTTGTCGGTATGTCTTTCTGGGAATGCCCAGGGAGCCAATCCATATGGGAGCAATGCAGACTCGCTCTCAGACGAAAACGGAAGAGGCAGACGCAATTGTGACTAACCCAATGCCGGGGGAGCTACGAACTGCCCAGAGTGAGGATGATACTTTACGTCCTTGCTACAAAAAGCTGCAGAAAAGTGCTGATCCACCAGGACGGGGGCAGTACTACATGAAGAATAGGATACTCTACAGGAGAGCAGGAAGGGGAGACAACCTATACGGTCAGTTGGTCGTCCCGAAAGCTCATCGGTCCCAGATTCTTCATATGGGGCATACCATCTCCTTTAGTGGACACATGGGGATTGCCGCCACCATGCAGCGGATTTCCTGCCACTACTATTGGCCGGGAATGACAGATGATGTGCGTCGGTATGTGAAGTCATGCCCTGAGTGCCAGAGGGTGGCACCGAAACACTGGACAGCACCGGTGGTGTTGGGTGAGATGCCCATCATGAACTCTCCTTTCGAGAGGGTAGCCATCGATATCGTGGGTCCACTTCCCAGGACTAGGAAGAGGAACATGTATATACTCACAATGGTGGATTGCTGTACAATGTGGGGGGAGGCTATACCGTTGACCACGATTGACTCGAAAAGAGTGGCGGACGCACTGATGGAGGCCTTTACCAGATTAGGCTTTCCGGATCAAATTCTGACGGACAATGGATCACAGTTTTGTGGAAAACTCATGGAGGAGGTATTTAGGGTGTTTCACTCTAACCACATACATACCAGCCCTTATCACCCTCAAGCCAATGGACAAGTGGAGCGTTTCAACGGCACGTTGATGACAATGCTCAGGAAATTGGCGCAGGAAAAACCTGATAGGTGGGATGAATATATCCCAGCAGCACTCTTTGCCTATCGGGAAGTTCCTCATGGCTCAACAGGACTACCACCCGCTACGTTGCTGTTTGGTCGTCCAATCAAAGGACCGTTGGAAGCCATGTTGAGGAGTTGGACTGAAGAGGGGACGTCAGAAGAAGTGATCTCATCCTATCAATACGTGGAGGAACTGAAAGAAAAACTCCACAAGGGATGGACTCTGGCAAATCAAAACTTGAAAAAGGCCAGAAAAAGACATGCGGCTTACTACAACCGTAGGTCTAAAGAAAGATCTCTAGAGGTAGGAGATAGTCTTGTTGCTACTCCCAACGGGAAACAACAAACTGGAGATAGGTTGGCAAGGACCATTTCCCGTGGAAAGGGTAATATCCAGAACCAACTATCAAATCCGGATCCGGGGAAAGTCGAAGATTTTCCATATCAATCTCTTGCGGAAATACGAAGAGAGACCCGGAGACAAGGCAGCTCACCTCATGGCAATGGCAGTTGCAGTGGAGACAGAAGTGGGAACAAGCGAGGGCAGGGAATATCCCTTAGTACACCAGGAAACCTATAGGGATGTGCAAGTGAACCCTGATCTGACCTCCCAGGAGAGGGAAAGGATAACCCAGGTTCTCAAGTCTCATAAGGAGATACTGACTGATAAACCAGGACGAACGAGGTTGGTGGAGTTCGAGATGACTTTGACCACACAGGAGCCTGTTCGCCAAAAGGTTTACCCAGTGCCATTCTCTAAAGAAAAGGCCCTGGAGGAGGAAATAAAAAAACTGCTGGAGGATGACGTGATTGCACCGTCCACATCCCCATACAATGCGGGGGTAGTTTTGTTACGCAAACCAAGTGGAGAACACAGGTTGTGTATAGATTACCGACTTCTGAACAGTCATACACAGTTTCAGGTGGAACCTTTGCCGAATCCAACTCAGTTATTCGCTAGGCTCCATAAGGCTCGGTACTTTTCAAAGGTGGATCTGAGTCGGGGGTACTATCAGATACCAGTCAAACCGGAGATTCGACCACTGTTAGCTTTCAGTACACCCAGTGGACACTACGAATTCAAGGTCATGCCCTTTGGACTCAGCAATGCACCCAGTGTGTTTACACGCATGATGAGGACTTTACTAGATCCGTTACAGGATCCATCCATCATCTCATTCATGGATGATATTCTGATTTCCAGTGACAGCCTGGATGACCACTTACAATCCTTGGAGAGAGTGTTTAATAGGCTCAAGGAAGCTGGGCTTACCGCTCGTCCAACCAAGTGCATGATTGGTTACCAGACTCTGGAATTTCTAGGTCACACCATCACTCCCGGACACATTGTCCCAGAAGAGAAGAACCTGGAGAAAATCAGAAATGCACCAAGGCCAAAAACGAAGAAGGATGTGCGATCTTTTCTCTCGTTGTGTGGGTTCTACCACAAATTTATCCCACATTTCACGGAACTGGGAGCTCCGTTGACAGAAACCTTGAAAAAGGGATTACCGGATCAAATCATTTGGACACCAGAATGTGAGAATGCCTATAGTCAGTTAAAGGAGGCCTTGGTCAGCAAACCTGTATTACAGCTCCCTGACCTTTCCAAACAATTTGTGTTGAGAACGGATGCAAGTGCGATTGGAATTGGAGCCGCTTTGTTACAGGAAGGAAAAGACGATGCTTCGGTTTTGAGACCTGTAGCATACGCAAGTAAGAAACTTCTACAGACGGAGAGGAATTATTCAACCGTCGAGAGAGAATGCTTGTCCCTCGTATGGGCAGTGCAAAAATTTCAGCCATATTTGTATGGAGTTAAGTTTCGGGTCCAGTCAGATCATCAGCCCCTGATGTTCCTGGCTACTTCTCAGAAGCTCAACGCACGTTTGATGCGGTGGTCGTTGTTACTTCAACCGTATAATTTCACAGTAGAGTACATTCCTGGGAAGGAAAATGTTGGAGCGGATTTCTTGTCAAGACACCCAGCTCCTGAAGAAGAAGAATGAATCATCTGGATTAAACTCACGGTGGAGAAGAGTGAGATGGACTACTCTCTTAGGAGGGGGCCTATGTCACAAAATGAAACCGTGTGTTTATCCGGTTTATTATTACAGAGGATTTTCGGATTAAGCGGACGATCGACCAGCGACATCGATTTGTACTAACAGAGTAAACACAGTTGTACAGGTTACATCGTGTCAGCCCATAAACACATTTGGTGGTGAGGGAGAAGGATATGGAATGGTTCCGTTTGTCATCTATACTGCCGGACATCAGACGGAAATGGCTGCTGGGATTGTCACCACGGAACAGAAGAGTGACAAGTTTGTCAACATTTGAATGCAGATGGAAGCCGTGAGATCACAGGGGCAGATGTAAAACGGAAGTACCTAGTACGGAAAACAGTGCATCTGTAAATTCTTGGTTTCCGGAACATCAAGATGATTGGCAGCTTGGTATCGAAACTCTTTGCTGGGAGTTTACAGAAACTAGCTGGCTTGTTTTGAGAATCTAGGCAATTACTGACAACTTTGACAGGATTTAAGCCAGGAAAATAGTTCTTGACAGGGGATGATTTGCCACTGTGCCACCTGTGTGGGGGAGTAAAGGATAACGTCACGTGGACAACTTTGGTAGTTTGCCATATAAACTCGAGTTGAGATCAACTAGGGTGGACTTGAATAATGCTCTAGACAGAGTGCAGGGCACTGCAGTGCCAGTGGAAATAATATCTACCGTGTGTTAATTAGTGACTTAATTTTACACGTGCCTATATGGCAGATGTAGATATGATTTATAGGACTGCAGTAGTGCCATTTAAGGTATAACTTATTATAATATATTCGTTATAATTACTATAGACTGTGGCCTTGTTAAACTATAGTGGGATGATTAGCACTGTTAGTGGAAAATAGCTAGAGTAGTGAAGTGATACTTGGCTCTGTTAGCTAAAATAGATTAGTGAAGTGTTGATAAGCTTTACTAGTTGAGAATTGAGCAATGAGGGGTAATTGGGATCTTCCTGTAGGTGTCCCTGGTGGGCGGGGTTCCGCATTCTGGTTGCTGATTTTTTCTTTGTCATAGCCTGATTCGGCTCTAGGTGGGTAGCTAATCTGCTCTATGACTAAGTCTAGTTAGCTAAAGATCATTAAGCAAGGTGATAGGCTTACACTCAGCCGAAGGGATCAGTGACTAGTACTATCACCAGATGTGTTGTTTCTATCCTAGGTTCCCTACCAGATCCAAGGAAACTCTACAAGTTTTGGGAAAGAATTAAAAAACCCATTCTGAAGAACACCAGTTCAAGAGTCAATAAAGTTGCATACAGAAACGTAACTTACGCTAGAAGGAAATTGATTCATCAAAGAGAGTGATGCATACTGATGCACCACACAGCATCAGACAGTAGTAACGAACCGAGAACCGGCTAAGAGTACCTAGTGTTAGTACAGTAACAATTAACATTAGTAATTAGCACTTATGGACTGAATGGTTCGATGTGCAACGAGGATGATCTGTCTACTAACTAACTAACTAACTAACTGCGTACACACTACAAAAGACTTGTGCAGTTTGTTAAGGAACGTTAGGAACGGACATTGTGTAGAGTGCAACCGGTCCATGATTAACTGTTAATACCACCGGTGTCTATTTCGGATGTTCATGAAATTGGATTACCAGAGGTCTACAGAGGCAAAGCATTATCCGGCAAGATGGTTCCGGCAACGGGTGAGACGTACTTGTTCTGACGTAACGTGCTGTGGTCTATCTTTGCTGTGATCAGCTGACTGAGTTGATGTCTGAGAGACAGAGTCTACACACTTTATAGAACACGTCACACATTTTCTTCGCATACACGTCTCATACACGTTACACTTTTATTTTAATAAATTAATCTTTATTAATTTCTAGAAGCAAGAGTTGTTGAGTATGTTGCGTTGGGGAAGTATGAGAAGGGGGCATAGTACGACAGTGTGAGAGTGATAGGAAAAGGTGTCCATAGGCTGATGGAGTGTGTTGGACGGAAGCTGGTGGATTCTCCAGAATATTGAGGGGGAAAAAAATAATATTATAATGTGGGTGTCGGATCTCCTCACTCCAGGGACGACACTTTAAAGGAGGACACGACACAGACCAAGAGGAAGACCGAGAGGAAAATATCTGGATGGCTTGGCCACGTGGCATGGACGAGACATGAATACTGAGCTGATCCACGACTCTGGTGATCGAGTGAAATGGCGAGTCATGACCGCCCACGCTTTCCGGCATGGCACTTGATTGATTGATTGATTGATTGTCCAAGCCTCAGATTAATAATCCTGTGACCACATTTCCGAAATTAATTTGAAAGGGATTATTGTCCATAGGACGTAATGGCAACAGAAACACAGAAGCCACAAACAGTATGTTGCAAGATTTATTGCCTTGCATATTTCGCAGCATCTCGTCAGGTGCATGCTGCAGTGTTAAATATCACATCTTCTTCTTCTTCTTCTTCTTCTTCTTCTTCAGCGTTCCGAGCCATTGAGGTTCTTTGCTGCAAATACAATCCGTCTCCATTCGTCTCTCTGGTGGACCTTCTCTTGCCAGTCGTTGATTCCAAGTGCTTGTAGGTCTGTACATGTATTATCTCTCCACCGCCTTCTTGGTCTACCTCGGGGTCTACGGTCATTTATTTCCTGAGTGTAAGCGAGTTTTGTTTCCCTATTATCTTCCATTCTTTCTATATGCCCCAGCCATTGTAGTCTATTAGCCTTCATGATACCAGTGATTAGCGGGGACTTAACCAGATCATAAATGTCTTTGTTACTTCTTCTTTTCCACTCTCCACTTTGTGTATCCCTAATGGGTCCAAAGATGCGTCTTAAAATTTTGTTCTCAGAGGTTTGTAACAAGGCTTCGTCTCCTTTCGTTGTACTCCAGGTTTCAGATCCATACAGCACAACTGGTCTGATCAGTGTTTTGTATATTGTGATTTTGGTGTTACGAGATAGCGCCTTTGATTTTAGTAGATGTTGTAGTGCATAGTATATCTTATTTCCAGAGTTGATTCTAGTTTGTATTTCTTCCCTTATGATGTTGGAGCAGTTGAAGATTGTACCCAGGTATTTGTATGTTTCCGTTCTTTTAATGGTCATATTATCTATTTGTATGTGGCCAGAGTTTCTAGCCATTCCGTCTCTTGAAATTACCATATATTCTGTCTTATCTTGGTTGATAACCAGCCCCATCTGTTGGGCTTTTCCCTTTAAGTGAGTCAATATTTCCAATGTCTTTTGTTCACTTTGCCCTATAATATCTATATCATCTGCATAACCAAGCAGCTTGGATGTTCCTCCAATATCACATTCCTCCTTTACCTTCCTTACAACTTTCTCTAGAGCCAGATTGAAGAGTTAAATATCACATGCAATGAATAAATGAATAATTCTTTGGCTGAAATACTTAAAACACATAGTCTCTGAAGTTGTTTGAATGCAACATATTGTTTGTGGCATTATTTTGAACAGGTGTGTGTGTGTGTTATGACCTTGAAATTGCTTGAGTTATGGCCCTGGAATTTTCTGAATTGTGGAATATTGCCACCTGAATAGATCCACGCAGCTGACATTACGCTGGCAGGTTATGCCATTCGTACTGTGGCCATAAGCATTTCTTTATGAACGTCTTGTTAAGCATATTAAATAAAATCGCTGTGTTCATTAATGCTTCATTAACTCCATGCAAAAGCCATATTCTTCACACTTGAAACTATCAACGAGTTCTTCAATCTTCACTTTATTTTTAAATCACGCTAAAAAATGTTCAGCTCTGTGCATTCCAACCCTACCCCTAAGTAACATGTTCTGTCGTGTGCCACATATGTAGTTCAGTCCATCTTGCAATAACAAGATCTCCCGCGTGTCATATCTCAAACCCCACCCAACCCCCAGTAACGCATTCAGTCTTGCAAGCACCCACGGGACCCATCAAAGCTTCATCCGCGACAACCGGCGCACGAACGCACATAGCATGCAAATTGACTGTCTTAGAAGTAGAGAACTAGTACTCGGCAGCTTGAAGCCAACGTTTGGCAGATAAGATAAGTTTACTGTCTGATAAACAGTGGATAGTGCTATCTAGTGATACCGCATTCATCACCACAGCCCTATCACAAATAGTGGACAACTCGGTAACACCTTTAACATCGCAAGAAGTCAGTAAATATGTAAATCTCAAAGCAATTTTGATATATAGTTCGCAATAAACAGGGAAACGTTTATTTAAAATTTAATACTAACATATAAGTTAGTGAACAGTGCTTGTGATGAAGTAGATATTATCGGTTTGAGTACTGAAGTGTTATAGCCAACCTGCTATGATGTATAGCAGTAAATCCTGGAATGTGAACGAACAAACTTTGAAAAGCTTGGAGGCCGCGGAGATAGGATTTCTGAGACGAATGTTGCGAAAACCGTGAACGGTCAGAGTAATTAACGATTGCTTGGAGGTCATGGAGATTAGTTTCTGTTAAGAATGTTGTGAAAACCTTGGACGTTTAGAGTAATTAACGATTGCTTGGAGGTCATGGAGATAGGGTTCCTGAGACGAATGGTGCGAAAACCATGAACGGTCAGAGTAATTAGCGATTGCTAGGAGGCCATGGAGATAGTGTTTCTGTAAAGAATGTTGTGAAAACCTTCGACGGCCAGAGTAATTAGCGATTGCTAGGAGGCCATAGAGACAGAGTTTCTGAAAAGAATGTTTGCGAAAACCTTTGACGGTCAGAGTAATTAACGATTGCCTGGAAGAGGCAATGGAATTAGAGCAATTTACACAACTATAAGAAAGAGATAAACAGTATTCTTTAGTCGCAATGAAAAGAGAGGCACTGGGCAACATGGGGAGGTCAGGAAAGATCAGCGGTGGAAGAGACATAGGCAGACCGAGAGAAACGACGCTGGGTGGTCAAATACGATGGCGTGGAGTATGCTTTTCATCTGGCAAAAGTTACTTGTTCTCGGTGACTGTTATTGTTCACTACGAGCGACTGTAATAGTAATTGTGCTAACTAAACGGATAATTTATTGTTGCTGCTTCCGTATTGGCTTTCTTGTTTTTCGTACGCTGGTTTTCTGTTTGTTGCAGACGATTTGGAAGCAGTTTATTTTCATGTTATTCTCGTCGGTCGTTCGGAAAGGAATGACAAATTACTGAACGTAAATATTATTAAATTACAAACAGCTCACAATGTTGCGGTTGATTACGACATCATGTAAGGGACATGCAACTAATTTTGTTCACCTTGTCCTCTTTCTACTACTTAAGCACGCCCCCCCCCCCCCCCCACCTTTTTTTCTATATCCTTACGTGCTCAGATCACAGAAAGAAAAAGTGAAAACAGTCTTACGTTACCACTCGTGACGGGCAGTAGCTTCTGTAGAACAATACGCCACGCAATATGAATAACCCAATTCACCTCTAATATACGTAATAAGCAATACGAAAACAGTTTTACGTTTCCTGGTTTATGAGCGAGTTTCTGGAAAACAGCAGGGGAAGTCGGTTATGAAAACCAGGAGAGGCAAACCTGATTCGACCGTGATTCGATTAACGTTGCAACAGCGCCTGTGTGTGTTGCTCTAACACACGATCCGATGCATAGTTGGCGTGCCTGCCTCACTGTAGAACTAACACCTGGCACCGATCAGATGTCCGCCACAGGAATTTGTGTAGGGAGGTGTTTGAGGTTTACCTTCATCGTGAATTATTGGGGAGCCCAGTTTGCTTGTCTGCTTGTGTAGCCTGCTCCGTGGCGAAGGTTTTACGAACGCAGATCGTAATCCCGCATACCGTGTTCAAAACACAGCTGCGGGCGATTTGGCAGTAGACCGCCTTGCGTTAGTTTTTTACGAAATGGTATGGATGTCGGTGATTCAGAAAGCAATGGCAAATTACTGAATATAAACTTGCCAAGATATCACAAACAGTATAAAAATGCTGGGGTTGACTGCAACGTCCTGTAAGGGATATGCAACTAACTTTAACTGCTTGGGTAAAGAGTAAATGGCATTTGTGGGGGGAAAAAAGCCAGCGGTGTGATACGTCTTATAGTCTATGCCGTGTGGCGTTGGTGATCATGTCTGTCCACAGCTTGTATACAGATATGATATATGAGGGATCTGTAAAGGAGGTAGTTTGCGATTTCTTTCCTTCATGCCTTCATGACGTTATGGTCGATGACTGTAGCCATCATGTCTATATAGAGATCTTCTGCCTACCGTTGCGAAACTTGAGACCATAGCTAATAACTATTTGTCGGCTGCTCCGTCCATCACCTGTTAATGTCTTAAGACTAACCTGACCGGGGGAATACACGGGTACTTCACCTTGCCCAACGGTGTCCCGTAGACTAGCGGAAGGAAGGAGACGCCTTACTTCACTTGTGATAGGTGATACGCCCACTAGGTACTTGTTGTCAATGACGGTTCTTGTTCACTACAAGAGATTAATATTTTGTAAATTTGGCAATTTTACGCAACATGATTGTTGCTGTTGTCTCCGTGTTGGCTTCCTTGTTTTTCTTACGCTGAAATGAGTGCTGTCATCCACCCGGAAAAGGCGGCTGTTTTGTGGTGCTCTCTGGACAACAGGATTCCGAGAGCTGATGCCCCAAGCCTCACGATAGATGGTAGAAGCGCCAACAGAGATAACAAACTGAAGTATCTGGGAATCACATTTGACAGGAGCCTGTCCTTCAAGGACCATGTGGAGACGGTTGTGACAAGATCTCAAAAGGGACTCAATGCACTTAAAACTGGCTGCAATGGACACAGAGCAAAGAATGCTCTTCACACTATACCAGCACTTGATCCTCTCAGTGATAGATTATGGACTAGGACTGCTCACTGTCTCAAAGAGTCAGCTGGTGAAATTAGAGCGCATACAGAACGAAGCTATGCGGGTCATTCTAGGATGCACCCGAGACACCCCAGTAGTGTGTATGCGTTACATCCTTGGTCTGCCTACTGTTGCTGGTAGGCACAAGGTGATGCAGGCGAAAGCATACCTCAGAGTAGCTGCAGACACAGATCACCCGTTGCATGAGGCGCTGGACGTAGTGAAGGGTCAGAGACTGATAAGAGGGAAATCATGGATGGCTCAGGCGGAGGATACGATCAGACAGGTGTGCCCCTTGGAGAACATCAGGCGAGGAGAGGAGTGGGTCAGAGTGCCAGCCGTGCAGTCAGACATGTGCACATTGTGCAGGGAGTGGCCAGCAGGGTGCAGGGAGTGGCCAGCAGGGGCCACGGAAGTGGAAATTCAGCAACTAATTCAGGATACTACTGAGCGTAATCTTGCCAAGAAATCAAAAGACAGCTGAAAGATGCTGCTGTTGACAGCGATGTCCTGTAAAAGGATATGCGAATTAAAAAAAAAAAATTTCAGGATAATTCTCTCCCGGGCGATGTGATTATCTACACCAGGGGTCACCAAACTACGGCCCGCGGGTCGGATCCGGCCCGCGACGTCATTTCATCCGGCCCGCCGACGGTATTCGAACTTGCTTGATATAAAGTATGGAACACGAGACGTTGTGATACAATTTAAATGTAAATATTATGTTTAAAATAATAGGAGATCTTCTGGCTGCTATGTGTCTTAAATTTACTATTTTCAATTATAAATTATTGTATCTAGATTTTCTTGTTTATTGTAATGTTTGCTTATTTCGCGCCATCCCATGTCCTTCTCCGGCTCATTGTTGTGCCGCCTACACTGTAACGTTACCATGGTTTCCATGGCAACACACACACACACACACACACACACACACACACACACATCTTTCCCTCACCCAGATGCGTCCGCCTGTCAACACAGGTCCGCTGCTGAAGAAATATTTACTTCTTTTTGCCTGTCATCCATTTTATAGGTATGTCACAAGAATTTCTTTGACAGTGATAGGTTAGTGAACTGCAAGTGTGAATAGAGGCAATAAAGTAACAAACATAGCATAAAAATGCCATAGAAGCCTCGTGTTATTACGAAAATATTAGTTAGTTTAGTTTAGTCGACTGATCAACATCACGGCACACATAAGTGCTCCGTTCTACTCCTAACTCAAGCCTGAGTCTGGAGAATCTCAGCTCAGTGCACAAACTCCGTAGCACCGGCGAGGATCCTGAAATACTTTGGGTAGAATTGTAACTCGAAATTTTGAACGGGCAGCGCCGTTAGGCTACTCTTTTCCGATTTCCAACTGCCAAGGGATTTTTTACGTGCGCAACAATACACACGGGTGTCCGATCTCACTACCCAGAGACCAGGGGAAATTTTGTTATTAGAAGTCCACGTGAAAAAATCCCGGCCCTCACCAGGGCTTGAACCCGGGACCTCCAGCACACCATACCTTGAGACCACTCAGCCCCCCCCCCCCCTTTCCCCCATACAGGCAGGCAGGCGGCAGGCAGGCAGACAGACAGACAGACAGACAGACAGACAGACAGACAGACAGACAGACAGACAGACAGACAGACAGACAGACAGACAGACAGACAGACAGACAGACAGACAGACAGACAGACAGACAGACAGACAGAGAAAACATTTGAAATCAATTCTCTTGATTTGATGCAGCAATTCCAAACCAAACATTGATGATATTTTGAAAGCCAAATATCAGTTTTACACATTTCACTAACCTTATTTGCTGAATTGTTTGTGAGATTCGGATATGTGCACACTAGGTCTGATGTAACTATCTTTTTGCTAACGTCGCCTTCTTTGATAACTTTTTTTTTTCCAGTGAATAAATATGTTGGTTGTATTTATTTTTTTGTTTTTTGTTTTTTGTGTGCATTGCACGCCGCTCACCCATGATTAACTTAGATTTTCGTCTTTTCCCTCAGAGATTTCGTTCTGACTTGCAAGTATTGTTAATGTTAGTTGCATATACTATACAGGACGTTTGCAGTCAGAACCAGCATTTTTTTACTGTTGTTGATGTCTTGGCAAGTTTACGTTCAGTAATCATTGCTTTCTGAACGACCGGCACCAATGCCATAAAGTAAAAAACAAGCGCAACGCGGTCTGCTGCCAAATCGCGCGAAGCTGTGTTTCAAACGTGGGTATACGGGATTACGAAGCGCTTCCGTAATACCTTCGCCACGGAGACGGTGCAAGTATTGTACAGAATGAGTATCCGGCCCGCGCACGTCATTTTTGTTAGTTATCCAGCCCGCCGTGATAAAAGTTTGGAGACCCCTGATCTACGCGGATGGTTCGGTGTTGAGAGGTAGCAGAAGTGCCTGGGGATTCTTAGCAAAAGCTAATAGTCGACGTTTGGTGCAGGAGAGCCTGGCGTATAATGACACAACATCTAGCTTAAGAATGGAGGTGGAGGCGGTCAATGAAGCTTTCCGCTGGATAGAGAACACGATACATACACACATGGTGATTGTAACTGACTCAGAAAGCATGATGAGGAGGGTGAGGACAGGCAGGCTTCGTGCAGAGTGGCTTGCTTCGCTTCGGAGGTCACGGGTAGAAAGCATCACCTGGATTTTTTCTCCGGGGCATGCCGGTGTGCTGGGGAATGAACAGGCGGACATATTGGCTGGCTCGGCAAAACTTGGTGGAGTATTGATGCATGACAAGACAGACGTGGTTGCAGCCTTGTGGGGGAACGTGTACACCTCGGAAGAGCAAATGGATCTCCGTAGTCTGGTAGGAATGAGGCATCGAGGTGTGACGAAGGGATCTGGCCGATGCTCGACGCTGAGAAGAAAGGCGAGACGGACATATAATCAGATTGCTACTGCTACTATTGGTGTTGGAACTCTTCGCTGGCTGCTGAGGATGGGGACGGAGCGCTTATGGGAATGTCCCGAATGCTGTGATGTCGGTTCCTAAATCAATCAATCAATCAATCAATTTTACGCTGGTCGATGACTGGATGTTAGATGTGTCCATTCAGGAACAGTGGGGGAATCACCCATAATATGATACATGGTATAGAAATGCTCATGTCATGGCCAGACTAAAGGCCGACATAGTCATGAACATGTTTCCCTTTGTTCGCTTTGAGGTCGAACGTAGTCCACGCGCGATATTACTACTAGTAGTTGCTACTACTAGCGAGTGCACTGAGCTGATTTTTGCGTGGATTACACTTAGGTTAGTTGGACCTAAATGTTGACTTCCCGTCCTTAACTAGAGGACGTAAACTAGAAACACTTCAGAAGTCGGAGTGGGTTCGCCTATTAGCGGGACATACCGGTAATAGAAAATCTAATGCACACGCAAAAATCACTCCAGTGAACTCCCTAGTGGTAGCAACTACTAGCAGTAATAGCAACTACTAGCAGTAGTAGCATGAATGTGGCCTACACTCAGGTTCAAAGCGATCGAACGAACATTAAAAATAACTCCATGCAGTACTGCGTGTATTAGAGGTTACAAATGAATTTCATTGTGTGCCTCTTAACTGATATTTTGACTTTCGGTCTCAATGAATTCCTATTTCACAATGGGGGACAGGAGGTATAAAGATCACGAAATATCTGGAATATAGTAATAGGCCCATGTTTTCCTGACCAAGCAAGACTCGGCCGGTATTATGTTCGGTATCATCACCCTTCTTTGTCTTCTGCTTGTTATCTCCCAGTGAGCATAGATCCCCCAGCTATCTCACGTTAAGCCATGTGCAGACTTCTTGTTTGGATTTTTCCGCTAAATTCTTTATCTACGGGATAAGGTAACCATTTTCTGGCTAATCTGCCTTAGTGGCCCCTTACGACATGCATGATGGATTAATGTTTCTATCCTTGGCTTCACTTATCTATCTACCAGCTATCTCACGTTAAGCCATGTGCAGACTTCTTGTTTGGATTTTTCCGCTAAATTCTTTATCTACGGGATAAGGTAACCATTTTCTGGCTAATCTGCCTTAGTGGCCCCTTACGACATGCATGATGGATTAATGTTTCTATCCTTGGCTTCACTTATAAAGCCTGTCAACACAGCATGCTTACCTCTCGAACAGATTATTTGTTACTAGTGTTTTGAGGCAGGGTAGATCCCAGAGACTTGTGGTATGGAAAATTGGATTTCAAATGTGTCCCTGCAGGCCGATAGGCGACTATGCTGGCAACCAATCTACCAACCAGTCTCTCGCTTACCTCAAGTAGGAAATCCTTTACAGACGGCCGCTCTCTTCACATCCTGCAGAAACGATTCTCGCTCATTTGTCTGTTTCTCTGATATAAGCAACTGTAGTGTCTTTAGTGTCTTCTTTCCCCTATCATCTTGTCGACCGCTACTTGTTTCCAAACATTGACACCACGCTTACGAATACCGCTCTTTCCAATCCGCCGTGACGTTTACTATGGCTAAATTATTTCAGCTTCTCAGACATGATGCTGCTCATATGCCAGATTTCTTCGATATTCAGACCTTGTGAAATGTTAGTCTGTTTTCTTTTTCAGGGCCCATGGTATTCTAAGGAACTTTCTTAACATTTAAATTTAAAAGCCTAATTTTTTTTTAAATTGTTTCCCATTGTTTAAAATTGGTATGTTCTTCGTTGGACGTTGCATTCATCGCCAGGCCCTGTTTGCTGTTTTTTATTTAAATATATATATATACACATACATTTACTAGGCAATTTTACGTTCAGTAGTTTGCCGGACGCAGTTCATAATCCCGGACACTTCTTTCGAAACACAGCTACGGTCGATTTGGCAGCTGACCGCCTTGCGTTGATTTTTTAATGAAATGGTATGGGTGCTGGTCGTTCAGAAAGCGATGACAAACCACTGAACGTAAACTTGCTCAGGAATCACGAACAGCCAAAAGATACTGGGGTTGACTACTACGTCCTCTAAAGGATATGCAACTAACTAACTAAAGTGTGCCATTGCTTTTTTAACGGTAAGTCCTCTAAGTGTGGAAACGAACTCCGTACGCCACGGTCAGAAAAGAAAGTTTAAGCTCATTAAACCTCTCAGCCACGCTGAAGGCGACATTAGTTGTTTTTTTTTTTTTTCCAACGCAGTGTCCAATGTTTGGTCACCTATTATCTTGTTTAGCAAGCAGTGAATGGCGTTTTATTATATCTTTTACATTTGGTCTGAACATTCTGAAGATATAAGATGCTAGTGCCAATGCTAGCTAATGCGATGATATTTTCTTTCCGACTCTCTCGCCAAGCTTGAACCTAGTATAAAACTTTAAAGACAACTAACAGTTGGAACATGAAATACGAGAACTGTGAATGAAGAGAAATAACACATAATTAATTAACAGCGAAGTAGAAACATGTAAACGTGACATTCTGGAAATCTGTGGGCATTATATAAGCATTGCGTTAGAACTAATAGGAAAGTGAAGAGCGCAAAAGGAATATCACATGAGAAATGGCCTATAGAAACCTAACATGAGACATAAAGAAAGTAAGAAGAGACAAGATGCAAATCCCACAAGATCACACTATACAGCGAATGGAATAACACTAGAGAAATGGGCGAGATCACGAAATGTTCAAAGAACTAAACAAAATATTCAGACACTTTAGAATCAGCACATATACGACAAAAGACACGTGTGAAAAATCCATGACATAAATTAAAGAAATGTTTAATACATACAAATAATACTACGGCGAAATATCTAAAAGTAAATTCGGTAAAGACAAAAATGTGAACAATGAAATGCCCACTGAAAAGGGGCCAGAAACAAAACTGTATGGTGCCGAGTCGGCAATAAATAACTTCAAAAATGGGAAATCACTAGGATGTGATAACATCACAGTAGAGTGTTTTAAAGCTGGCGGAGAGCAAAGTGTGAACGTATATCACACGTTATGTAAAAATATCTGGGGGAACAGGAATATGGACAAATTAATTAATGAGACCAAAATAGAACGACGTGAAATTAAGTACCAATCACAGAACGATTGCCTTGATTAGCCATGGAATTAGAATTATGTGTTAACTAATCGTGTTTTTAAAACAGTTGCATATCCTGTACATAACGTCGCAGATAACCCCAACATTTTTTGGCTGTATGTGATTGATTGATTTAGGAATCGACATCATAGTATTCGGGGCATTCCCATAAGCGCTCCGTCCCCATCCTCAGCAGCCAGCGAAGAGTTCCAACACCAATAGTACCAGTAGCAATCTGATTATATGTCCGTCTCGCCTTTCCTCTGAGCGTTGAGCGTCGGCCAGATCCCCTCGTCACTCCTCGCTGTCTCATTTTTGCCAGACCATGGTAATCCATTTGCTCCTCCGAGGTGTACACGTGCTCCCATAAGGCCGCAACCACGTCTGCTTTGTCATGTATCAATACTCCACCAAGTTCTGCAGAGCCTGCCAATCTGTCCGCCTGTTCATTTCCCAGCACACCGGCATGCCCCGGAGAAAAGATTCAGGCGATGCTTGTCACCCGTGACCTCCGAAGCGAAGCAAGCCACTCCGCACGAAGCCTGCCCGTCCTCATCCTCGCCAGCATGCTTTCTGAGCCAGTTACTTCTTCTTCTTTCGTTCGCTTGAAATATGTCTATAACTGTAATGCTGTCTCTCGTATGAATAGAACTGTCTTTTTCTGTTCACACAGCAGTCCATAGAGTTTATCTTCCGCTGTCGCCTCTCTAGGCCAGAAGGTTTGCCTAGATATGTTATATTTTAGGCAGTCTTGGAGTATGTGCTCTGCTGTCTGCGACGCCAATCCACATGTGCACATGGCTGTTTCACCAATCTTGAATTTTGTATACATGTGGTTGCGTAACCTATTGTGCCCTGTTCTGAGGCGAAGAATAATGACTTGTTCTTGTCTGTCCATAACGTGGTAGTCATCTTGAGCAGGTTTTGGTGGCTTTCTGACTGATTTGATCATTCTTTTCTTTTGGTGGTATGCAATGGGCACATCAGGCTGTTCTTCTTTGGCTCCTTCCTTAGCCAATTGGTGAGCTCTGTTGTTTCCGGGTACTCCACAGTGGGATGGTATCCACTGTATGGTGACCTTATACTGACTGCTAAGTTTAGAAAGTAGTGTCCTTAGTACTGGCAATTTCCCAGACAGGAGCGCCTCGAGTACTGATTTTGCATCTGTCAATAGCACCACATGTTGTATACCATTGCTGGTATTTAGTAATTTCTCTGTTGCTATCTTGATTGCCTCAATTTCAGCATCGTAGTTATGGCAGTACTTTCCTGTCGGTACTCTAGCTGTGTCCCTAGTATTATTTGGGTATTCTATGTACACCCCGGCTCCTCCATTTCGAACAGCATTTTGTGCCTACCCATCTGTGTAGACTCGGATCCAGAGGTCCTGTGGGTATTCTTCATCTAGGAAGCTGAGAGTGGCTGTTCTGCGCTGCACACTTTTCTGTACTTCCTTGTCAAATATTCCTCTCACTTTTGTCTGGATTTGTAATGAAAGTCTATGCTCATTGTCACAAAGTAAATGATGACAGAGTGACAGATAGAGTGGCTATGGTTGTGTCTAGGGTATGTCCTTGTAAAATGTAATGTTTAACAACAGATTAACCAAGATGCATCACCACCAAACATCAGTCAGTGAACAAGCGTTCATTTGCGCACATAATATTCCTTTAATTCTGAATTAACACAGACACATGTAACATATAAATCCAGGAACAATAATTCTCTAAGAATATATCTCCATCCCAATGGAACACTTCGAATAACATTGCCTCTCAAGGCTACTAAAATCTCGTCCCACACGACAGGTATACTAGCCTCTCTCTAGGCCCGACTCTAAGTAACCCACTATGGGTCTCGAATTCCACTCACTATCCCTGGAACCCACAGTGCGGAGTCTCTTCCTCACTCCGTCACAATTTTCCACTTTCTCCGACCACGACCTCCTCCTAGTCCGGTCTCAACTCAACTCCTCTCAGCTCGGAGTCCAAACATCAACTGCTTGACCCCCCCGTCAATCTTTGTCCCTGTCTTTTTAAACCATTCTATCTCTCACAATGCTCCACACAAACTACCTCACTGCTCCAACTGTCTGCCCATTATCTTGGCCAGCTGACCTCTTCTCAGCTCCCCCTATAATTACTGTCTTCTCATTTTCGCCCTCTGGGGGACTTACTATCCGCCCTATTTTATCTCGTGAACTGTTTCTATTGTACGGCCACTCACCTTAATGCCACTGAATACAGGCATGTGACACTCATCTTTCCATGGAGTTCGCTCTGGAATAGTTTTTAGGGGTATACCAACTGTGGGCATATCGGTGGTTTCTCTGCAGAGTCGTTTGGCCTGGTGAATAAAACTTCTTCTTTTCAACCGCCCCATAGCTAGGTTTTCAAATCTGTTCTTCATAGGGTGGCCTGGCAAGCTGAGGAACTTTTCTGCTTGTATTAGCGTTTTCGTATCTCTGCGCTCACTCAGTGCTTGTATCCTCCCCATCTTCTCCATTTTCACTATAGGGGTTCATCTCATCCCACCTGTGGTGACTCTTAAGTGCTTGATTTTGCACTTTGTCCAGCTCTTGTAGTGTGGTTTTTTTAATGCCGAGCACCACGCAGTTGACCCGTATTACGGGTGTGGTCGTATGCTCTGTTGATAAACTTTGCTAAGTATTTTCCCACTGGCTCCCCATGTGGTTCCACTTAGCTTTCTCAGGATGGCTATTTTCCTTCTGTGCTTTCTCCATGTCAGCCTGCCATCAAATGTTACTCCAAGGTATGTTGGTTCTTTATCTTCTCTTAGGGGTGTTCCATTTATCTGGATGGTCCCTGCCTTTTGTTTTGGAGAAAGGGTAAATAGGGTGGTGCTGCACTTGTCAGTGTTTATGCTGACACACCATCTATTTGCCCATGCAACAAATGTATCTACAGCTCTTTGTAGCAATCTGGTGGCCACTGATGCATGTTCATTTGTGCTCCATAGAACCAGGTCATCGGCGTACATTGCCGCTTTAATTCCATACGGTAGATTAGCGACGAGATCATTGATGAAGATTAGAAAAAGTGTGGGGGACAAGACTCCGCCCTGGGGAACACCGTGACGCAGTAGTACTTTCTTGCTCTTTAGTCCGTCTATCTGTACTCGGGCCCTTCTGTTGTGCAAGTATGCTTTCACCCATTTGTACATTCTTCCATTGACTTTGCAGTTTCTCAGTTTATTCATCAGACCTTCTTTCCAGACTTTGTCAAAGGCTTTCTTTTAATCTATCCATGCTGCAAGCACCAGCTTCTTCTCTTGGAATGCATCCTCAATTTCTTGAGAGAGGTAGGTTGTCTGATCTTCCGTAGAGTAGCACTGCCTAAAGCCAGCCTGCTGTGGCACAAGGATATTTTTACTTTCAATGTACCACTGCAGTCTGTGATTGATGATGCGCTCCAGTGTTTTGCAGAGACAGCTGGTGAGGCTAATTGGTCTGTATCTGGAGGCAATGGAACTATCTTTCCCTGATTTTAGGAGGGGTATCATGATTGCTTCTCTCCAGGCTTGTGGAACAGTGCCTAAGATCCAACTGTTATTGAAGATCTGCAACAGCTTTGCTTTGGCTTCTGTTCCTAGGTTCCTGATCATTTAATTTGAGATACCATCAGCTCCTGGTGACTTTCTCATTTTCAGTTGTGATATCGCTAGCTCCAGTTCGCTGATTGTGATGGGTGCCTCCAGAACCTCATGTACTATTTCCTTCTGTCCTGTATGTTGCCGTTTCTCTCGAGTCTCTTGTTGTTTATCTGGACTAATTTTGATATTGTTATCTTGTGCGAATGAGTCCGCAAAATGGTAAGCTGCTTGCTTTTTTGTTAAGATGTTTCCATCTTTATGTAGTGCAATTTTTGAGTTTCTCCCTGTGCCCTCATCGTTAAGTTGTTTTATTAGCTTCCACAATTTCCTTGTATCTCTTTCAAAGTTCAGAGACTCTGTTTTTTCCTGCCAGCTTTCCGTCTAGCCTGCAGCTTGGCCGTTTGAAATTTGGCTTTTGCGTGCTGGAATTTATTGTGGTGCTCTTGGCTGGGTGTGGCCTCTGCTTGCTTTCTACACACTTCCACATCATTATGCAACTGTTCCAGTTCACTACTCCAGTAGGGTTTATATTGTTTACGGGCTCCTCTTGGTACTGTTTCTTGCGCTGCCTGTAGTATGCATTTCCCAAACTCTTCAACTACTTTATTTATGTCTTTCTCAGTGTTCAGGTTTCTAACTAGTATGCTGGTGCGATGCTTGTACATTGCCCAGTCTTCTTTCTTGTAGTTCCACCTCAAGAGGCTGCTGCTTTCACTTACAAGCTCATTTTCTACAGTTAGAAAGACTGGCCGATGGTCACTGCCACCAAGTTGTTTCCCAACAATTCGTGTAATGTTCCACTCCATGTCTGATGAATGAAAAGCCAGGTCAGGTGTAGTTGTAGTGTGCCATGATCTCGAGTAGAAAGTATGTGGGTCGGACGGCTTGTTAACCAAGATGAATCTATTCTCATCCTGCCAGTCTTCCAGTCTCTCTCCTCTCTGGTTCATGTGATCATAGCCCCAACTCTGCGAGTGGCTGTTGAAATCGCCGCACACAATCATTTTTTCTGTTAATGGTAGTGTGTCCAGTGCCTGTGGGTGGTCACTTGGACAGTAGTAATTGATCAGATGTAGGTTAGTGAGTTAGTGATTGTAACTAAAAACGATTGTCTGAAAGAGGCTATTGAAACTAGAACATTGTATACAACAAGAAGAAAGAGACAAACGGCTTTCTTTGGTAATGGGATGAGAAGAGAAACATTGGAGAACATCATGGCGACTGGAAAGATCAACGGAAAGAGAGGCAGAGGCAAACCAGGAGAAATGATGCTGGGTGGGCTGAGACGGTGGCATGAAAGCCTATTATCAGCAGAATTAATTCAGAACACCAAAGACCGAGATCTGTGAAGAGGCATGAACGTCTACGCCAGCTGGCAGGGCACTTCATGGTGAGGATTTGAGAAATGTTATAGAAAGTATTGACAAGGAACAATGTGATCATTTCGGAATCGTAGGAATAGACATATTTTAACCTCGATATTCTGACGACTTTAAGTCTCATACAGCGACTACCGGATAATTTTAAGAAGTTTGAGAGTATTGTCTGGAAGAAGTGTTACTGTCAACAACACGAATGTGAATTGAGGAACTAATATGTCAAGTTAGTGCAAGAGCAAAGCGAAAAGAAAAATGCATATCTTAATGCAATAACCCTAAAAATAATAACACCGGCAATACATCAACAGATGATTTATCATTATAGAGAAATATTGTGTATCCAGGTTCACTGTTGACGGGCGGTTGTAATGTGATGGCAGAAATAGGAACAAACATTGCTCAGCAAAAAAACTTAAGCAATGAGAACCTTTATGGACTGGAAAACAGACAACAAGAAAAGTGAGTGCTAAAGACATTATTTCATTCAGCAACATACAGGTGTGAAAAGTTTAACATTTGCGAATCAACAAATCAAACATTAATTGAACCAAAACGAGAACAGACAAATATATCCAACAAGAATTCAACGCTGAAGAAGACTGTTTATTAAGACAAATACAATTGAGGAAAAAATGTTTGGGGCTTGCAAAAATACGCACATGTCAGGAAAAGATAATAATAGAGAGAGTCATGCGGTGGAGGCGGATAAGAGGAAGATCGCAACGTAGATAGATTCAAGCTATGATAGATAATAGGCAGCAACAGAGGCAGGCCATTTGTCTTATGAAGGCGAGAAGTTTCGAAAGACTGATGTGATTAAATGCCTGCACAGGATAAACATGTATGTTTAAACACAGAAGCCACAAACAATATGTTGCACGATTTATTGCCTGGCATATTTCGCTGAATTTCATCAGGTGCATAGTGCACAAATATATATCACATGAAGTGAATAAATGAATAATACTTTGGCTGAAATACTTAGAACATGTAGTCAGATATTCGAATGTGAAGCATGCGCTGTTCCCACCATAATTTCAAATTTAAAACATAATTTTATTGTTAAAAAGCTAGCTGGAACCGCATAATTGTTAATGCCTCAATATATTTGAGCAATCGTTCATTATTCATCGAATAAAGTTTGCGAAACGCTTTTTATTTGTTAACTTTATAAACATAGTTTATGAGTTGTTGAGAAATCGCCAAGGAGGTCGTTTTATAGCCGACGACTGTATGTGGATTTCTGAAGACTGATTAACTTCATTTTCCACCCACACAAGTATATGTTGGGTTACTGTATTTTCTAATTGTCTTTCCGTTCTACCTAAATAAGTCGCTTGACACTCACACTGGATAAATGCAGTTTGATGTGGTGTATAGAGACAATAGTTCTTACCGTAGTACGGAATATTGTATTTGATTATCAAATCTGGTCCGTTTAAATGGTCCGCGGCTAGTAAATCCTTCTATATTCAATGTGACGTCACAGACCGCCCACCCCGTGACGTCATAAAAACGGACCATATAAACGGAGGATATTTAGGTAAAAAATGTAGGTCATGTCTAAAGTAACTCTTCTATTGCGCTGTATGAAAACGTGTGTGTGTGTGTGTGTGTGTGTGTGTGTGTGTGTGTGTGTCCGGGCGGGGAACCTATTAAAATACGTGTCGTGGGTAGGTAGGTGCTTTATTAATCATGGATCCTAGGTGGAAACATCCTTTTACGCCATGATTGCGGGACCCACGGGCAGTGGAAAATCCGTCTTTGTGCAAAAAGTTTCTGGCCCATCTTCCAGACATGATCGTCCCGATGTCAGAGGAGATTATATGATATTACGGAGAACAATAATCCATGTATGAGACTATTAATGGTATCCAGTTAAACGAAGGCTTGCCAGATATGGAAAAATGGACAGGCGATAGACGTCGGCTAATGGTTATAGATGACCTAATGTCCGAGACAGATGATAGAGTGACTAAACTATTTACTAAGGGTGATCATTATCGCAAACTCAGCGTTATGTATATAGTCCAGAACCTCTTCGGTAAGAATAAAGAAATAAGAACCATCAGTCTGAATTCGCATTACCTAGTTGTATTTAAAGATCTACGAGACGGGTTGCAGATTACCAGTCTTGCGATGAAGACTATCTTTAGTAAATAATTTAGTCACTTTATCATCTGTCTCGGACATTAGGTCATCTATCACTAATATCGCCTGTCAATTTTTCAATATCCAGCAAGCCTTCGTTAAACTGGATACCCTTCCTGGTCGCATACATAGATTGCCATTTTCCCTAGCACCATATAAACTCCTCTGGCGGTCTGTGACGTCACATTGAACGTAGAAGGATTTACTAACCACGGACCATATAAACGGACCAAATTTGATAATAAAATACAACATTCCGTACTGCTTACATTGTCCCTAAATCCGCTCTTCTCAGAATTTCTGTTCGGGTTGTTGGTTTTGGAAAGCTCAAATTTAATTTTAAATGGATACCACCACAAGTGCTCCAGTTTACTATATATAACATATGAAGATTATCAGCACACTGTACGACGAGGATCCAGATATGTGTATTGCTTCAGTCATCCTATACATGACACAAGTAGTTTGTCAGTACATTATAGGGCGAGAAACCTATCCGAATTGAGAATTGTTAGTGTCCTGTAGATAACAGTAAGAGAATTTAACTACAATGGCCAGGATCCGAATGTGTGAAAATGTGTGAATGTTTCAGCCTCCTACAGACTACATATGTTGTATATCAGCAGAGTACCTACGGAAATCTGGTCCGAATGGTTGAAGTACTCGGGTTTTTAGATAGATCACAAAGAGAATCGCAGTACAGTGACGGGCAATAATCCGAATGTGTGTATTACAGGAGTCTCCTACACATCACACAGGTAGTAGATCAGCACTGTGAACGGGCAATAATCCAAATGTGTGTATTACTGGAGTCTCCTACGCATCACACAGGTAGTATATCAGCACAATGGACGGGCGAGGATACCAACGTCTGTATTGCTGGAGTCTCCTACACACTACACAGGTAGTATATCAGCACAATGGACGGGCGAGGATCTCAACGTCGGTATTGCTGGAGTCTCCTACACACTACACAGGTAGTATATCAGCACAGTAGACGGGCGACGATCTGAATTTGTGTATCAGAGAAGAATAGATGCCCAATATAATAATAATCAGACAAGCTGAGAAACATCTAACAGCAGTGAAAATGTGGTTTCTGTGGACAATGCAAAGAATACCATGAGCAGTCATAGTCAGTTTTTCAAGAAACAAATGAAGACCGTTATTTGGTTAGAGAAATTAGTCGTAGACATTCAAGATTATAGATTATATAGACATTAAAACCCGGTGACAATTGGCAGACTTGAAGGCAAAGAGATACATATCTGGATAACTTAAAACTGGTGATCGTGTGAGGTGGCGAACATGCCCACCAATGCCTATAGGCATGATACATGATGATGATTACAACGGTGATGAGACGCCCTCTGACCAGAATCAGGAAGTCAGTTGGGTTACTTACAATGCGAACATTCTACCCGGTATCCTCGTATCGGATGCGGATGTCTTACATCTAAGCCACTGAGTCCTGCTCTCTCCACGAGAACTTAATAATTTATCAATATTCTGATATGCCATTCATTCAGACTGACATGAAAAGAATTAATGCATACACTTAAGTGTTACTTGTTCAAATCGACACGCATAGATTGCGGAAGCAATTGTGTTGTTCCCTGTCGATGGGATCAGTAAAATTATATACATGGCCGGAATGAATGCTGTATGTACACGTATGGTATTACACATCTCCACACCAATGTATTAATTCGCACACGGTTTTTTTTTTTTAATTATTCATTCCAACGTGCATGTAAAAACTGTGAGAGTATTCATGATGTTTCATGCTGATTGTGGAATGAGATTTCTGTTTCTGTATATAAGTGAGAGGACATTCGGGCGAAGAGAGATTCTTGTCAGAGAGAATCTAGGAACAACCGAAAGTGTACTGTCTCGTGTCACGCGCGTGGTTCAGTTAGTAAAGTTCGATTTCATTGAATGCAGGTTGACGAATTGTATATCAGCTATCACAACTTCTCTGTCTGTCTGTCTGTCCGTCCGTCCGTCCGTCCGTCCGCCCGCCCGCCCGCCTGCCCGCCCGTCCGTCCGTCCGTCCGTCCGTCCGTCCGTCTGTCTGTCTGTCTGTCTGTCTGTCTGTCTGTCTGTCTGTCTGTCTGTCTGTCTGTCCGCCCGCCCGCCCGCCCGCCCGCCCGCCCGTCCGTCCGTCCGTCCGTCTGTCTGTCTGTCTGTCTGTCTGTCTGTCTGTCTGTCTGTCTGGTCTGTCTGGTCTGTCTGGTCTGTCCCGCCCGTCGGTCGGTCCTTCCATTTGTCCGTCGATCTGTTTGTCTGTCTATCTTTCCGACCTATACTCACTCAACCACATATCCGTCCGTCCATCCTTCTAACTTTCATGAAGTCCTAATACCGTTGTGACTGGTAATAACATTGTAACAGTACCGCGCGGTGACCAGTACCCCCGCAATGTCCAGTGTCCTTTGTGGTCAGTATGTCACTGTTACCAGAATAACATAGTGATAATCATTTCGCTCGACGTCATCATTTTCTGTATGAAACCTCTGTAACCCAGTTTACGATGTTGAGCGGCCACCTCTCTGTAGTGTCTGCACCTTGAAGTTATAGAGGGCGCTGCATGATCCAATGACTCCAAGAGTTATGTCGACCATTATTTCCATTATACCTTTATTCCTACCACGTGCAACCTTCAGAAATGAAGTTATATTAGGGTCCATCGACTGGCTCAGATTAACAACCGTACAACCGAACCAGCCACAAAAGGATATTAATTTGAATGCAATTGTTATTTAAAGACACGTCGACGATAGCACAACTATTCATAGTCGCCCATGTCAAATAGACCTAGGGATAGGAATCAAACGGAGAGAGAGAGAGAGAGAGAGAGAGAGAGAGAGAGAGAGAGAGAGAGAGAGAGAGGAGAGGAGAGGAGAGAGAGAGAGAGGAGAGAGAGAGAGGAGAGAGAGAGGAGGAGGAGAGAGAGAGGAAGAGGAGAAGAGAGAGGAGGAGGAGAAGAGAGAGAGAGGAGGAGAGGAGAGAGGAGGAGGATAGAGAGAAGAGGAGTAGAGGAGAGAGAGAGAGAGGAGGAGAGGAGAGTGAGAGAGGAAGAGGAGAGGAAGAGGAGAGAGATAGACTTGCTACCTTGTAGGTAGAATAGGGACAGTCAAAGGCTAGGGAAAGCAAATCCAAGAAAATGCTTGTTGAAGTCGCATGTACTGAACCACAGGTTTGACGAAACATGTTGCAATTCACATGATCACGTGGACTGATGATGTGCCGATGGATAGGTGAAATGTTGTGAACCTGTGTGTCGCAGCTCCACTTGGGGGTGGGGGAGGGGCGTGGGGGGGGGGGGGGTCAGGATGATGGTCAGTTGTGTCATGTGTTGCAAAGGATTTGTTTCACATTCAGCTGTAAATTAAAAACTATTTGTAACTTCTGTGATATGTTCATTCTTACAGTAAGCATTTTCAAACTCTGTGTATATTGTTTCTTATGTTTACTCAAACGTTAGCTTCTCGTTCAGAAAGCAATGGTAAACATGTGAAAACTTTGCCAAGTAAATCACAAACAGCCAATATGAATTTGGGATTTTTCCCATATTGTCCAGTTGCAGCTGTTTGTGTTTAAGTTCATTAATAAATTACAATTGTAAAACATCTGTTATAAAGCTTGGTTGCTCCGTGGAGAAGGCGCTAGAATGCAATTCTTAATCCCGCATATCTCGTTCGAAAGATAGTTGTGGGAGATTTGGAAAGCAGACCGCCTTTCGTTGGTTTCCATAAAAAGGTATGAGTGCCGGTCCTTCAGAAAGCAATGGCAAACTATTGAACGTAAACTTGCCAAGAAATCACACACAGCTAAAATTGCTGGGGTTGACTGCAGCGTCATGTTTTTATAGGCGCCCTTCGTGCACACGGATCCTCCGTGATGTCGCCAATGTCTGAGAAGGCTAGACGTCCGATATTCAACCCTACGATCGAGTGTCTAGAATATGCTGTCATTTTCCTTTTGTAAAAATCTACTTAGTTCGCTTGCTCCGTATCTAAGGCGTTACGGACGCAGTTCGTGATCCTGCACACCGCGTTCGAAACACAGCTGCTGACGATTTGACAGCAGACCAACTTGCGTTGGGTTGTTTATAAAATGATATGGGTGCCGATCGTTCAGAAAGCAATGGCAAACTACTGAACGTAAACTTACCAAGAGATCACAAAAAGCCAAAAATAGCTGGGGTGTACTGACTTATCCTGTAAAGGATATGCAACTAACTTGTTTTTTAACTACATAGTTCACACCATGAATCGAAGCAGTCTTCTACAAGCCAGAGGCGGGCGTAAGTCTCTCAGTCCACGGCCTGCCTACCGGTATTCAATTCAGTTATCCCAGATCAGACATCTTCAAGTCGTACAATATAAAATAATTCGAATCGTCGGTGATCTAATAACAGCAACAGTCAACAATCAGAATGTGGTTGCTCATTAGGGAAATGGACCGAAACAGGCCGCGTCTAAAGGCGTATTTATCCGCACTCACACATAAATAAACACGGACCGCCTCTGGGGATTGAACCACAGGCAGTTGTATTGGGAAGCAATTGCACTTCTTCTCTTTCAATTATATTGAAACTTAGAGCCTCAACCAACTCACGCCAAACCGTCCACTCGTTTGATACCCCCGCGGCTACCTCCATGTGCTACCCATTTTAATGTATCTCTTGTCTCCAATTCTATTCTTCGTGCTTTAATATCTCCCTCTATTTCTAGTTGGGTTAGCGGGGTTCGGGTATCCTTTCCTCCGTTAGTCTACGGGACACCTTTGGGCAAGGTGGGGTACCCGTTTAGCTACCCCCCCCCCCCCCAAATCAGGGTTACACGAAGCCGTGGATGCAGGTGGTGGATGGAGTGTGAGAGCAGCCGACAGATTGTTTTTGTTTAGGATCTGCACTCTGCATTAATAGGCAGGTGATCCCAACAGTAGAGACAAGTCAATGGCTATTGCCACCGACTAGTACAGTCACTGCCCAGAATGAAAGCAACGACAAACTACCTTCTGCAATACTTGCCAAGAAACCTAACAACCATGAAGACAGGTATATCGGACGCGGGACATCTTGCTGATGATCGAGAAGTTTACTGGATGGTTGTTATGGGAGCTAAGTTATGCTAAGGACATGCTGCTGAATGAATGAATTTCTGGTACCCGGTGGGTTCCATGAAGAGGACTTTCTAGCACGACTATTATCGTGTTTTTTTTTTTTTTCCAGTGATGTTGTAGCAAGTCTTTTCATCACCTCTTGTATCGCTGGAATGTGTCTAGCTCTTTCCTTTACTGCACTTATTAATGCGCTTCTAAGTTACAAAAGCAACATTGCCTGTCACTCTAACATCGTTCCCACAATCTGTTTACAGAATCGAGGAACTACTTTGGACTTGAATGTGCGCAAGGCTTGGGAGATGGGATATACCGGTAAAGGCGTGGTTGTGACGATTTTAGACGACGGAATAGAAAAGGATCACCCGGATCTCAGCAGGAATTACGTAAGTATACTTTGTTGTATACGTTGTGAAGAGACCTTACTGTCCTGTAACCTTTCACTATCAAGTGCCTTGTCTAGTTTGTGCAAGAAAGTTACATAATCGATAGGGCAAAGGACATCATGTCGGCAGTTTACAAAGCAGACCATCCTATGGCAACAGAAACGAAACAGCCTCCATGAATATATATCTGTCTGCATGCGTGGTTGTGTGTATGATTGAACATATGTGGGCGTGAGAGAGTATGCATGACTGAATGATTTAGTGTGTTTGTGGTGTGTGCAAGTGTGGGTATGTGATTGTGTGGATGTACGACTGTATAAGAATCTGTATGTGCGTGTGTGAAAGTGTGTGTGTGTGTGTGTGTGTGTGTGTGAGAGAGAGAGAGAGAGAGAGAGAGAGAGAGAGAGAGAGAGAGAGAGAGAGAAAAGTGGAGTTAAGCAAGGTGTACTTTCGCCTAACCCTCTTTGGAATATACTTTCCACCTTTATTGAGATAAGGATGATAGTATACATTCACTCGCGCTAAAATGGCGACCTCTACAATGTTCAGAGATTGAAGACCAAGACCAAAATTAAGAGAGTACTGCTCAGAGAATTGCTTTTATACAGATAATGCTGTAGTTACGACCCACACTGAGGAAGAATTACAACGCCTACTTTCTGCATTCTTCAACTACTGTTGTGAATTTGGTTTAACAATTAGCAAAAAGAAAATTCAAATTATGACGCAAGGCGCTAACAGGGTAACATCGATCTTCATTGACGACGCAGAGCTGGAGATAGTTTACCATTTCACGTATCTAGAATCGTAGGTAAATAATAAATGATCCATAGATCAGGAAAACAAACATCACGATTGGTAAGACAGCAACAATAATGAACAGGTTAACAGAGACTGGGTGAACAGAAAGTTTACTGCCAAAACAAAAATCCTGGTATATCAAGCCTGTGTCCTTAGTACACTGCATGGTAGTGAAACCCGGTCAACTTACTAAGACCAAGAGAAACAGCTAAACAGCTTTCATATGCGGTTTCTGTGAAGAATACGTGGTATTAAGTGGGAAGACAAAATCACAAATAATGATGTATTGACCATAAAAACACATTAGCGAGATGGACGACGGTAGAAACCGACGATCTTTTTGGTAAATTACAGATGTGTAAAAGATATCGTGGTCAGTCTCTCCTTCGGTACTTCTTCTTCTTCTTCATGCGTTCATCCGGAGTGTTTTTCAGACGTAATTGCGGTGTGTTTTGTTATCAACCCTTAGGCCAACACATCCGACTTTAGCGTGCGTTTTTTAACCATGTTAGTATTCCTGTGGGATTCTCACTTTTGTGGTGCCTACCGCATCCCAGCTGGTCAAGTTAGAACGGTCGAAGACTTCACGGTCAGCCCTCAAGGGAAGGCAGGGGCAGTCCATGGGCATTTACCGCCATCCGAGGATGCTTTCATAATTACAGAGCCGACACATAGCACTCTGGTACCCGGCTCACCCATGGAATCGCCACGTCCCGCACATGGCTGCTTTAATCCCTCACTTCCATATATTGGGCTTTTCGTTCGCCACAGGCCGCTCCCCGGACAAACCAGGAATGGCCAGTCTGCAGGCGGCACCCATTCAGCGAGCTTTCGGTTCTGACATGTGCTGGTCGCTGTGCCCGGAAGACTAAATAAAATAGTCAGAGCTGTCCGAGCACGAGGGACATTTCACTCGGACGTTTTTTGCGTCGTGCCAGTTTATTTGCAACCTTTGGGCAGGCACATCAGACTTCTGCGGGCATGTTTTTATCAGGTTGGCCTTCCTGGGCTACTACGGTACAAAGATGTGTGTAAGCGGGACATACAGTCATTGATATATACCTTGGATAAAGTCACCGCTAATCGCGTCGCATGGAGGAAAAAGTTCAGAAATGGAATAAAGGCAAAGAATACAATTATGTCAGTTACCATACACTAAGCGCGTGAGACAGACGTAAGATGCTGCGTAATGGTTGAAATGACCATGTGTTCATACGCATCCATTGTGGACGAACATTTACCGCGCGAATTGATCTGTGCAGTCATATTCGCTACCATCATAGGTTGTCGTTATAGTTTTGTTAGCACAATGTAACAAACTATTGTCTGTCAAGACGGCAAGAAGCCGATGTGCATTTGTATGAGACAGAGAGAGAGAGAGAGAGAGAGAGAGAGAGAGAGAGAGAGAGAGAGAGAGAGAGACAGAGAGAGAGAGAGAGAGAGAGAGAGAGAGAGAGAGAGAGAGAATGGTTATTATATAATCCATCCGAACATTTTACTTCGTGCAACTATTACAATATAGTCTCACTACTACTCTGAAGCAATCACACTGTGCACTCATGCGTTAGCCTGGTAGTCCTGAGTTCACATACCACTAGACGTGAGAATTTCGTGACCTAATGACTACAGGGTCGATTCATCCTCGCAAAATTGGTACCCGACAGCTTTTGAGGAAGCTAGGCAACAAATGTGACTTTGCCCGCGTCACTTATCAAGTGTAATTTAGTCACCAAAGAAGAGGCCTGTCACCATTGGCAACGATAAAAGGGTCTTGAGATGCAACATAGAAACTGTATTTCTATGTGGATGTGAAAGTCGGACAATGAGCAGACAAGCTGAAAAATATCTAATGGCAATAGAAATGTGGGTTTTGGTGGAAATTCAACGAATACCATGGGCAGATAGAACAACCAATGAGCACGTCTTACAAGAAGCAGATGGAAACCGTAAACGAATTAGAGAAATTAGACGTAGGCAGTCAAAATGTTTTTGGTACGTTATGAACAGAAATAAACTAGAGAACTTGATGACAACTGGCAAGATTGAGGGGAAAATGACAAGGGTAAGGCGGAGAAGTAAATATCTGGTTAGCTTGGCCACGTGGCGTGATCGAGACAAGAACACGGAGCTGATCCCCGACTCTGGTGATCGTGTGAGATGACGAAACATGACCTCCCATGTTTATCATCGTGTACATGATGAAGATGATGACGATGATGATGACGATGATGATCATGATGACGATGATGATGATGACGATGATGATGATGACAATGATGGTGATGCAGATGCATCGATGGCTTGAAAACCGCTCGCTAACACACACACACACACACACACACACACACACACACACACACACACACACACGCACACCTTTTTCCCTTTCCAATGAAGCAGTATCACTGCGATCAATTCAAATTCACATGGTCGTGTGGGTATGATGTTAAGTTTCTCATTCCGCATAGTATATCCATACCTACCTCTCAAAAACTCCGCATTGATAACACCTTCTTTGATTCCACATTCCACCTGACTTAGGCTGGCGTTAAATGCACACGCGTCATAAAGTACATTGATGTACTGTAATTAATCTGATACCGTAATTCCCACAGGTGTTCCGAATCTACGCACGGGCACTCGAGTACACTTCAAACACCGATCTGTTTCCTAATTAAGAGCGACATAATGAATCAAACACGTGCTTTTCACATAGCCAGGTGCTATCCTGGATACGTAACTCGGCCGCTCCATGGAAACACACCAGGCTGCTACAGAACTGAAGATATTGCGCAGACTAGTTCATGAACTATGAAATGTCTCGTTTACCGGATGCTTGCCACGTCAACAGGTAGTGCACAGCTTTCAAGCTCCGACGGGGTTGTCGGGTTGTATCTTTCTGATGCTGGTTGTAATTTAGTGATATGTTTGCTCTCAGCCTTAGTGCTACACATCGGTTTCATCTCTTTCTTCTTTAGGTGGAGTAGGGGTGGGGGAGAGAAGTGGCCTAAAGGACTAAAGGTACCGATTCCTGGATCTTACTCTAGTTGAGCTAGATCGATTCACTATGTGAAAGGTATGAATTTGAGCCAAAATAAGGGATTTAGACATTCACTCACCCATTGATATGTGAGTAGTTAATTGCACTCCTAGCCTACTGGGATAAGGGAGCTCCGTGGCGAAGTAGTCAAGCTACATACCTCGCGCTGCGAAAGTCATAGGTTTGTTTTTGGACTCCGTTATTCGGTTTACAAGCGCAATTTTGTCGGAAACTACTGAGGGTAGTTGCTGTAACCGCAGAGCTCGTGCTCTGTGCAACTCTTTCGGTGGGTTGCTCTGCGGAAAGAGACCAAGCTATGTCTGATACACCCGATGCAATAAAATCGACCCTCTTGTATTTAAGCCTTTTGTTTTGTTTTTAGAAAGAAACACTCGGAGGATCAGTTTGCACGTTACATTTTTTAGGGAAAATTGGAAATCAGAATAGACAGCTATCCATGTCAAATTTGAAAATCAGAACAATCATCCACAAAAAAGAAGCCATAGCATGTTGTTGTTGTTTTTTTTTTTTTTTAAATAACAGTTTATCATTTGCAACACATGGTTAAATCGCAGTATTAGCCAGTCAACTGTCGTATATTTGAGATGTATTTACAATTTAGAAACTTCCTATAAAAGAGCGACGGGAATACGAATCCACGCAAATCGAGGAATTCCTGTGCTTATGTTATCAAGCAGTTACAACATAATCTGGAATGGCTAAGCACGAAGTAGTAGCCTTATATGGTTTCCAGCCGTGTCACAAAGTGTAGCTTTTTCAGTCTTGGGCTCAAATTATGCTGTTCGGGCAAGCCATCTGCGTATTTATGTCTGTGTCTTCTTCTTGTTCTTTTCTCAGCAAGTTTGCCAATTATCACTAAGTTATCAAGTTATTTAGCTAATCAGTTGCTTTTTCATTTATTTATTAAGTAAAACAAATGCGAACGAAAGAACAAATTAAATTGACTATAAATAGCACACTGCAAGTGGCAATCTGGAACACTCGAAAGGCCCTTTAGCTTACACCTTTTGCATTTGTATTTTAGGTTTAATAGCTAGGGGAAAGGTTCCATTGTGTCATGGATTTCAGACGTTTCGTACATTCGTGGACACGTGATCTAGAGGATACACCACTGAGAAAAAGAGAAAGGGGTAGACCATCGACATTTGTAAAACACATTCACCGGGTCAGAGAAGAGTATAACGTTCTCGGATTATGTATTGTGTAGACTCCCCACTTTGACAGTGGTATATTTGAAATAGAGGCGGACGCCATACCTTAAAGCCACTCCATCCAGGCCTTTGTATCTTTTAGATCACATTATAATAAAGTGCGATGACCAGTCCCGTTTTCGCCTTATATCCTTTTACTGTGAGGAATTGAACTTACACCTTTGTTTTTGGTAAGCAAACGCACTATGCCACCGGCATAGACAGATAACATCCTTTAGATTCAGTTTCCTTTGCTGTGTTGCCAGTGGCGAAGATGGCGAAGCACCTGCGTCGCACTACGATGGTCGTGGGTTCAGTTCGGAACTTCGCCTTTGGGCTCAAGATTGAACTTTTGTCGGAGACTCCTGAGGGTCGTCGCTAGAGCTACAGAGTTAGTATAACAACTAGTTATACATTTAAAGAAACAACTGGGGTAGAGTTGGTTAGTGTAACCACTGTAGACACGAATTTTAGGAAACATTTGACGTGGAGTGGGTTAGTTAAACTACTATAGACAAATAATTAAATAAATTACTTGGGTGAAATGGGTTAGTGACACAACTATTGATATGGACTAAAATGCTGACTTCTCGTCCTTAACATGGGGACGTAAATTAAAAGTATCTCAGAAGTCGGAGTGGGTTCGCGTGATTGCAAGTGACACTGATAATAGGGAAATTTAACCCACAAGCAAAAATCAGTCCCTGTACTAGAAGTAGTAACACGCCTATGGACTATGCTTGAGTTCAATGCAAGAGAACGAAAAAAAAAACTACAGATATTTTAAGAAACTAATGGGGTAGAGTGGGTTAGTGAAACCATCACAAAGAAATACTTAACGAAAAATATGGGGTAGTGTGAGATGGTGTAACAAGAATTACAACTATTTAAAGTAACAAATAGGGTAGAGTGGGACCATGAAACAGCTATAGACAAATGGGTAAGGAAAGAAATGAAGTAGAGTGGTTTAGTGTAACAGCTATAGGCAAGCATGTAAAGAAAGAACCGGAGATGGATGGATGGTAAGGTGGGTTAAAGGATGGGTTGGTGGGTGAGTGAGTAGGTGGTTGAATGGATGGCCGGACGGTCGGATGAATGGATTATGTAGAGGTAGAAAGTGAGGGAGGGAGAGAAAGATAGCGAGCTGAAAATTAAAGCTGAGCGTAGAAAAACATACACTATATAGCAACAATACAGAATAATTCAACAAGCTTTGTAGCAGCGCTGTGCTAGAAGAAGAAAATGCATTGTGCACTCCATATAATGTGATCAACAAAAGAATATGCGTGGTTTAAATAATGTATTTATGAGCAAAAGATGTATGACAGTGCCTGCATGGTTGCTCGAAAAATACGTTTATTGTTGTTGCAGAGGGCATTTTGGGCGGTTTTTTTCCCTGCGTGTGCAGCGATGTATTGATTTCTGGGTTTGTGTCTGCAGTAGTAGAATTGTGGGGGAACCGGAAGCGATGTGTCTAGGCTCTGCTTCTACATAACATGATGGCAGGCCGAGATCTACGTGGGTTTACTTATTTTCGCTGAGGCTGTTATCACTAGGCAAACTGCAGATACGCTTATGGGATCATAAAGCATTCGACTCCATTAGTCATTGGTTTCTGACTCGCATTACATTTAGGATGAGCATGGGCGAGATAGTGTGTTAGCGCGCGCGCGAGAGAGAGAGAGAGAGAGAGAGAGAGAGAGAGAGAGAGAGAGAGAGAGAGAGAGAGAGAGAGAGAAGGAGTTAATATACGAATTATTATGACTTTGACGAGCGCTCTTAAACTTTCAGTATTTTGGCGACGAGGTAGCGGGATCGTTTCCTACGCGCGTCAGATTGAGCTTCAACGTTGACTTCTTTGTTCAGAAAGCAATGGCAAACTACCGAACGTTAAATTACCTCGAATATTACTCTAGATTAGGAGTTGATCGCGTCTTCCTGTAAAGAACATACACTTTTTATCCCGAGACTCAAGCGAATCACTTTCTGGAGCGTGAGTGGCTAGTCGAGACGTTACACGCAGGCTTGATTCAGCATGCATTAGTCTTCTTTATTTTCGAACCGATTACAGTCCAAAGAAAATACCCACCGAGGGGGATCTGAACACATAACCGTCGTGTTGGCAGGCAAGCGGGAGAGCCATTGTTCAACCGTGGCTCATCATATATATATATATATATATATATATATATATATATAATATATATATATATATATATATATATATATATATATATATATGTGTGTGTGTGTGCGCGAGCGCGCTATCTCTCCCCAACCCACCTTCTTTTTTAATGTCTATATGTATGCCTGTGTTTATTCCATGCTATTTGGTCATGTAATGAGAAGAAAGTCATTTGCATACATTGTGACGACCGGGAAAGTTCATAGGTGGAAAAGTGATATGATGCTGTGCAGACAAACAGTGGCTTGGGTTAATATCATCAATAGAATTTGGCCAGAACACCGGAGACCAAGATCTGTCGGTATGTATTGCCGCCTGGTCCATTTGAATGTTGCACATGATGATTATGATGATGATGATTATTATGGTGATAGGTATTCCTACTGTGGGTGTTAAAGAATAATTAGGGAGAGGCCCCAGATCCTAATAGCCAACAGTATAATAAGAAACTTGAAATGGCTCAATAAGATATTCTAGGGGTATAGACTAATTATAAATTGATGTTTCCTAACAGGCCAATAGAGCCCTGGAAAATTATCAAACTTCCGAGAGGATAGCACTCACTCTGTGTACACCAAAAGTCCGTGTGGTTATCCAGCCCACAATCAGCTTCATAGTAATGTTGCCCCTTGACAGTTAGTATCAATGAGAACACACATAAAAAGACTTAAACACCAAGTACCGAGTAAATAAACAACTCTTAAGTACAGACTATAGCATTATATTGGGATAACCGGGAGGAAGGGAAAGTGTGTGTATGTTCACGTTACATGGCATAGTAATACACAACCACAATAAAAAGAATAATAACATCGTAATAAAAGACATACCAGTTATATCGAATTTGTTAATTACCGGTCCAGGTGTTGTCTTCACAAAGGAATTAACCTAACAACTTCCTTGCTCCATTGAGATGCCAGAGGTTTTCTAGATCACATCACACGGTGTCTCCAGGTTCATAAGTCCTGCTAAAACTACAAACTCCGGATTGTCCAGCTCTTTAACATACAGGTAAAAGTCCATGTTTTAAGACACAGGGGGTGGATATTCAATCCTAAACCACGGGGTGAAATTTCATTACTAAAATTCACGGGGGAATGTCTATTGTTTAAAATACACGCATAAATGTCCATTGTTTAAATAGACTGATAAATGTTCATTCCTATGTAGGAGTCAGAAATGGAATTACTGCGTTGTTCAGAATCCTGCGGGTGTTGGCACACGGAAACCATGAAATAGTACTAAAGGAGACATAGCGGCGTTTGCCATGCTGGGGGTGTTGTTCGGACAATGGAGGGGCCAGTGATGATTAAAGGTGAATCACTCTTCCCTCATTGGAAAGGCATTCTCCTCCTCCTGCCTTGAGGATTATGACCTCCCTGTTGCCATTCTTCATCATTTATGAAAATATCCAATTTTCAGCCAAACAATGATCTTTTCAGCCAAACAAAGACCACCTTTCCCTGTAGAAAATATGTGCCAAACAATATAGCCATACGCACAGAAATAAGTGAAAAAGAAAAGGGAAAAGGAAGAGAGAGAGAGAGAGAGAGAGAGAGAGAGAGAGAGAGAGAGAGAGAGAGAGAGGAGAGAGAGAGAGAGAGAGAGAGAGAGAGAGAGAGAGAGGAGGGAAGGTGAAGTGATTATGACACAAGGGTGGGTCACTTAGACCTGGCCGCATTAGGCCCCATCACCTCAACATCTGATGCAGTCTTTCACTCCCTATATTGACATGATATGTCTCTCTCACTCCTGCCTTATGGAGGTGGATCATTCTCATGCTCTCCAGACTCTGCCGCCGAGACTATCTGGTGGCCATCAGCAAGGGTGATGCCATTTCTTCGTCATGGCATTTACTCACTTGTCCCTTTTAAATGTATAGGTAACCCACATCATATTTATAAGGTAACACCACATCATATTTATACATTTACAAATGAACTCCTTATTGATTCTTTACGCATGAATACACATACAAAGAAGCGTAGTCTCCTATGGACATAAAGACAAAGAGATTATAGGAGATTTTCCAGAAAAGTATCTCCATAAAATACGAGTGATATTCTAGAAAGTAGCAAGGTAGATCTTTTCCCAATCATTATCTACACAGGAAGACTGAATAATTAGAGAAGAGGAATATTATTCCTTATCAACGGCATGAACTGACCAGAAAGACATCCCTTCACCATCTCTCTGTCAAAGAAAATGCACTTATTTCTCCAAGGATTTTCTTTAGACCTGCACACATAAAACTCTACCATAAATTCCGATGTACTAGTCTTAAGTTTACTATGGTTTCTAACTTACCGAAAACCACCATTAATTAAGATATACAACACCACAACAACCGAATTGGCCAACACGTCTTGTCCTGACTAATTATTTTTGGCGACTACGCCTCGATAATACAACTTTTTGCCTGCATCTATTGAGCTCACTCATTAACATAAATTATGTTAATAGGAAGTACCTTTGCCGCTCCAATGGTAAGGCTCAATTTCAGCGCATGGTTCAGACAGCGTTGGTATTCCTGGAATTGTGGAAAAAGGGGTATAATTTTTCCAGTTGTCTACTCCTCTCCTTGTATGCGTGAATTCTCCGTGACATATTCCAGACAAATATCTTCTGATTGGCTCCCTCTGCCATCTCCCTATCTCGCCTGTGACCAAACACCAGGTGTTCCGTTTCACTGCTATTTTTAGCTGTTTTTTTTTTTTTTTTGATGTCCTTGGCATTGTCAATTTCCCAAAAAGGGAAAGAGCCGAGGTGGTTTATTGTCACCGTTAAGAATCAGGGAGTGCTCCGTCCCAACACTGTGAACTTTGACACAATTTCTCCTCTCTATTCGGACGGGGGATGATTGGCGCTTGACATTATAAATGTGTAGAAATATCGGTCTCTGTGGCTAAGGGCTTGCGAACGAGGTTTGTGTGCCCATATACCCGGCTTCGAAACACAGGGGTGCTGGGGGGTTTTTTTTTCGAAAAAGGTATAGGAGCCGGTCGTTCAGAAAGCAGTGGCAAACAACTGAACGTAAAACTTCCCCAGGAATCACGAACAGCGAAAATGCTGGGGTTGACTGCTACGTCCCGTGAAGGACATGCAACTTAATTAATTTAATTTAAGAAATGTCACACCTACCTAGTCTGAGCATGAAGTTGGAGGGATTCATGGCGGCGTTCCGTTGGCTGGAGAACAAACAGCAGACGCATGTCGTGATTGAAGCGGACTCACAAATTATGAAGTGAAAGGTGAAGACAGGTATGCTTCGGGCAGAGTGGCAGACTTCCATTCAGCAATCAAAAATCTAGAGCGTCTGTTGGATTTTCCCCTGAGGGTATGCTGGTGTGGTGGGAAACGAGCAGGTGGATAGATCGGCTGGGTCTGCACCACTATCTGTGGGGTATTGGTTCAAGGCAAGGCGGATGTGGCCGGGGCTCTTTGTGGTCGTGTGTATTTAGTGCAGAAGAACAGATAGATCATCACGGCTTGGAGACTATGCTGCTGCAGGGAGTGATCAGAGAATCTGGCAGACACTCACAACTCCAAGGAAAAGCCAGACGGATACATAATCAGACAGCTGCTGGTACCATTAGTATTGGGACTCAACGCTGGCTGTTGTAGAAAGGCAGAGCACGCATAGAAATGTCTCGAGTGCTGCAATGTCGATTTTTGACTCAACTCGGCTTATTTCATTCACAGGCTCAGAATATTTTATTCTTCTAATCTTCATCTTCTTGAGCTAACATTCCGTTCTTGTGTGTTCTTCTAAGGAATTCTAAATGTTTGTTTGCCCCTCCCTGCTATTCTCCCCACTTACCCGTGTGTGTATCTTTCGATTATACAATTACACCAAAATAAAACAATTCGCATATTAAACAACTTAATGTAGAAAATGGGTTATTAACAGAAAAATAAAGACAAATTCGCGAAATATTAACAGGAGTCGTGCATATTAAAGAGGGCGGTTTTTTTAACTAAGGTGATAATGTGATTTATTTATACACACGTACCCTAATGTTTTCCTGCTCCGTGGCGTTGGTGTTGCAAACGCAGCTCGTTATCCCGCATACTAACGTTCGAAACATAGCTGCGCGCGATTTGGCAGCAGACCGCGTTGCGTTGGTATTTTACGAAATGGCATTGTGCCGGTCGTTCAGAAAGCAATGGCAAACTACTGAACATAAACGTGCCAAGAGATCACAACAGCACAAAATTGCAGGTGTTGACTGCAACGTCCTCTAAAGGATATGCAACTAACTAACCCTAATGTTTGGCGTGCATTGTTGTATTCATGGGGAATTCGTTCCTGGCTAATTCTGCCCGCACGGGCCAGGTTGTTGAATGTCAAACAATGTGTTTTATTCACCCCATGGGGTTGCGCTTGATATGGAAATCTTTGTCAGCAGCCGAACAGCATTGCAATCCGGTTAATGAAAGCGGATACGGGTTGTAAGAAGTCGTGTGAGGTGTAATCAAATCAAGCTGTTATCGGTGTTAATGGAGCGGAGGCCGACGGAGGGGGAGGGGAAACAGAATAGGTGGGTGAGAGAGAGAGAGAGAGAGAGAGAGAGAGAGAGGATGGGGGGGGGAGAGAGAGAGAGAGAGAGAGAGAGAGAGAGAGAGAGAGAGAGAGAGAGAGAGAGAGAGAGGAAAACAGAGGAGAAGAAGACAACAGAGGAGAAAGGTGAGATAGAGGGGAAGGTAAGATAAAGTGGAGCTGTTATCGGTGTTAATGGAGAGGGGGGCCGAGAATGGGGGAAGCATATGTGGACAGGATAGAAAAGGGGAGATATAGAAAGCAAACAGAAGGAGAGGAGCGAGATAGAGTTGGGGGGGGGGGGGATAAAGTGGAGCAAGAGGGGAAATCAGAGACGGGATAGACTCCCCTCCTCCCTCCCCCCCCCCAACTCCTTCGGGCTTAATGGGTATATATAGGGTGTATTTTTAATGACTGTGCAGTGTTTGAAAATATTGCCGGTCCAAGTTTTGTATTTATCCTCCGTATAAAGTTCATGCAACATAATAAGTAAATACAACACTTGGACCGGCAATATTTTCAAACATTGCACAGTCATTAAAAAACACCCTGCATGTTCGCTAGCCCCCTGTGTATATTGACCAATCGACAATATCACGCATGTCGACTTAACTTCCCAAAGCGTTTCCTGGTTCCTGCTTTTTGGCGGTGTCGACCTGAGATAAATAAACAGATTAGAAAATAATCATTAGGTAAAGAAACGTGTGAGTGTCAGTGATTTATTTCTTAGCCTGTCTGTGCCTATTAACGTCGCTGGCACTTGCAGATAGGACAGAGCACGTTTAGAAATGTCTCCAGTGCTGCAATGTCGATTTTTGCCTCAACTCGGCTCACTTCATTCACAGGTTCAGAATATTTTATTCTTCTAATCTTCATTTTCTTAAGCTAATATTCCGTTCTTGTGTGTTCTTCTAAGGATTTCTAAATATGTTTGTTGCCCCTCCCTGCTATTTTCCTCACTTGCACATGAGTATACAATTACACCAAAATAAAAACAATCCGAGCTGACGCCCTGGGGTCCCGGGGGAGGGGGGGGAGACCACATTCTAGAACCGGACGACGGGATCTGAAAACAAACCCACTAGCTTCTGACCACGAGGCTGGCGACTTAAGTATTTGGCCACATGAACACCCCACCCTTTCCTCCATACTTGATACTAAGGCAATACATATTCTGTTCCTACGTCATTTATTATCACATCTGTATGGAATTATTCGTCATCTGGGAGCCCAGATAAATTTATTGTTTACATATTCTCCTGGGTGAGAATTGGAACTCATGACAACCGGTGCGAGGCACCCACACTGTCATAACATAAGGTTAAATCTAGCTGTTAACTTGGGCGATGACGTACAGGGGTCTCAGACACCGGGGGAGTCCATGTTGCCATTAAAATTTGTGGTTACCGCTTATCGCATTCTAAAGGAGTATTATAGTCATACAATGACATTAGTTGTCATATCACATAAATGTCATCACCTGTCTGGTGTACACAGATATCACATACATCTCATCACCTGTCTGGTGTACACAGATATCACATACATTTCATCACCTGTCTGGTGTACACAGATATCTCATACATCTCATCACCTGTCTGGTGTACACAGATATCACATACATCTCATCACCTGTCTGGTGTACACAAATATCTCATACATCTCATCACCTGTCTGGTGTACACAGATATCACATACATCTCATCATCTGTCTGGTGTACAAAGATGTCACATACATCTCATCACCTGTCTGGTGTACACAGATATCACATACATCTCATCACATGTCTGGTGTACACAGATATCACATACATCTCATCACCTGTCTGGTGTACAAAGATGTCACATACATCTCATCATCTGTCTGGTGTACACGGAATGTCATTGTTCTGATGCAAAGAACCGGCTCTGTGGCGATCCCGCATACCGCGTTCGAAACACAGCTGCGGGAGATTTTGAAGCAGACCGCATTGCGTTGGTTTCCATGTAAAGGTATGAGTGTGGGCGTTCAGAAATCAATGGCAAACTTCTAAAAGTACACTTGACAAGAAATCACAAACAGCCAAAAATGCTGGGATTGACTGCCGCGTCCTGTAAATTATATGCAATTAACTTCTTAGTGCTACGATAGAACTACCAGCACGTGAAGCTTATATACATAACAAACTAGACGGCTTGGCAAAGTCATTGTTGTTGTTCATTCTATCTGTGAAATGAATGCCCTTACCCGAGGGAAGGCGACTTAACCCAGCAACTTGAGACCAGCTGTTGGAGGCATCAATAGTCGTTCTACATAGAGCTGCTGCTACTTTTAACAAGGAGTCGAAACTCGACTTCGCAATAACGCCACTAGAAGAATCACTGCATTCTTCCTACGATTTAGCAAAGTTGGGGTAAGTTCTCTGCATACATTCAGTAGATCATGCTTTTTAACGGCCAGCTATATTTCACCTTGTGCATTTGGCAGAGAGGGTGCCTCGAACTGGTGGTCATGTGATCGAATTCCCACCCAGACGGGTATGTGTGTAATTTATCTAGTCTCCCTGGTGGAGTTGGCTAAACCTGAGTACCAGGAAGTAAAGGCGGCCAGATTGTTACTCATCATATACCCCACCACTCTGCGGTAAAGGGGTTACAGACGCAATTCCTAATGCCGCATATCGCGTTCGAACCACACCAGATCGCCTTGCGTTGGGTTTAATACAATGGTATGAGTGCGGGTCGTTCCGAAAGCAATGGAAAACTACTGAACGTAAACTTGCCAAGAAATCATAAACAGCCAAAAATGCTGGGGTTGAATGCGGCGTCCTGTAAAGGATATGCAACTAATTTTTTTCTATATATCCAATACTCCTCAAAGCGTGCAGAAAAGCTGTTTACTTACTAGATATATCAGAGCTATCTTTTTTCTGGACGGGCTTCTTCTTTCCAGTATCTGCTATGAGTGTGCATGTATACCGGTGAATTCTGTCTACCCTGTGGTTAGGTATTCGAATGCCCATAATGGCGAAGTAAACATCTTGTTTCAGTTACCGACACTTCGACTCATTTGAACAAGTGAATTATTTCTGGAAAGCGGGTTTGGTGTCAGAAACACTGTCCTTGGAAAGATGCCACGTTCAAGTTGCTGTCGCTAACGGTTGTGGGAGTTGGATTGGTTTGGACGGAGTGGGTCCCCCAGCAATTGATTCCCGGTCTCTGGAGGGCGCCTAAATCGATCCGATTCCTGGAGCATCACGCTCGGTACGGGAAAGTGTACGGGGGATTGCGTGTCAAGTTGTGGGCTCGTGGAGTCTGATGCTTTCGCTAGCATAAACCGAATTTTTTAGTGTTCTCTCTCTCTCTCTTTCTCTCTCTCTCTCTCTCTCTCACTCTCTCTCTCTCTCTCTCTCTCTCTCTCTCTCTCGCTCTCTCTCTCTCGCTCGCTCGCTCTCTCGCTGTGAGGGAGGAGAGAGAGAGAGAGAGAGAGAGAGAGAGAGAGAGAGAGAGAGAGAGAGAGAGAGAGAGAGAGAGAGAGCTTGTCTTATTGGTGATAAGGGATACACCTCGAAATGAACACTGCTATGTTTATGTATGCGAAGATCTGGAGGTTTTGCATCTTTTGGTGATATTTACAGTTATGTTCTTCTTTATTCTTTATAATGTTAACATGAATTGTTGACATATTTACGTTTTCTCACCCGCTCAGCGGCGATGTGTTTACTGTTTATCATAAAATATAACATTCGGAGTTGGAAGTTCATTGGTCGGGTGGGTGGGTTATTGGTTGGTTGTTTGTTTGGTTGATTGGTTATTTGTTGGTTAGTTAGCTGGTTGGTTGGTTGGCTTGCTCTTTAATGAAGTGCATGACTGGTTTCAGACCCAGTCCTCTTCTAATGCCCTCATTCCTAATTCTATCTGACACGATTACTACCTCTACTCTGCTAAGGCATCTGTTGTTATGATTTTGCGCTCATTACTTGCAGTAAACGTCCATGTTTGGTAGCATAATATTGGCCCTAAAATAGCTCTTATGAGTTTTGCTTATAAGTATCTGTCTATGCCACTGAAGTGACGATATGCGAGTGAAGTGAAGGTCCGAGTACTTGATTTGCTTGATCAGTGTGTGTTAATTTCTCTATCCATTCCCCCATCTGAAGCGAAAATTGGCCCTAGATGTTTATTTTATTTCCGATTTCTTTATTTTTATTGACAGTGTTTCTTACTGTCTGCCTTTCACCATCGTCTCTGTCTTTTCAATGCTTATTTTCATGTTATAATTCTCACACTTGGAATGGACTTGATTTAGATTGTTCCGAAGGCTCGCATCATCAGCTGCTATTAACACTTGGTCGTCCATACATAATAATGCTTACATTAGGAGATGTAATGTAACGGGAGATGAGAAATGTGTAAAAGTGGTCAGTTGATAATGTATGTAGCAGTGGAAGAACGTTGATTGACGTCGTTACCACTCCTATCCAGTCCTTATCTGTTGGTTCAGACAGATATGCCTGGAAACACGTTGACACAATAACACATTAAAGCAAATAGCGAGCTGTCTGTCTGTCTGTCTGTCTGTCTGTCTGTCTGTCTGTCTGTCTGTCTGTCTGTCTGTTTGTCTGCCTGTCTGTCCGCCTGTTTGTCCGCCTGTTTGTCCGCCTGTCTGCCCGCCTGTCTGCCCTCATGTCTGTCCGCTGTCTGTCCGCCTGTCTGTCCTCCTGTCTGTCCTCCTGTCTGTCCGCCTGTCTGTCTACCTGTCTGTCTACCTGTCTGTCGTCCTGTCTGTCTGCCTGTCTGTCCGCCTGTCTGTCCGCCTGTCTGTCCGCCTGTCTGTCCCCATGCCTGTCCACCTGTCTGTCCACCTGTCTGTCCACCTGTCTGTCCGCCTCTTTGTCCGCCTGCCTGTCCGCCTATCTGTCCACCTGTCTGTCCCCCTGTCTGTCCGCCTGTCTGTCCCCATGTCTGTCCGCCTGTCTGTCCGCCTGTCTGTCCGCCTGTCTGTCCCCATGTCTGTCCGCCTATCTGTCCACCTGTCTGTCCCCCTGTCTGTCCGCCTGTCTGTCCCCATGTCTGTCCGCCTGTCTGTCCGCCTGTCTGTCCGCCTGTCTGTCCCCATGTCTGTCCGCCTGTCTGTCCGCCTGTCTGTCCGCCTGTCTGTCCGCCTGTCTGTCCACCTGTCTGTCCACCTGTCTGTCCACCTGTCTGTCCACCTGTTTGTACCCATGTCTGTCGTCCTGTCTGTCCACCTGTCTGCCCTCCTGTCTGTCCGCCTGTCTGTCCACCTGTCTGTCCCCATGTCTGCCGTCCTGTCTGTCCCCATGTCTGTCGTCCTGTCTGTCGTCCTGTCTGTCCGCCTGTCCGTCATCCTGTCTGTCCGCCTGTCTGTCCGCCTGTCTGTCCGCCTGTCTGTCCACCTGTCTGTCCACCTGTCTGTCCCAATGTCTGTCGTCCTGTCTGTCCACCTGTCTGTCCGCCTTTTTGTCGTCCTGTCTGTCCGCCTGTCTGTCCACATATCTGTCCCCATGTCTGTCGTCCTGTCTGTCCGCCTGTCTGTCCTCATATCTGTCCCCATGTCTGTCGTCCTGTCTGTCCGCCTGTCTGTCCTCATATGTCCCCATGTCTGTCCGCCTGTCTGTCCTCATATCTGTCCCCCTGTCTGTCCGCCTGTCTGTCCGCATATCTGTCCCCATGTCTGTCGTCCTGTCTGTCCGCCTGTCTGTCCGCCTGTCTGTCCTCATGTCTGTCCGCCTTTCTGTCCGCCCTCATATCTGTCCCCATGTCTGTCGGCCTGTCTGTCCGCGTGTCTGTCCGCCTGTCTGTCCGCCTGTCTGTCCGCATATATGTCCCCATGTCTGTCGTCCTGTCTGTCCGCCTGTCTGTCCGTCTGTCTGTCCGTCTGTATGTCCTCATATCTGTCCCCCTGTCTGTCCGCCTGTCTGTCCGCCTATATGTCCTCATATCTGTCCCCATGTCTGTCGTCCTGTCTGTCCGCCTGTCTGTCCGTCTGTCTGTCCGTCTGTATGTCCTCATATCTGTCCCCATGTCTGTCGTCCTGTCTGTCCTTATATCTGTCCGCCTGTCTGTCCTCATATCTGTCCGCCTGTCTGTCCTCATGTCTGTTCTCATGTCTGTGCGCCTGTCTGTCCGTCTGTCTGTCCGTCTGTATGTCCTCATATCTGTCCCCATGTCTGTCGTCCTGTCTGTCCGCCTGTATGTCCTCATATCTGTCCCCCTGTCTGTCCGCCTGTCTGTCCGCCTGTATGTCCTCATATCTGTCCCCATGTCTGTCGTCCTGTCTGTCCGCCTGTCTGTCCGCCTGTCTGTCCTCATGTCTATTCTCATGTCTGTGCGCCTGTCTGTCCGCCTGTCTGTCCGCCTGTATGTCCTCATATCTGTCCCCATGTCTGTCGTCCTGTCTGTCCGCCTGTCTGTCCTCATATCTGTCCGCCTGTCTGTCCTCATGTCTGTTCTCATGTCTGTGCGCCTGTCTGTCCGCCTGTCTGTCCGCCTGTATGTCCTCATATCTGTCCCCATGTCTGTCGTCCTGTCTGTCCGCCTGTCTGTCCTCATATCTGTCCGCCTGTCTGTCCTCATGTCTGTTCTCATGTCTGTGCGCCTGTCTGTCCGCCTGTCTGTCCTCCTGTATGTCCTCATATCTGTCCCCATGTCTGTCGTCCTGTCTGTCCGCCTGTCTGTCCTCATATCTGTCCGCCTGTCTGTCCTCATGTCTGTTCTCATGTCTGTGCGCCTGTCTGTCCGCCTGTCTGTCCTCCTGTCTGTCTGCATGTCTGCATGTCTGTCTGTCTACCTTTCTTCTCTCTGTCTGTATTTATATATTTATATCTCGGAATGTGGGAATGCATTTTATATGGTGTGTATGTGTTATATAAATGAAAAAGTTGGCAACGCAATCACCTTCTGTGACCAATTACAGACTGGTGTTTCCCCTGAACACTTCTAACTGACCCCTTAAGTGGTAACAGAATTTGGTTATGGGAAGGCCTACTAGAGTAGCCTTTTTAAATTGGTAACCGTGCTGCGGACTGTCTCCTAGAACTGTCACCGTATGTGTTTTCTTACCCAATCTCACGTATCGTTTAGTATTAGAACCTTCCATAAAGCAGAAATATGTATAATACTTGATGTTAGGAATGTTCCGAGTGAAACAAACATGACTAGCATCAAGCAACAGCAATACTGAAATGGGAAAGGAACAATCTCTACGCATATCTGGCCCATAGCACTATGCAGCTATGAAACATTGAATCTAAAGAAAACATTTGAACAGAACATGAGTCTTCTGGTGTGTGATGTTTTTACGGAATGCCCTCATGTGAAATAGATGGACAGAAAATATATGAACCAATCCTTAAACACTGCAGTAACAATAGACAACTTTTGATAGCCATGGAAATACAGAAGGTTGTCACGGCTTGGTCAGAATACAAGACACGAAAGTGTGTTACTGAAAGTACGAAGAGCAAGATCCGGTGCAAGAGAAAAAGACCTCGTCCAAGAACAACAGCTTCATACAAGCGTCCACGAACTGTTAAAGCTTGGATTTGGGTACTTCAACAGACGTCACGAGGCTATATTTAGCTTTAGCAGCTATATATAGCGTAGTTAGCAGCTATATATCCCCATGTCTATCGTACAGATAGCCTTAGAATGTGATCAACATAGAACAATTAGTATAATGTGTCACATCACAAAGATTTTGTTACGAATTATCATGCAAAGAGTGAGGAAGAAAATACAACCTGAAATAGGGGAAGAACAATGTGGTTTTGTAGAAGGAAAGGGTACAGTAAATGCTGTGTATATGCTGCGAACAGTTATTGAACGTGTTTTAGAAGTAAACAAGGATATACATCTTTGCTTTATTGACTACACAAAGGCTTTTGATAGAGTTAGACATGTCAACATTGTGGATATGCTTGCAGATCTACAAATTGATGGGAAAGACATTAGACTTATAAAAAAACATATATTGGAAACAACAAGCTGCCATAAGGATTGATAATGAAGTAGGACAATACCAACCTATTAAGAGAGGTGTTAGGCAGGGATGTGTAATGTCTCCAGATCTTTTTTCCCTATACAGTGAAAATATTTTCAGAAATGTAGAAGACCTAAATGGAATCAGCATTGGAGGACGAAACATAAATAACATTAGATATGCAGATGATACAGTAATGATTGCAGATAATGCACAGGATCTGCAACAATTAGTAGACGCTGTGGTTGTCCACAGTGAGCAGCTGGGGTTGGAATTAAATTGTAGGAAGACACAGGTTATGGTCGTCACTAGGAAGAACGAAGTACCACAATGTAATATACAAGTAAATGGGAATATTCTTCAACAGGTGAATCGGTTCAATTATCTCGGAACAGTCATAACATCTGATGGCAGATGCCTTGAAGAGATTAGAACAAGAATCGCCATGGCGAAAGTAGCCTTTAGCAAGATAAAAAACATTCTGACCAATAAAATGATGTCAATTGAAACGAGAAAAAGGGTGTTGATGGGATACATAGAGCCTGTTCTTTTGTATGGATGTGAAACTTGGACAATGTGCAGTCAAGCAGAAAAACATCTGATGGCTGCAGAAATGTGGTTTCTGAGGAAAATGCAAAGAATACCATGGACAGATAGAAAAACCAATGACCAAGTACTACAAGAGACACATGAAAATCGTAGATTGATTAGAGAAATTAGACGTAGACAGTCAAAATTTTTTGGACATGTTATGAGAAGAAATGGACTGGAGAACTTGGTGACAGCTGGCAAGATCGAAGGGAACAGACCAAGAGGAAGACCGAGAGGAAAATACCTGGATGGCTTGGCCACATGGCATGGACGAGACAGGAACACTGAGCTGATCCACGACTCTGGTGATCGAGTGAAATGGCGAATCATGACCGCCCACTCTTTCCGGCATGGCACATGATTGATTGATTGAGCAGCTATATATAGCACTGGCGGGGGATCTCCGTTCAATTAAAGTTTTTTTCAGTGCGTGTCATGGCGCGAAAAAGGAGCGACGAACGGTAACACAGTGTGTGTAGTACATTTTTACGTTGGCTTTCTGCAGTCATGAATTTTATTGAACTGACAGCAGCTGTCCACGACAAGCAGAGTAGTGTTGCCTTTTTTGTAACCCTAACTCATGCATACAGCAGTATCAACCAGCAATGGGCCCTTTTCAGGGCCACTAGAAGAATGCCATAAAGGAACGGGCCCTTTTCAGGGTCACAAATTAGCACACAATAACAGCCCCTAAGTGTGCACAAGAGTATACAACCACTGAAATATTCAGGTCAACTCACACACATAACTAAACCATTTGCTGCACACCGACAGCGTTATTCCGGTCAAGGTCATGTACACCAAGATACAGCGCGAATAAGGGGACTCCAGGATATGACGTGTGCCCTGGAATTCCCTTTGTTTGCGGTGAATTAAAATTGGAAGTACCTGGATTTGTGCTGAGCTGAAGAGTTGCTGACATTAGGTGCCATTTGTGGGGCATTATAAGATGACCTCAATACCAGTCTTCAGACTGGTTAACCTAATGGTGATGAACCTAAATGCGAAACATCATCACACTCCAAATGAGTCCATTCTCGATATGGATTTAGTGAAGTCGAATTTAGGATCTTCGTTAGGTTTTTCACACCACTGCGGCAAAAGCTGCCGTGAAATCATTTGTATCTCAGCCGGATTCAAGGAGAAGATCGTTGCCGAGCATAATAGAACCTGTAGGTCTACAACCACAAGTATACCAATGGAGGTGGCTGCGATCAGCTTTGAGGTGGGGAACGGGTACTGAGACGAGATACATAAAACGCAGCTGGAAAAACAAGAAGAGATAGAGAGACAATTGAGTGAGAAACGTAGAACAGTCTAGGGATAACACCTATTACTGACTGTATTGAACAGCAAAGAATGAAATTATTCGGATATTTAGTTAAAATGAAACAAGATCAACCAGCGGCTAGAGCGTTCTACACGAGAACAGCGGAATACAAGCCGAGGGGATCGCACAGGAAGAGTTGGCTTGATGGAGTAAAAGAGACATTGAAGAATGCAAAAATGGCGTTAGCATAAGCAACACAAAAAGCGAAACATAGAAACTTACATCTGCCTCCTCCCCGCGACGCTTCAGGGGAAAAGTAGTAGGACAACGGAAAAAAGCAGAATAAAATCTGCTGACTCGACATAGTCACATATTTGCCGGATACTTCTAAAACGGCATCTAGTGGTTTGTTTTGGTTCTAATTTGTGTTTAAACTGGTCTAAATTGTCTTGCCAGAGCTGGCGCTTATAACGACAATGGTTGCTATTTTTAAACTGTTATCACTTGTGTGTCAGCATGCATCTTGCAGCTCCTACCTGGGATAATGTCATATTTGACATGTTGTAAGTGAGGTTCAGGGCCGCCTTATCTCACACTTCTCCTATCATTTCCCTCTTCTTCCTGGCCAAGATTTTGTCTTCAGAGTTTATTCTCGTGTAATTTTCTTGTCGTTATTATCTCGTGTTTCAGATCTAATTCAGGTGTTTCTTTAATAAAATTATTACGTCCCAGCACCCCTATATTTGATGTTGCTTCATTTTTCTTCCTGTTTCATATCCTGTAACTAACTGTTAATGCATCTGTGTTGTTTTTCATCCTGTTTTAAACGTGTTTCTTTCCTACTCATTTTCTCTCAATCATGTCGTGTGACCTGATGACCCTTCCATTTTTGTTTCTCCCAAGTACTACGAGGGAGCCCGGGTGGCGTTGTGGTTAGACACCCACCCGCCGACCCTGAGGTCAAGGGTTAGACCCGCAGCTGGGTGGATGTGGATTTGTAAAATTGCCCGGGGCTCCCATGTCTACCCAGTCTTCAGTTGGTACCCAGATTGTCGTGGGAAGTCAAGGCGGCCGGCACGACACTGACCACATCTCCCGCCGAGTGCAGATTCATCTGTACACATATGGGTCGTACACTGTATGTCGGCTCTGTGGCGAAGGTGTTACAGACGCAGTTCATAACCCCGTATACCGCGTTCCAAACACAGCTGCGGGCGATTTGGCAACAGATCGCCTCGCGTGGGTTTTTATAAAATGGTATGAGTGTCGGTCGTTCAGAAAGCAATGGTAAACTACTGAACGTAAACTTGCTAAGAAATAATAAATAGCCACACACAAAAATGCTGGGGTTGACTGCGACGTCGTGTAAAGGATATGCAACTAACTTTTAACACCGTGAGCCTGGTGTGCTTTAGGGCGCATAAAAGGGTTGTTTAACTACAAGTACTAAATTGCCAGGTTCGGATCCTTCTACTTTCCTCTAGGTGCTCGTGATGTAGAGTATCCAAAGATCGCATTCTCGTTGTCTTATCTGTTTACATCCATTCCATGTCTAAGCTTTCTTACTCATCACTGTCTTTTTGTTTCCCCTTTGTCGTGTCTTTGGTTTGGGTTGTAGGTTTAACATTCTAAGTCTCCTCCTACAGACATAACGGGAATCTCAGAACAGTTCACGAATTACGCTCACGGGCAATGATCCCAAGGTGTTCATGAATTTGGTAACGCTGGCGTGGAACCTAAAGTGTGTAAATCACATCAGTTCACGGATTCAGTAGCATGTGCGTGGAACCGAATGTGTGTATATAACATTTAATGGATTCAGAAGTGCCAGCATGGAAATGAATGCGTATATATCACAACAGTTCATGAATTCAGTAGCACGGGCATGGATATGAATGCGTGTATATCACAACAGTTCATGAATTTAGTTGCACATATTTCAACTTGAAGGATTTATCTAATCACTTTAGTTTATGGTGTGTGATTTCTGCAGTATGTACCTGACGAGATGCAGCGAAATATGCCGAGCAATAAATAATACTGCAATATTGGTGGGAGGATTATGCCACCATTGTCTTTATAAAGTAGTAGTACAGGTCCCATCTACACGACTTGGGGCATATTTTGGGTATATGTTTTTTTTGTTTGTTTTTTTTTCATATCCTTTACAGGACATCGCTGTACACCAGTATTTTACTGCTGTTGTGATCTCTTGGCAAGTGTACGTTCAATCATTTGCCATTGCTTTCTGAACGACCAGCTCCCATGCCAATTCGTTAAAACCCAGCGCAACGCGGACTGCTGCCAAATCGCGCAATCTGTGTTTCGAACGCAGGTTAGCGGAATTACGAACGGCGTCCGTAATGTCTTCACCATGGAGTTCGGCAGGTATATGTTGCAAACCCCATATTTGTTATATACTAATCGATGTAGTCAATATCCAGCGGGGTTGCCTTTACATTCCAAGAGATTTTCTGGTACTCACTTTAGGCTGGGCCGATCTGGGAGCCATTGTCAAGTTGTTACAACAAAGGGAAAACAGTATCAGAACCGCAAATAGAACTAGGTCTGTTCTAGCTAGAGGCGCATGGAAAACGGTATTAGAACCGCTAATCGAACTATGTCTGTTCTAGCTAGAGGCGCATGGAAAACAATAAACAGTTTCAGAACCGTGAATCGAACTATGTCTGTTCTAGCTAGAGGCACATAAAAAAACGGTATCAGAACCGCGAATAGTGGGTTGTGCTCAATATTTAAATTTCAAATCCCGAAACAACCACATGGTCAATGAATCGAACTATGTCTGTTCTAGCTAGAGGCGCATGGAAAACAATAAACAGTATCAGAACCGCGAATCGAACTAAGTCTGTTCTAGACATCAGAACCGCGAATCGAACTATGTCTGATCTAGCTAGAGGGACATGGAAAACAATATTAGAACCGCTAATCGAACTAAGTCGGTTCTAGCTAGAGGCGCATGGAAAGCAGTATCAGAACCGTGAATCGAACTAAGTCTGTTCTAGCTAGAGGAGGACAATTTGACTTAATCCATGCAGCTATTGAAAGATTTGTGTTATAGTTATTTCGATATAAGTTAGAATAGTCAATATGTTATATTCAAATAGTCAATATTTTATGTTCAAATTCCTCACTAAATGTTAGCCCATTATTATTATGTGCCATGGCGATAAGCATGGGGATCTGGTTCGCCATCTCACACGATAACCAGTCTCGAATCAGGTTCTTGTCCCAACAATGTCATGCGGCCTAGCCACCCAGTTACTTGTCTCGTTGTTTTCCCTTGTATTTTAATATCAACTTTGCCAGTTGTCACCAAAATTTTCAAATTTATGTTTCCTTATAAAAAAAAAGAAGGTTGCCACCGTAATTCTAATTTCTCTAATCATGATACGGATTTCAGCTGTTTCTCGAAAAACTATCTCATTCGTTTTTCTGTCTGGCCTTGCTATTTGTGCATTTCTTCAGACAACGGCATTTTCCATGCCACCAGATATCTCTCAGCTTGTCTGCTTTGTGTCCATGTTTCACAAGCAGTTAAAGCTAATCTTGCCATTTCTATTCTTATTTTGATATCCTGTCTGCTATTCCAACATGATCTGTTACTATAGTTCATGCCGCGTGGCGTTGGTGGTCATGTCTTTCCCCAGGCTCCTGTCTTGTGTACTGTCAATCATTGCGATATTGATGTTCCTTCCCCCTTGCCGTGATCTCTCCATCATCTTCCTTCTTGGTGTTCACTTGCCTCTCCTTCCCTCCACCTTTCGCGTTGTGACGGTATAACTCCAGTTTTCGCGTTGTGACTGCATAACTCCAGTTTTCGCGTTGTGACGGCATAACTTCACCTTTCGAGTTGTGATGGCATAACTTCACCTTTCGAGTTGTGACGGCATAACTTCACCTTTCGAGTTGTGATGGCATAACTTCACCTTTCGAGTTGTGACGGCATAACTTCACCTTTCGAGTTGTGATGGCATAACTCCAGTTTTCGCGTTGTGGCGGCATAACTTCACCTTTCGAGTTGTGATGGCATAACTTCACCTTTCGAGTTGTGACGGCATAACTTCACCTTTCGAGTTGTGACGGCATAACTCCAGCTTTCGCGTTGTGGCGGCATAACTTCACCTTTCGAGTTGTGATGGCATAACTCCAGTTTTCGCGTTGTGGCGGCATAACTTCACCTTTCGAGTTGTGACGGCATAACTTCACCTTTCGAGTTGTGATGGCATAACTCCAGCTTTCGCGTTGTGGCGACATAACTTCACCTTTCGAGTTGTGACGGCATAACTCCAGCTTTCGCGTTGTGGCGGCATAACTTCACCTTTCGAGTTGTGACGGCATAACTTCACCTTTCGAGTTGTGATGGCATAACTTCACCTTTCGAGTTGTGACGGCATAACTTCACCTTTCGAGTTGTGATGGCATAACTCCAGTTTTCGCGTTGTGGCGGCATAACTTTACCTTTCGAGTTGTGATGGCATAACTTCACCTTTCGAGTTGTGACGGCATAACTTCACCTTTCGAGTTGTGACGGCATAACTCCAGCTTTCGCGTTGTGGCGGCATAACTTCACCTTTCGAGTTGTGATGGCATAACTTCACCTTTCGCGTTGTGGCGGCATAACTTCACCTTTCGAGTTGTGATGGCATAACTCAAGTTTTCGCGTTGTGACACATAATTCAACCTTTCGCGTTGTGAGGACATAACTGCAGATTTCCCCTTCACATGACATGCCCAAAGAATGTCTATTCGTCAGATGCGAGTATCCAGTTCTCTTTGTGCGCTAACTTCTTTAAACATATCTTCATTGCTCATTGTATCCGTCCACGGTCTTCTCATCAGTATTCCATAAAACCACATCCCCGCAATCTCACGTAATTCTTATTTATCAGCTAATTGTCTATGATTCGCTTCCATACATCAAGACTGGCTCAACATAGTTCTTAAGAAATCGTTTCCTCACCCCGGTCCACCAAGATAAATTGCACTATCCAGAACATAAACACTGCATGCCCCCTATCCTGTAGTGGTGTATCACAACGTGTAATCTGATTAATTAGCTTTGAATACCATCAATTACGAATCATTAAGGATTCCGGTGCGTTTGTTGAGACCACAAGTAGCCTGACAATGGAAGTCATGGCATTAAGTAAAGCAATAACATGGCTCGAGACACAGACATTTACTAGGGCATGTTTCCTTAGTGACTCAATGAGCATGCTCAAGAGATAGAGATGAGGTGGATCCGAAGAGAATGGTTGCTGTCTCTGGAGCGGTCTCGGCTGGCAAAGATTAGTTT